>CM066331.1:46233904-46551404 GCA_033807585.1 Hydrophis major
GACTAAAATATTTTGGGAATAAACAGGCATAAAATAAAGCTGGATTTAAGATTGTCAAAGAATAATAATAACAAAGTTTACAAATTGGAGACTGGATTGTGCTGGAATATTGAGGCTCGAAAAACCTTAAATAAAAAATAGGGGAAAAAGGTGAAGACTTTGTATAATGGAGAGTGTCACCTCTTGACAAAAAATTGGTTCAAATAAAAGGGAAAGCATCCTGTTTTTGAATGAACTTGTGTGGATATAACATTACAGAAATATTGAAACAAAGTAAGAATTCTAGAAAGTGAAAGCAGAACCAGAAAAAAGAAAAAAGCAAGGAAAGACTGTTTGTGGGACTGCCTGATGTTTTTGGTATGAACTTTGGACTGGAATAACTGAGAACCTTAGAAAACTGAAAGAAGAAAGAAGAAAAGTAAAAGTGGTTTTTTTCTTTGTGGACTTTAACAATCATAAAATACGTGTAATGATGATATCTCTTTGGGAATTAAAAAGGGAACTTAAAAATATGACAGAATTACTACAGGAAAGAGGCAAATCACTTTGCTCTGTGTTAGAAAAAATGGAAATGGCGATTGAAGAACAAGAAGAAAGAGCTTCAGAGGAGGAGGAGTTGACTCAAGGAGAAGACATTTTAAATAGACAATTAAAACAAAGAATGCTACAAAGAAGTGGGGAAAGAAGGAGGTTTAAAAAATTGACATTTAAGAAGGCAATCAAAAGAGGGAATACTTGTGAAGTCAGGAAAGGCAGAAAGACCCAGCAGAAAAGGGGAAAGGAAGATATTAAGAAAGAGAGGAATATAAACTGGAATGAGAAAAGATATGGAGAAAGGAGGGGGAGGAGGAGCAGTAAGAAACAGATGCATGAAATAAAGAAATACGGAAATAGTAAAATGTTGAAAAGAAATTGTTTTTTCAGAGATAATGGTTGATGAATTAAAAAGGGGATTCTGCAAGGTGACAAGGGGTAATAAGAATATTTCTGCAACGAAAAATATTTAGAAAACAGGGTAATATAGATACTGATAACTCTTATTAAAAATAAAGGGGGGAAATATGCTGTGGAATCCAATTGAAAAGATGTAATGATTAATGGTTCACTGGGAATTAAGACGAGGGAATAAAGGTATGTTCTAATCATTAAGGTGTTACACTCAAAATAGTAAAAAGGGATTTAAGATTGGAAAACCTTAAATAAAAAATAGGGGGAAAAGGTGAAGACTTTGTATAATGGAGAGTGTCACCTCTTGACAAAAATTTGGTTCAAATAAAAGGGAAAGCATCCTGTTTTTGAATGAACTTGTGTGGATATAACATTACAGAAATATTGAAACAAAGTAAGAATTCTAGAAAGTGAAAGCAGAACCAGAAAAAAGAAAAAACCTATACTTGTTTGTGTGTGTGTGTGAGTGTGTAAGTGTTATTAATTTAGAATCTATTAAAAAATGTGTAATGGAAAGGGAATATCACAGACTAAAGAACCAGCTAAATTAATAAATTAATATAGACTATTAAAAGCAAGGAAAGACATTGGTAACTTTACTATTACTATTATTAGGCAAATACATATTGTTTATATTTTATTTTTAAAATAAATATTAAAGGATTGTATTTGAAATAATTGAAATGAAACAAAAAGATGTTTCGACTGAGATTAATGAAAGAGGCTAGAATTAATGTGTTTGTTTCTCTCCTTATTGAAAATTTGGAATGGAAAAGGTAATAATAGAATTAAGTATCCATATATGAATGTATAATTGCTGTCATATTTGTATGTAAAGGTGATGACCCGGCAATATGTTGTCCACTAAAAAAAGATTTTTGTTTTGAAATTGAAAAACTGAATAAAATTTATTTTTTTTAAAAAAAGAAAAGAAATGCCTGAGGAACAAAAGACATCCATGCTCATGCATTCTGATAAAGCCAAAGAGTACCCAAACTAAGTTGTAGCACTATGATGGGATATATAGTGTTATTGTGGAATTTTGTGAGTTACATGTTGTTGTAAAACATTTAGGATTATAACCCATCAAATAGTGGCTATAAAATTTTTCAATCAATCAATTAACCCTCAATAAATAGAAAAGAGAAAAATATTCAGTCCTAGACTTATTTTTTTTTTATTGATGACATATGAGAGATTGAAAAAACCAAGACACTTTATCCTTGAAGGAAGTGAACAACAGAAAAAAGTCAATTTTTCAGAAAGAAACTCTGATCTGCTGCAATTCCACCTGTTTTTTTCCCTCAGCTCTGGTGTTCATAACTGTTAAGCCAGGCTCTCATGGAAATCAATTGGTTCATGCCTCCATGTAGATTGGTTCCTATTGGCCTCTGGATTCTTTCATAGGAAGGGCAATTCCTGTGGAGAAAGACAACATAAAGATGGGATTTAAAAAATCTAATTAATAAATACCCTTATAATACTAATTAATTGAATTCATCTTAAAATGAATTGTGAAACTTAGATCAGATTTATGGTACGCTATAGGTGATTTTCAATTCTTTTATTCTCTTGATGATATCATATACTTGTTTTGACCAAGGCTTCCTGAGAACACCAACAAACATACTTTAAATCCAAAACCCTTTTATTTTAGTTCAATGGTTGTGAATTATCATCATTCACAGCATGTAATGAGTTCAACCAGTTATAAATAGTCACATGGAAGTCTTCCAAAGTTCTTTGGGAGAAGTCTGATAAGAACGCACCTTGAAGTGCTGCCAACATCTAAAGTACCAATTAGTCTTTCAAAACCAAACGGAGCACAAATTCACCATGAAGCGTTTAAGTTCCAAACTGTTCTGACCAGAATGAACAACATTGCTTCCTGCAAAGGTTCCTTTCCCTTTGTACTTCCTTTATATCTTATGGGAGGGGCAATCATATCCAAGCCTTATTCCTGAGTCGCCCCTTTTGTCTTAACTGCTTTTGCCTTCTGGCAGTTCTGTGCACATATACACTGGGAACAGGCTCCCCTTGTTCCTCTGACTCGCTGCTGTCAGATTCTGGAGGCTCCAGAGTCAGCACATAACTCCCAGATGGCCCTGGCCCCATCTCTGTATTGGATACAGGACCATTGTCCAAGTCCTCCTCAGACTCCCGGACTTGCCCATATTCTTACCCACTGTCCGATTCAGCTGCTGTCTCCACAGGCTGCTGGCAGACCACAATAATACTTTTATTTTTTCTCTAATCCATGTGCAGGTCTTTCTATCTTGTCTTATATTTTTTCTTCTCTGAGACGTCTCAAATGTTTTCAACATTTCAACCATAACACAGTCATTTCCTGAAGCTTTGCCACTTTTCATTGATTTGATGGCACTTTATATTTCCTCCACTAGGATATTTCCTTTTTTGTGGGTGTTGTTACTTTGAGTAATTTTTTTTAGCACTTTTGAGCCACATAGCAGGAAAAACTAAGGGCAGGTGGACCAAGGCAGTCATAGAATGGACCCCACTTGATAAAAAAAATCCACAAAAGAAACCTAAAATAAGATGGATTGGCAACATCAGCAAGTATTGTGGACCCAATTGACAAAACAAAGCTCAGGACCATATTGGTTGGAAACATGTGGAAGAAGCCTTCATCCTGCAATGAGTAGACAATGGCTAAAATGAGGATGATGGTATATAATTTTATGCTTGGCTTTTGTGAAACTGCTTGCTTGTATTCATTGCAGTAATACATCCTGAATCCATATTTTACACTTGAAGATCAAGTTTTTGGTAATCAATAATGATTGTTCAGATGTTTTTACCAAGTTGATGAATCCCAGAAAGATGATTTCTTAGAACAACAAAACTCTGAATGACTGCTTATCATTCTATAAGAATATTCCTGATGTGTGAACATTGGTATAAGCAAACAGAAAATAGCAGTTAAAATACAAATCAGTATCTTAGATATTTTTCTCAATTAACAGGATTATAATCATCCTTGTTCTCATTAATTTCAAAATGTAGCTTTTCAGCTACAGAGAAAAGATTCATTTAATGGATCAGAATGTGAGAAACTAATGCTGTACAATACATATTTCCAGTTCTGAACAACAAGACGTTTTAAAAGAGTTACAATTAATAAGGGCTTAATTTCCATGCAAGATAGTCAGTGGAAATGAATGGTGTTTCTAAAAGAAACATATCTCTGTGTGGATTCTTATTACATATGGCACTTTGTATTAATAAACAAATTCATTCAACTTCATAAAATTCATAATATCACAATATATTTTTTTTAGTAGAAAGCTGAATTATTCCCTGATTCTTTTTCCTTCCAAGAGTCCTAGCTGATGTTACTCTTCTATGACATCATCACACATGGCTTATTTTATTATCCTATGTTTCTGGGTTTGCACAACTGAATAAAGAATTAATTTTACAGACTAGAGTTTTAGAACATGTAGGCTTAAATGTAAAATGACAGATTTATGGCTTAATGTAGCCTATGAAGACAACCTAATAGATTTTGGAATTTTACTTCTGTTTATAACAATCCATTCTTTTACTCTCTTGATGATATCATATACTTTTGTTTCTTCTCTAATCCATGTGCAGGTGTTTCTATCTTGTCTTATAATGCTGAGCAAGCTTTCCATGGTACTTTGCACCACTCATAATGTTATGTTCTGCGCATGGGTGCAAGGAACGGAGACGAGATGGTGAACAGTGAACTTCAACTCTTTATTAATCATTCTGAACAGAGCAAAAACCTAGGGCAGCAGCAGCCCTTTTATAGGCAAACTGCTGATCTAGTAACCAATAAGAAACATGGAGCGTTAACCCCCTTAACCATTGAGAGTGGCTCGTTAACAGCCAATCAGATTCTCCTGAACGGACCAATCCAATATCGCTATTATCGGCCAATCAGAAGTGCAGGACTAGAGCCCTGCTATTTTCTAAAGGTTTTGATAAACTTTATTTAAGCGTTTTATTAGTTCATAACACCCCTTCCCCCCGGGTTCCGTTTAGGGGGTGCGGTGATGTAAACTCTGAGGTATGAAGGTTGTTTTGACTGTCTATTGGATTTATGCTGTCCCACCACTTCTTGTCTGTAACCTTGTTTTGGCGGGACGTTTTCGGGCAAGTCAGGTGCCAGTGGTTCCTCATTGGAAGACTTGGTGCCGCTAATGTTCTCGTCGTTGTCCTCTGGCCTTTGCGGGCTTGCCTCTGTTGAGGTGCTCCTCTGTGGCGAGGACACGCCCTTCTCTGATCCTTCTTCAATCGTTAGGCCTGATTGCTGACTTTTTTCGTTCGTGCTTTCCACCATCTCGAATTCGGTTTCTTCGACATCCCCTCCCCCCTCAGTTTGGGAGTAACCGGAGTTGTGGAAACTAGGTTGTAGCCTCGAGTGAAGCTGATCTATATGGCGTTTCCATATTTTTCTGTCGCAGGTTTTCACCCAGTACGACCTGGGTCCAGTGGCTTGAATTATAGTTGCCTCGACCCACAACGGTTCACCAGAAAGGTTTCTGGCGAAAATTAAGTCACCTATCTTGAATTCGTGGCATTTTCCGCTAGATCCACAGGGTTTCTCTGGCTTGTAAGATGGGTGAAGCTGGTTGAGGTGGGAGCAGAGTTTGCGTCCCATCAATAATTCAGCTGGAGTCTTGTTGGTGACGCTGTGCAGAGTGATGTGTTGAAGAAGGAGTATTCTGTTTATCTTATCTTCAATGTCCCCATAGTCCATTTTGTGGAGGGTTTTTTTAACAAACTGTACCATGCACTCTGCTCTTCTGTTAGCTGCAGGGTGCACTGGCAAAGTTAGTGCATGGCGAATACCACGGTCCGCTAAGTATTGTTCAAAACGGAGTGAGGTAAACTGGGGTCCATTGTCAGATACCAGAATGTCTGGCAGTCCATGCGTTGCGAATAATCTGTTCAACTTCCGGATGACGGACTCGGTTGTGGTACTCTTCATTTCATGGATCTCGAGCCAGTTTGAATAGGCATCCACTGTTAGGAGGAACGTGTGTCCCTTAGTAGGTTCCGCAAAGTCAATATGAATGCGGGACCATGGTCCCCGGGGTGTTTCCCATTCTGTCGGAGTTGCTTTCGTTGGGGCATTGCTAACTTACTGGCACTTATAACAAGTCTTTACCCTGGCTTCGATCTGTTTGTCGATGCCCGGCCACCATGCGTAGCTTCGTGTGAGCGCTTTCATATACATGATGCCGGGGTGGCCCTCATGCAGTGTCTTTAATACCGCTCATTGTAACCACTCTGGGACAATGACTCTATCCCCCCATAGGATGCAGCCCTTTTGCAAAAAAAGTTCTGTTTGCCGGTTCTTGAAGGGGATAAAGTTGTCAGGGGTTTGATCTACTGGACATCCTCGTTCGACCCAGCTAAGAACTCGCGTTAAGAGAGGATCGCGTTTTGTTTCGATCGCGATATCTCTAGCTGTTAGCGGCAGTGAATGTAGCATTTCAATCTGGAGCATTGTAAGGGTTGGAGCTGGGTCATCGACGGTTTCCGGAAGTGGTGCATGGCTCAGCGCGTCAGCGTGGGGAATGGCTTTCCCCGGGCGGTGTTGCAGCTTATAATTGTACGCAGCCAAAAACTCTGACCAGCGAGTCATTCTAGGTGGTAATATATAGGGGGTTGGCTTGTCCCGCTATAATCCCCAGCGAAGGTTTGTGGTCGGTAACAATAGTAAAAACTCGTCCATATACATATTCATGAAACCGTTTTATAGCAGATACAACAGCAAGAGCCTCTTTATCAATTTGACTATAGTTACGTTTAGCCTTTGATAAAGTCCTTGAAAAATAGGCAATAGGGGCTTCACTACCGTTTGGTAACACATGGCTCAAAATGGCTCCTACTCCAAATGGTGACGCGTCACATGTGATTGTTAAAGGCAAAGTCTCGTTATACTGCATTAAAACAGCATCTGAAGTTAATAGGTTTTTCACTTGTCGGAACGCGTGCTCCTCTCGGTGCCCCCAGACCCAGGTTGCTTTTTTGTCGAGAAGCCGATGTAGGGGCTCAGCTACGGTCTCTTTGTGGGGCAGGAAGATGTTGTAAAAATTAATAAGCCCCAGGAAAGCTTGGAGATCAGTCTTATTTCTGGGTCTAGGGGCGTTCTTGATTGCCCTTAATTTGCTATTGGTGGGGTGAATGCCTTGTTTATCGATTAAGTACCCCAGGAACTCTACTTTATCTGTACACAGTTGACTTTTTTTTTTAACCTTAAGGCCGGAGTCTTTAAATTTCTGGAGAACCAGTCTAAGACGCTCCTTTAGTATTTCTCTATTCGGGGCAGCAATTAAAACGTCATCAAGGTATGGAACGACCCCTTTTATTCCCTGTAATAGTCTCTCTATAAAGCTCTGAAAAATTCCTGGGGCTACGCTAACTCCGAATTGGAGTCGGTTGCACTTAAAAGCACCTCGGTGCGTAATGATCGTTTGTGCCTCTGCTGTTTTTTATCTACAGGCAGTTGTTGGTATGCCTGTGCTAAATCCAATTTAGTGAAGACTTTTCAACCCCCCAGGGAATGGAGGAGGTGTTGTACCACCCGCACCAGGTAAGTGTTCTGTTGAAGGGCATGATTCAGGGTGGCACGGTAGTCCCCACAAATCCTTAACGATCCATCTTTATTTCTATAAACTACTAGTATATTATACTTGTATTTTTTTTATTTTTAAAGCCTTAAGTATTTTAGTGTTTCTTTGTTAAGGAAACTGTTCCAACACCTTAATTTTTATTGCTCTTTTTTGGCACCTTTTCCAGCACTACAGTACAAATATAGTATGCCAAAAACGTGATACCACAGATTTATATAACACCATTAAGGCTTGAACAATTTTATCACCACTCCTTTTTCTAATAATCTGTAGTGTGAAATTTATTGTTTCACAGCTGCAAAACCCTGACTCCTTTTATATAATACAGTGAGTGTGAATAAAAAAAAGAAAAGTATTGTGCTAGTTTCTAAATGCATTTAAGAAAAGGCATGCAAATGTTAACCTTTCCCACTCTGCAGTCCCAATAAGGATGATCTTATCTTCCTCTAGTAAAATAAGGGTCAGGCAGTCTGACTAAAGTAACATACTCTGTTAGTTGATTAGCACAGGCAGTAGAAGCAGGCTAAAACATTTAAGTCAATTCCACACTGCATCCTAGACAACTTGTCTCCCATGCTGCTGTCGCTTTTTTTTCTAAGCCAATTTCAAACATTTTAATCTGAATTGCAGTGAATTGGCAATGGTGCTCTGTGTGGATTACAGTCATTGAAAGATGTACTTGGTGGTTCCCCAATATTTTGCCTTTGTTATTCCTGCAGGAAAGAAGGCCTCAATTTGTTTCCTGTGCTGTTCCTTTGCTTTCCCAAATTGTAGCATACAATTGTTCCCTGTATTGTTGTTCTATTGCTTTCCCAAATTGTAGACGTCTTCCCACATTTCTTTTTTTCTCCTTATAGAACCACTATAGCTCCAATACTACAATAATCAACACAATAGAAAACAATTACTTTGTAGGTTCATCATAACATTGAAGCAAGAAATAACAGTCCAGATTCACATAAACAGAAGAATAATGTTCCTGCATTTAGAAAGAAATATCACCAGAACAATTTCTGAGCTGGGAATAAACACATAGGCAGTTACTTGAACCAAAGGAACAATTCATTTCCAAGAACATTACATACAGAGTCAGCTGTTGGAAGAGGATGCACAAAGTCCTCCTCTCAGAGACTTTTATGTAGGAAAACCTTTCTTTTCTTCCCCAAAAGTGCACCCTTGGGAATTCCAAGAAAGTGCACTTAATCGGCATTCCAAGAGGGAGCATTGAACTGCCTTTTCCACTTGTTTAGCATTGTTGATTGAAATGGCAATATATTTGAGGAAATATCTTTTCTTATTTAATAGGGATAACTTCCAGTTTCTGGACACAGTGATTAGTGAAGTAATGGCGTTGCAGCTTGCAGAAGAACAAAGAAAGTTCAGAGGCGAGTCGGAAGAGGGAAACAACAGCCCAGGATGAATATGGAGAACAAGGATCATTGCCAAAGGATATAAAAGGATTTAAAATAGAGACATTGATAATGGAGACAACAAATAAAAGAAATAAGGCTTCCGAGACTAAGAAGAAGAAAAAAAAGGAATTATATAAGAAGAAACCCCCAAAACGAGAACTGGAAAGGGTGGGGGAAAACATGGCTGACAGGCAGAGGGAATAAAAATAATACCAGAAGGAAAAAGAAGAAAGACTGGGGAAACTTAGAAAAGGGAAATCTGGCTAAAATTAAAAGAAATAATAAAGCTGAAAAATTTAGCGATAAGGGTTAGGGATTCTATAAGGGGGATACCACATGGGAATGTATATTGGTATTTAGTCTAAAACTTGCTGGGAAATATTTTAGGATTGTATAACTATAAATCTCTTTCTTTGGAGGATTAAAAACAGGGGAATGAAATGAATTAAAAATATAGATAAACTTTGGCAAATGTAAAGGAAGAAAAAATATGATTATTAATGATTATAAGTAAAGTAAAGATAAAATTAGACATATTAAGAAGTTATTTTAGTGATTTACTGGGGGATACTTTAAAATATATATGTTTTAATATATACAGTTGATTATTTAATGGATATTAGAAGTGTACAATGAGAGTATTTTATTGTGATTAAAGTAGGGGAATGAAAAATACCATGTGGATTCTAAAAATATTGACTTTATTTTACTCTTTTTAGATTGTTTATTATATATCGGTTTAGAGAAAATTTAGGATAATAATGATGTGTAATGTAAAATAAAATAGGGTAAGCTGAAAATGGAAATAATAGAGGATGAAGAATTGAAAACCTATGCGTGGATGAATGATATTGGTGTTGAATTAATGAATTGAAATATGAAATGTAAATTTATTTAAAGATGAGTGAAATGGAGAATGATATGAAGTGATATTATATAAGATTAATGGAAATGAAAGTATTACTATGTACAAGTGTTATAATTTGTAATCATGTTGCTCATGCGAAGAGATGTGTAAAATTTAAAAAAATAAAAAAACTTTTAAAAAAGGAACCAGTAGTAAAAAAAAATGAATCCAACCACTGGTTCTGATGCTGTGTCAGTCATTTTGACTATTCGATCCTGCACCCAATGGACACCATTGTTCAAAATGCTAAAGAGTGAATAAACTCCCACTATCCTGGCACAGAAGTATAACATTAGCAAAAAAGAAAGCAAAGTTATGACTCTCTTTGTGACTGAGATCTGAAAAAGAGAATAAAACTCAAAAGCAATGTTAACTTTGTTGCTTCAGATGAGCTTTCTGACAGGTAGCAAATTTAACAAGGTGATAAAACTCATTGATCAATTACTAATGGCAAAGTCACAAATCTCGATCTTCCATTTCATCTTCATATATGGGATTAAGTTGCAATATTAAATATTGTCTGTAGCACCCCCCACCCAATGCTACAGAAAAGCCATAAAGTCTGTGAAGTGCTTTGAAAGGCTATGAAATGCTTTGAAGTTGTTGATTTGATTCACTGCTTTAATAGAGTTTCCTGCTTTGATTCACAAATATGCTTTGATGGAATGATTCAGCTGATGTTTAGTTGAATTGAAGCACTCCTTTGAAGTTTTGCACAACTCTAGTTCTTAAACATCTTTCAGCAGAATTTATTTGCTAGCCCATTAAGCACTTTGTACATCTGATTGATGCTGGGAATAGACTAAAATCTGTATTACATGATTTATGTCCCATTTATAACCAGGATTATACCCATATTTTCTCTCACTATGTAGCTTGTGAGAAACAGCTTGCAGGAAGTAACTTTGAGCAACCTCCTCCCCTCAAAATAATAATCGAAGAGGGAAAGGAGTAAGCAAACATTTCTACTCATATTTGTCCTCAGTTCTGACTGCATGCTGTAATTTTATATTTGTGAAAAAGTATCTTCACTTTGCTTGAGCTCTTTGCTTAGTCTTAAGCATATTTATTTAGAAAAAATAATTCCTACCAGATTCAATGGAACTTGTTTATATATGCCTAGGATTGTTGACATTTGTGTCCATTATCATGATATGTTAATCTGATTGCACAACATGTTGCTCTGATGCTGTATTCTGCTGTTCCTGGATGCAAATTAAATTTTTAAAGACAAAATTTAACATTGAAGTGAAAAAAGAAAAAGATATATATATATATATATATAGATAGATAGATAGATAGATAGATAGATAGATAGATAGATAGATAGATAGTTGTTTGTGGGTAAGATAGTAATAAGTCCCAGGGAGATGTATTAGTGAGTAGAGGAAGCTATCAGGATGCATGACGAATAAATCTATCCTACATATACATTCAATTTATATCTTGATATCCTGGCTAAATTGGTGTGGGGTGGGGTGTTAAATAACTTAGATTCCACAAGGAATGAAGAAAACTTTTGGAGGAAAAAAAATAAGGTAGACAGCCTCTTATCCAGCAGTGATTGTGAGAAATGCATTTTCTTCTATATAAGAGAGTGGTTTAAGCTAGTGACAGTCTAGCTTAAGTGTATACAAAGTGTAAAATTCAGAATAACAAGAGTTGGAAGAGACCTTGGAGATGTTCTAGACAACCTTTTTTCCAAGCAGGAAATTTTATACAATTCCAAATAAATGGCTGTCCCATCTCTTCCTAAAAACCACCAACGATGGAGCACCCACATCTGAAGGCAAGCTATTCACTGATTAATTGTTCTCACTGTAAGGAAATTTCTCCTTAGTTTTAGTTTGGATCTCTCTTTGATAAGCTTCCATCAGTTATTTTTGTCTTGTCCTCAGGTGCTTTGGAAAATAAGTTGACTCCCTCTTTGTGATAGCATCTCAAATATTTAAAGACTATCATGTCACTTCTAGTCCTTCTCTTTGTTAGACTAGACACACCCATTTTCTGCAACTATTCATCATGCTTTAACCTCCAGACCCTAAACATTTTTTGCTGCTCTCCTCTCTGCTCTTTCTAGAATCTTTTTTGTGATGACCAAAACTGAATGAAGTATATTGCATCCTTCTGGGTTTTTTTCTTTTTGCACAGTGTGCATTTTATCCCAAAGGGCTGTTCAGATTGTTTGGATATGGGTGATTTGATAGAAAAGCTTATATAGCACAGGACGGTAGTATAGTCTTTTCTATGACTCAGCAACCTAGAGGGAAGTGAGATCAAAGCTAGAACAGAACTGTCCCAGAATTCCAAGCCAATCCCAATTTGAATTTTCCAAATGGATGAAGATTTTTTTTCAGAACATTTTGTTATGAAGCTCATAGCCAGCGTTGGCCCATTTTCTCACTCAATCTGTTTTTGGTCAGTTTCTCCTCCGACATCAAATAGGGTCCTGTTCTGATCTGTTTTCAGGAGGCTATTCTAATGAAGTCCTTTCTTTCCAACACTCTGTTGGGTTGAAAAGAATAAAAAGATGAAATTATTAAATAGTCATTTTCAAACAAGTTCGCTTGATTTCTGAAGATGTAATCATGTTTTATTGTATGACAAAAGCACAGAATAAAGAGACTATGTGGTGATTTGCTTTTCTGGGTTCAATTTCTCCCTCTCATTGAACTCTTCAGATGTAAATGTTAAGTTATGGTATATTTATAACTCTTGGTTCAGACAGATATTTTTTTCTGGTTTGTAGGACAAACATCAGGAATTAAACACAACTTTTTTGAATCTCTTCTTGCAGTACATGATATCTGAATTTGTATATTCATTTGATTAAGGCTAAGTATTATTTTTTCAACCAGTAATTTGTAATATAATCTTAATATTTAGGCATTTGATCCCTTCTAGTCAGGGTCCAGACCTAGTCTTTCAATATAAATTTATTGCTTTGGTGGCTATTGGGACTTGATGGAGGGAATGCACTCTTCTTGTTCCTGCAAGATCTCCTAGCATGCTTGATACCATTCATCATGGTATCCTACTGGAATGACTCCAGACTTGGCAGCAATTCTAGTTTTAACTAATATCAGAATAGTATTGTACTTATGCAAGGTCTGGCACAATTATTCTGTTTTTGAAGCATGCAGTGCCCTATTCATGGTAGAAGGTCACATAGTTTTCATCATGTATAACTAATCTAGGATATCATTAAAATTAATTTGATTTTCATATGTTTAAGTAATCATGGTAATCAGTTTTAGGTGGGAATAACATATATTAAAACTGCAAATGTGACCCTCTTGGTATTGTTCATATCTCTTCTGCCCCTTCCCCCACTTCCATCTACTGATCTACCTTTTGATCCACCTTCAAGGCCTGCCCTAAAGCCATCAACATAGTAGGAGATAACCAGAATATTACTAAGGAAAGAGTTGCATTTGTGCCTGAATCTTAATCACTTCAAATTCTCTCTTATCTACTGCCAATTTGCTTTGACTGTTAGTAGTTCAGATTCTTGTAGAGAGCTTAAGCTTTTAATAAGTGTATATGTTGATTTGATCTTCTGATTTCCTATGTTTGACAAACATATATATCAACACAGGATCAACGCAGGATTGAACAGATGATATTGAGGTATTGACTTAGAGACTGGATGGGGAAGAACTTTAAGTTCTATCCCAACTAGGTGGAATGGCTGCATGTTCAGGAGCCATCCAGCTTCAGGGAGACACCATTCTTAATTCTGGATGGAATCATAATGCTATATATAAAATGAGCTCTTAGCTTGGGGGAGGGGCTTATTAATCTCTCACCTAGATTGTTGCAATACAATCTGCATGAATGTCCTTGAAAAGCATTTAGAAGGCACAGCGAATGTAATGATTCAAGTGGTTATGGGTACTACTTAATTTACTCATAGAATACAGCTACTTTGAAACTTTCACTGGTTAAAAGTTAACTTCTGGGTGATCATTTTTAAAGCTCTTCATCCCTCAAGATATAGGTATCTGTGGGACTACCTATCGCCAATAATATCTGCTGTTCTAATAAGATGTGGTAAACAGCCTCCCTTCATGTTCTAGGATTATTCTCTGTGGGGGTCATGGAAATAATTCTTCTCCATCAGTGCCCCCCTTCAGTGGAACATAATTTACCCAGAGTGCTGATGGTTTCTCTTTGTTTTCATAAAAGTGATTCAAGCTTGGTTATTACAGGAGGCATTAGATATTTGGTTGTCATAAAACTGTTCCCTCTGATATATAATTTTACATATTAAATAAAACTCCTGGTGTTTATGTTTATTCATGTTGATATGTTTGATTTTTTTAAAAAAATATAAATTTATATTTTTAACTTGATTTACAATGTTAGGATGTATTCCATGCAGAGTTAGAATGGTTTATAAAACCATGAACAAATAAAATGAATATTTGAAAATTTATTATTGCTGCTTTTATTATAGGAAAAGACTGTCATGTTCTAGCAAACAGTGTACAATATTATAGCCATTTTGTAGTGATTGACAATCCAATCCAATCCCAAAGCATTTCTACATGGCAGCCATCTCACATAAAATTGTCTTGTTAAATTGGCAAGTCACCAATTAAGTGTGCCAGGAAAGGAAGCTTTTTCCACTTCTGTTTAAAGACCCTGTCTAAATTAACTGCAGCTCTCCTGTTATGCTTCAACTGCAGTACAAAGACTTCTTGAGAATAGAAGAGTGTAATATGAGCTTGGAAAAGTCTGTTAGTGAAATCTTTAACTTTCATTTTCTGACTGACACTTTGCTCTGTATAGGTGCAAGGGGAATATCCAGAAAGCTTGTTTTACTTGTTGAACATTTATTACCTATAACATATTTCCTGGTATAAGTTTTTAATTTCATGTCTCTAATCTGACTTTTTGAACATGATCAGGAAAATTCCTGTGCAGCTCAGAACTTGAGAACTTGAAAGTATAGTAGTCAAATATTTAAAGTCTGTAAATTAAAAATGTACAACATGCACCCTATTCAAACAAGCTGTGTAGGAATGCTATGGGTGGCTTGCTTTAAAGAAATAATTTTCCGAAAGGTTGATGGAAAATAAAAATGCATGCCAAAGTAACTTAAATTGATATGGCTAGAGAATCAAGGGCTAGTGAGGTTCCATGTCTTTCCAGAAAGCAAGCCAGATTTGGATCAAGCACCATTTAGATGAAAGATTACTAAATAGTTAAACTCATCATTGATCTTTTTTTTTGTTCTCCATCATACCAACTCATAGGCTGCCACACTCACCTTTATTTTCAAATTTAGCTCAGTCTTGTTACGAAACAAAACCTTGATAGATTAAAATAGAGAAAAAATACTTTGAAGATTTGAATAAAACAATATTGAAATTTATTTGGCAGGGAATGAAACCAAGAATTAAATTAAAATTATTACAAGATGTCAAAGAAAGAGGGGGATTTGGTTTACATGACTGGGAGCTGTATTACCAAGCTGCTGCATTAAATTGAGTATGAGAGTGGATAAAATTAAAAAAATTGGAGGTTACTAACATTGGAGGGTCATGACCTACAATCAGGATGGCACGCCTTTTTATGGGATGAGAGACATACAGTCCACCAGTACTCCAGAGGCATTATGTGAGACATGCTCTACTTAAGGTATGGATAAAAACTAAACAGCAAAATTACATAAAGACTCTGATATGGCTCTCAATACTAGAAGCAATAGTGCATCCAAATTTCATGAATTTGGGGAAAGTCATTACGTACAAAGATCTATCAGATGGAAAAGGGGAACTATTAGGGCTACATCCTAGCAGAATGTGCACAGCAGTCAGGCAGGCAGGCAAATATGTGAGATAAACGTTTTTGTAGTTTACACTCAGTAAAAACAGATACATTGTGCTAGTTAAATAGTTTATTCCAGTAAGAGTTTTACCATAGTCAAACAGTCCATATATCATTCACTAGTTCAGTCCGTCTGGGGATTATTTAGTTGCAAAGTCCAGTGTCGAAAAAGAGGTCAGTAAACTTACAAATATCAGTCCAGTAATATATCTCCTCACAGTAGATATATGAAGAAGTCAAACCTGCTTTCTTCCTTCGACGTTCAAAAACTCAGCAGCAGGGAACATGCAGTTAGCAAACCATCAATCCATCAATCCATCAATCCAGCAAGTTCTCTTGCTCCCTTTTATGGCGGTTTCACAACCGCACCCAAAATTACATGCTTTGCAGTTTAAAGTGACACACACTTAAACTTACTATCATAGTTTATATATATTATTTTACCCAAACTACGTTAGGTAACCTTGTTATTCCTAACAAGAACTAAAATCCAGACATGAACTGAAAGAAGAAGGGATAAAACTTGAATGGTGAGCATACCTACAAATCCAATCAAGTTACAAGAAAGATAAGAAAGAATGGGACATACAGAGAGAATTGATGGCAGTGGATAAGGTACTATTAGGAATAGTTGTGATTCACTGGCAGCAGGTGTGGACAGCTGAGGTTTCGGAGAGCGAGGACTCAGATGAGGGGCCTGCATGTGATGAAGGGATGGGGCCAGGACCATCAGGGAGTGGAATGCTGCCTTTGAGATTGTGGCAGCAGTGATGAAGAGGTCCCCAAGGAGCCTGTGCTTGAAGGAAAGAGCAGCTGCAGCTACAGCAGCATGGGTGACTCAGAAGTAAGGCTGCAAGGTAATGGCCCCTCCCTTAAGAGATAAAGGCCAGCTGAGAAACCAGAGTTTTTTGCAGGAAGCAAATAAGTTTTTGTACTCAAGCCTTGTGGACATTCAGAATATCTTGGTTGGTGTTTGGAGACTCTTTGTGTTTGAAACATTTCTTAGTAACTTATCTAGCATTCTTGGCAGCCTTGAACAACCTTGGCAAGGCTCATTCTTATTAGAGACAATTAGTTTGAAACAGCCTTTTAACCATGGGAACGGAATTCGTAAAGAATCATTAAAAGGTTTTGCTGTTACCTCTGTTTCATGTTTGTTTCCTTGGAACAAGGTTTAGATCAGAACAGGAATGGAGGGGAAAGCAATCAAGAGAATATACAACTATCTACTAGAATATAAAATGGAGGAGGAGCAAGTCAAAGAGTAATGATAAAATGGGCTTAAAATTTCAGTTATTGGAAAGAAATAGAAAATTAACATTGGCAACTTTGTATAAAGAGAACCAATATAAAATGTTTTACAGATGGCATCTTCCTCCAACTAGATCGGCCAAAATTAGTAAAAGTATATCACCACATTGTTGGAAATGTAACATAGAGATAGGGACCTATTATCATATGTGGTAGAAATGTATAAAAGCAAAAAAATACTGGTGGAAAAAAAGGTTTGGATAGAAGAGATGGTTAACCAGAAAGTAGAGTTCAGACCAGAAGCGTTCTTACTGGGAATTATTAATGAGAAATACAGTAAAGGAACAATATATTTAACAATACATATAATAACAGCTGAGAGATTGGCGTATGCCCAAAACTGGAAGAATGAAGATAATCCTACAGAAAGTGAAATAATAAGGAAAATATTAGTCTGTGCAGAAATGGACAGACTAACTTTAGAAATCAAAGATAAGGGTGAGACATAGTTGGTATGTTTCACCTTTCTTCTTTCCAAGAAAGATGAAAGAGTCCAAACTCAAACAAACACAGGCAGGCAAGAAGACTCGGTCTTTACAGAGTTAATCTTTTATACTGATAATGTCCTTGGCATTCCAACACACTCTGCCTGCCAAGTCCGAAATGATAACAAGAAAAAAAACCACTCACTGAAGATTCCAAAGCGGACCACAAGAAACAGTCACAACGAAACTTGGAAGAGAAGTAAACTTTGTCCCATACAAAGTTTCCAGAGAAAACACACCCACTTTTATCTCCTGTGTGTCTCAATGACTCAGCTCACTCTCTGACTCACCCACGCCTCCTACGTTGCTGCTCACATTTCTTCCTACGACGCTGCCTAGGATCAAGCCAACATTCTTCCACTTGACTCCCTGTCAGGGGCTGCTCCGATATGCCCTTCTCCTCCTGATTAATCTCAGGCTGTTCCTCTCGGTTGTCTGCTGAAACCTGAGGTATTATCAGGGAGGAAGGCATTGCCAGAGAGGAAGGTCCTGGGGAGGAAGGCATTCCCAATTCTCCCTCCTCATCTTCCGAGTCCTCTTCCTCTAACAGCACAGGCTCGGGAATCAGAGCCACAATACAGAGTATTATGAAGTCTGGAGTAAAATGTATCGATAGCTAGAGTCAAGGAAAAAGGAAGAAAGGGTTGACGCTTTATAGGAATGAAAGTTAAAGTTTTGTAAACCAAAGAGAATGGAATATAATGGACAAATATGAGATGATACAAATGCATGAATATAAAAGGCGGTTGTAAATAAGTATATAATTCTATATAAATGTAAATAGAAATAATATGCAGCACTATACTAATAATATAAAGGAAAAAGGAAATTAACTGTTATGTGTATCTCTATACTATAGCTTGTATGGCCAAAATGATGGCCAAGAAAGTTGCACGGTGTTCAATTGTTTTTAATGTTTACTCAATAAAATTTATTTAAAAAACAAAACAAAAAATACTCTTGATATTCTATTTACAGTACATGCCCTGTGAACTTTAGGAGACATTATTTGGATTTTGTTATTTAGTAGAGAAAAAAACAAAGCTCAGGCCCGGCAAAATATTCAGTAAAATATTTAACTTTGTTTATCTAAGCAAGGCAGGCAAAAGCCAGTTTTATAAGCAAGGTAAAATTCTCATTTGCCCAGACCATTGTAGAAGATGATTGAAACCCTCTACCTTTTCTTTGTTCTATCTGGTTTTGTCATTTTGGCCATCTTTATCATTTTTCAGATTTACTGTTTGCTTGTTTTGAAATGTTTTACCAATTTGTAAACCAGCCTGAATTATTGGGAATTGGCCAGTGTACACATCTAATACATTATTATTATGCATATTGAATGAGTAGCAGGTGATGAGGGCCTTCAAACCATTTCCACTAAATTCAGGTTGTCAGCTCCCTTTTTGTTCCTTATTTATCATCTTTCAAAACTGTCTGACAATTCTGGTTCCTGATGAGTCCTTTTTTATGAGTGCTCTATGTGACACTGATTTTCCAGCACGTATCCATCAGTGTTTAGCTTGATAAAGTCAACAGTCTTATGACTTTGATCACAATGGTCCTTTCAAGGGATAATTAAAACTGTTTTTCCAACTCTAGTATTAAATATATTTGTATACATAACAAAGTTCTAGATTGCATAGATAGAAAGCAAAGCCTAAAACAATGCATCTATCTTGTATCCCACACAACACTCTCTCTATTACAATACAGATTATTTGGTGAACAAAATAAAAAAAAAAAACTATATAAGACACCCTCCTGAAGAAGTCAATCCTTAATTCAGTCAATATTGGACTATCTCTAATTTCCTATGACTGATATGGAAGGATACATATTTTAGTTCTGCTTAATATTTCAGTGATATTCTATACTGTTGAACATTATATTCCTCTGAGGGTTGCAGGTTGGAGATATTGTTCTTCAATTGTTTAGTTTTTACTGAATAGATAAAGGGTGATCCAATCAGTGTTAATGGGGGGATGGGGTGTTTGGAAAGACCAGGCCCTTGGCTATGTCATTATGAGCCTCAGTGTCCATCATCTTTTTCAATATCCACATAAACCTACTGCAAAAGATTTTTTTTAAAATTCAGAGTGAAGTATAATCACCTTCACTGAATAAGAAATGCAGAGGAAGTTCTGATTCAGTCCTTGGAATCTATGAATGGGACTGGATGGGATGGAACAGGTTGAGAATAAATCTTAGCACAAGAGAGGTGCTCTTTATTTAGAACTTCCTGGATCCAGAACATCAGTTCCTTTGACTCTAGATAGCTTAGTCATGTCTCCTGAAGGAACAGCTGTGCAACTTTGAGATCTTCCTGAACTTATGACTTTTGCAAGCCTTTGTCCAATCTACATCAAAAAGTTCTGACATGAGTTATCAATACTCTTATTATTTTGTAGATAGATTATTTTAATCTGCTTTATATGGGCTGCCTTTATAAAAGGCAGCTGCCGATAGGCTGAGTAGCCAACACTGATATAGCAGAGTAACATTTATGTTGTGGACTCCCAATTGATTCCCAATTGCACTTCAGGCTTCTACTCATTACCTTTAGCTTGGGTCCTTGTTAGTTTGGGTTAAATAAAATGTATCTGTCCAGTACATGCTGGCCAAGAGTACACTAAGAATATTCTCATCAAAACATTGAAGGAATGGTGTTTTGAAAAAATCTTTTTCCTTATAAATCTCCTTGTGCCAGTTCCTGAAGCAAGGATCTCCCTAAACTTGGAAGATGGCGAAAACTGCAGGCATTTTGGAATTTGAATAAAATGGTCCTTTTCTAACCAATCTTTGGGGATAGAACATGTCACCTTATTGGATCTCTAACCAGAACTGGTCTAGAATGCACGGAATTACATAGTGTATGATTTACAATATTCATTTTGTTATTTTCATGATTTTATAGATAGTGCCATATACTAGAATTAGTAGAGCAAGTAGCATACAAATGTAGCATGACATGAGTAAATAAAATTAATTGGTGGAAATATTTATTAATTAAAATGGGAAAAAATTCCTTATGTAAACATTAATGCATGCATGCATGATTTCAATTTATGCTTCTGTTGTGTGATTCATACCGAGCATGTTTTTATATTCTTTCTTTTCAGAAATATACATAACTATACTTGCAGCCAAATAAAATAACAATTTCAAATTCTGCTTGCTTTGTATCCACCAACCCTCCTCCAAAGTGTGAGCAAACAAAACATGTGACTAACTTATAACTGTATATAACATGCAGAAAATGCAACAGGTGCATATTGTGGGTACCATAGCCAAGAAACATGGCATGGACAGTAATTCAGTATGCATGTGGCAAGACATTTTGCACTTCCCAGGTGGCACTTTTAAAATCATATGAGATGGGAGGATCAGTGCTGACAGTTCTTTTCAGCCAAGTCATTCAGACCATCTGCTCTCACTTTCACTGAGCCAAGAGCTTCTATAACGAGAAGGCATGCCACACAGGATGGTTGGCCTCTTTTGCAGTAATGGGATTTCTGGAACCTTGAGAAAGGAGCTGACTCTGTTTTTCCTACCTCAGAGTTTTGTACATTTTAATTTCAGTTGCTGGTCAAAGCATAGGGTAAAAAGCAACACTGGTAGCAGCCTCCTTAACTAGGGTGGCTGAAGAATGGGCAAGATCCTTCAATCTCTATGTGGGATCACCACCAACATTGATTCTACAAAGGAACAAGTCCATATAGATTTGTGTGAGGATCATTTGTAAGGCGATAAAATTTATGATAGTGTCACCCATGTTATAGCAATTGCAAATGTTACTCAATTCTTGATGTACGGTAATGTTTTGCAGGGACAGTTTCACATTTGCAGAAGGACCGGGAAAAGGTTCTTTTTTGGAAACTCATATTTAACATGTTAACATTTAACAAACATATACTTAACAAGTATGCAAAAACTGCATCTGTGCCTGAGGATAGGAACAAAGTTATCATTTACATTTCCTCACACTGTACAAAAGGAAAGTTAGTAAGTGCAAATGCAAGAAAAAACTCTCATGGTATTAGTTTGTTCAGTGCATCCAGGAAAATGAAGACCACACTTTCCCTTTGTGAGGTTTAAGTTTAGGGCTAAGGTGACAGTGAGCAACATTTGAGAATTATGGTCAGATTTTATACCAGTCAGAAGGTGTTGCAGCTCAGTTTGTTCTTCAACATATCTAATGTTAGAAAGTTTATTCCATGCTTGTTGATTTAAATAAACTCAAGTGAACAAACTAAAAGTATGGAATGCTTGGCATTAATATATGAAATCTGATTGTTGAATGTGATGATATCTTTAAATTAAAACATGCATATAACTAAATGGAATGTTTGGTGAATGGTTTGATGTTGATGAAGGAGTAAATCAAACAGGTGTGCTGTCCCCTTGCTTACTGAATGTGTAAGGAATGCTTGTGATGATGATAGATGTATATTAGCTGGGGATGTGAATACATGCATATATTTGTTTGGTGATGTTGTCATGTGATTGCTTGACAACCTGAATAATTTGTTGATCAGATAGTGTGATACAATGAGAAGCATGGACATCAAAATTAGTATGTCAACAATCAAGTTAATTGCAGTTGACAGAGAAATGGATCATAATTGCAAGTTAAAAGAAATTGTAAAAATATTACAGGAGATGAATATGCGTACTAAAAATAAAAAAGAATAGATAAATGTTAAGGTGAGCAAATACTGTGCAAAAGATAATAGATAATGATCATTCAATTGCAAGAAATGAACATTTGTTAAAAGAAGCAAACATAGGTGTGCATAATGTAATGCTTTTGCCCATTTAATTATAAGAGGAGAAACATAAAATTGAATAAGTTGAATGGGATACTAAGTGTGTCATACAGTAAAAACGTATGGTCAAGAAAGATTGAATAGTTGAGAAATAAATTGAATGCAAAAATGAGTAATTGGTACAAAATGAGTGTTTCAAATTGTTTTGGTGATAAAGAATGAGGGTTCATGTATAGATGGAATGAAGGAGTTTAAAGGAAGGAGAAGAAGGAGAAGAAAGTTGTAACTGGATAGAATTGATAAAAATCTTCAAAAAGAGAGAGGTGAGAACTTTAAAGCACAAAAGCCTGTGAAATTGGTAAGTTGATATATTGGAAGCATAGATGGTTTGCAAAGAGAGAAAGGTGTGGAAGAGTTTCGTGAATGATACTGGTGAAAAAATAGATTTAGCTATATTTTCCTTGCTTTTTCTTGTTGTGCCTTTAACTTTTGTTGCTTACTTGTTGTTCTTCCCTGCTTTGCAGAGTTGCTGACTCTGAAAGGAAATTGCATAATGGGAATGGAGATATGCTGAGTGTCAAGAGAATTTATTTATAGGTGAAATGCCATCATTAAAAAGGACAGGATATGCATGCATGAGATGCTGGCAGCCTATACACTCTTCCAGGATAGGGGATTGCAATATGATTCTCAAAATTCATTGATTTCCTATCAGTGAAGCGTACCATATGTGACTTTGTATTGAAAAGGGATGCCACTCATACAATCCTGGTATTTAACATTCCCTGTGTTCCCCTGCCCCCAAAATCTTTCCTGAGATTTAGGAAACTCTCGGAAACAGAATAAGGTATTTAAGTAAACAGGGAGGTTTTCTTCAAAGTTAAACAAAAAACAAGCTATCAGTCCAAATAACAAAGCAAACAAAGTACTTTTTTTCAATCAAGCTACCGATCTAAGAAGGATGAAGATCAACCTTGAGCCCTATCAGAATTGAGTTTCAGGCTGAGGGCAGAGCTTGCCTGCAATATTGAATTCTAACCACTATGCCACCAGGTCTCCTAAAGGTTTGTTAGAGGCTGCAAACTGCTGAAACCACACATTCATCTTTGAGTGCCACATCAGAAAAAGCTTTTCTCCTGAGTCCTATCAAATGATATACCTTCATGGATGAGACCTGCAACATGTCCTTTTTGGCAGACCTGATGGGACAGGTAGATGTTAGATCTGCTTGAAGTGCAATTGGCTCTTAAAAAATCCTGCCTTAATTTTGTCAGCTACCTTAAGATAGTTACTTTTCTCCCTTTATCTTAAAGGAATGTGTTTTCAATGAAAAACAAGTGAGAAGATATATGGAATTATTGTGAAAATCCACACGGCCATGGAAACAAACAACTTAGATTCAGAGACTAGTAGATACATCTGAATGTGTGACTTCTTTCTCTGTAGTTTTTTCAATACCCCCTTTCTCTTATTGTTGTTTAGGTAATTATTTTTAATTCAACACTCCAATGTTCTGTTTTGAAGCAGATTGCACTGAATTCAGAGAGTCATCAGCCCAGCAGCACCTAAAACCATTCCATGTTTTCTAGAACAAGACCTGGTATCTAGCCATGCCTTTTTGCCTTTTCAGAGAGCTCGAACTACTAGGATGGCAAAACAGTCTTCAGAACTTTTATTAAACCAAATTTATTTATTATTTGATTACTGTGCATGTTCAAAAATAATTCTACATGCATATAAGCCTACCAGGTCTCATCCTCACCTTATATCCAACTATTAAAATATCTACAATAATCTGATCTTTCTTCAACATATCTAGACATAGTACTTTAAAGCATCCTGCACTTTTCATTTGAGCTTCTGCATTGCATTTCCACTGAATTTTAATGTAAACTCTTATTTTCTCACATGCAAGGCTATGAAAGCCTATATGACTTATCATATTTTATTTCTTTTGAAAGTTTGTTCTTCACTGCGTGAGGGATCAAGTACGTCAGTATATTTTCTTATGGACAACAAGCAGTTTTTAATAAGCTTATGCTTACTAAAATTCCATTCCTCTGATGCAATAAACAATGGCAAAGCAATTAGCCTTCTCAAGCAAATGAATAATTGCAGGAGCACAGATTTTAGGGCATTGCCACAAATGTTGTATAGCAAGTTAATGTGCTAAAGTTGGATTTTTGATGTTTTTTGAAAACTCAGAAGATAGGGTTTATATATCTGTTGATTGCAGCTTGGTTGGAGTGTTGTACTACTAAGAATTGAAAAATTCTATGCTGTCAGAAATGGAGGACTGTCTATTAAGTATTATTGTACCTTAAGTGACCTCTTGTTTTGGGCTGTATACTCTTCCCAAGAGAATTACCTTTAGCTCCTTTTCCAGAAACAGCATTTGCAAAACCTTTTCATTACAAATAGTGCTCACAGTAACTGGAATTGACCTCATGCTCTTGACTTTATCATACAGTTTCTTCCAGTTATTATTCTCATCCCTATGGCAGAATTTGAAATTAAAAAGAGATTGATTTTTGGTAATTTTTAAAAACAGGCAGCATGACAAGTAAAACATGCAACATGTCTTGGGGCTCATAATGAGCCAGTCTCCTTCACACTGTCACAATTAGGCAGACTCTTGGGGAAAAAAAAGACATATTAGGAATTGAATGTTTAGAGAAAAATTTATAGGACTGAGTTGAGTTAATTGTCCCCAAAGTAATTGGATCAACAGACATCCGGTATATTAAAGAAACAGATTCAAGATCCAAAGTGTTTTCTTTACTTGAAGTTCTGTTCCTTCCATCTTGCACCATCATACCTGATTCACATTCACAATTTTTGCAATGTTTTCATTGTTAATTTCCTTTGAGATGTTGTCAATTCTTATACACTGCACCATCATCAGCTGCTTGTCCCACTTTCTTTATTAAACATATTCATCCAGACTGAGTCTGCTTTCCCTTTTCAGAAAAAAAAAACAAAACTTTTATTTCTCTCCTTTCTCTGCCCAAGACTTGTGCGTTTGTTTTATTTCCTTCTTCAAAATAATGGAGTGAATCTGGATTATGAAGAAGGCTACCTACGTTCTTTTGCATATAAGAGTAGGGAAGCAAGCAAGTCACAGGATATTCAACTGTGTAACTGACATGGTTACATCCAAATTTGGGGACAATGTCAGCTGAGGTACCATAGAGGGGGCAGAATAGTAAAAATAGCATCTTTCTTGTAATGGAGCTTAGCTGTTCATACTCATTTGTATTCCCCCTTTGCTTCTTTTATGAATATCTTCTTTTCCAAAGACTTTTATTCTGTAGCTCTGTAACTCTCCTGTAGTTGCTACAGGATATCCTGTAGCAACTTTGTCTCCCTCAAGGTGACCTTAGATTTTTAGATCTCTCTGGAATCTTCCAAGTCTCTTTTGGTTTACTCAACCCCTATTTTCCTTCTTTCTGTGGGTTCAGAAACTGAGATGGGGCCAATCCTTGCTATGAGCCCTGGTTGAATTAGAGCTCAGACTCAGCAAGTAAAATAGAGAACAGAGGGAAGATCTTGCTAAGTAAGGGAGTAACTGTCTTAATTAAAGACAGATAGCTACAATCTGATTTAAGAAGCAGGCCTGACACATGTTTCTCTATTGGAAACAGTTGTTTGATTTCCTTTTCTATTGTTCCTGTGTATTTTGCTTGTATAAAAAACCTTGAAACTCCAGTCTTTGGATTGGTTGACAAATTAGACTTGGCTCACTGAACTTTGGACTGGATTTTGACTTCTCTTTTGAAGTCCTCCTCCTCATTGCTAACCAGCTGCAGCTGTGTGTTTTTCCCATCTGAAGCCTCAGGTCTGTCCTGCTGCAGCTGCATTTCAGCTAAACTACTCTCAGCCAGCTGCTCAGAACCATTGACCAACTCCCATCCTGATGTACCTGGGACTGTTCATCCTCCTCTGAACTGACATCTGGGGATGTGTCTGGGGGAGTCATCACCAACTCAAAAATTGGAGATTGGGAAAGGAACATCAACAATCTTGAACATGCTGCTGACACAACTCTCATCTCAAAAACCAAAGGAATATCTGATCAAAAGGATTAAAGAAGACAGCGAGACATTTGGTCGCTTCTGGAATGTCAGAAAGACCAAGCTTATGATCACTATTGTCATAATAACAATTGATGGTGAAGAGATAAAATGTATGCATGCAAAAATTCACTAACCTAAGATTGCAAATTGATCAAAACAGTGAATACAGTTCAGAAATAAAGTGTCGAATTGCACTGTATTTGTTTAGTTTACTTTATTGTCATTTCACCTCATACAATGAAATCAAATACCATCGTCAGTGCACATAATGACCATGAAAATAAACACAAACACACATCCTTCACACTCCACACATTGAACCAAAAACCTGCAACACCGCACCAACATTGCACTATACAGCAGAATTCAAAAGAGCTACTGCCCTGGAATAGAAGCTGTTTTTCAGCCTATTTGTCCTTGCTTTTATTATTCTGTACCATCTGCCAGATGGTAATAGTTCAAGAAAAGGGTTCCCAGGATGAGATGGATCTTTGAGAATGTTTTGAACTTTCTTAAGGCAGTGGGAACTATAAAGCTCTTCCAAAGAGGAGAGAGGGCAATCAATGATCTTCTGGGCAATGACATTAACCCTCTGGAGTGCTTTCCTATCTGTTACTGTACAATTGGCAAACCATACAGAGGTGCAGTAAGTTAAGATACTCTCTATAGCGCAGCAGTGGAAGGTCACCAGCAGTTTTTCATTCAGTTGTTGTTTTCTGAGAAGTCTCAGGTAGTATAATCTCTGCTGGGCCTTTTGACCAGTGCTGCAATATGAGCACCCCAGGTCAGGCCCTCTTTTATAGTAACACCCAGAAACTTAAAACTGGCCACTTGCTCCACTCGGTCTCCATTGATAAGCAAGGACTGGATGTCTGATCTGTTCCTTCTATAGTTCACTATAAGCTTCTTGGTCTTATTGGTGTTGAGGACCAAGTTATTTTCTCCACACCACAAAAGGAACTGGTCCACCTCATCTTGGTAGGCAGACTCACCCCCCCTGGAGATGAGTCCCACCACTGTTGTATCATCTGCAAATTTACTAATAGTATTACTAGTGTGAGCAGGAATGTAGTCATGCACATAAAGAGTATAGAGTAAGAGACTCAACACGTAACCCTGTGGTGTACCAGTGTTAAGAATAAGGGCTGAAGAGGTATAATTGCCTAATCTGACCCTCTGTGAATGGCCAGACAGGAAATCCATAATTCAAAGGCAGATTGAATAAGAAAGTCCAAGGTCCAGAAGTTTAGACACTAGTCTATGTGGAAAAATTGTGTTAAATGCAGAACTAAAATCCACACAAAGCATCCTCACATAACCCCCATCCCCCACTGTTCTAGATGAGTCAGAGCAGTGTGAAAAGTAATGGCTATAGCATCCTCTGTAGATCTATTTCTTCTGTATGCAAACTGATGTTTATCAAATGTATGCGGAAGACCAGAAATGATGTGCGTTATTATATAGCAATGATTAGCATGAATCAAATATGGTAAAGCAAAGACATTAGCCTGGCATCTAAATATAGATTAGTTGGTACTATCATGCCTCCCATAACTACCTACAGTTATGAAAGCTGGACCATGAAAAAACTAGACAGAAGGAAAATTGACTTGTTCAGACTGTGGTGTTAGACAAGGCTCCTGAGCATTTCCTGGACATCAAAGGTGGCAAACAAGCACTGAAGCATATAAAACCAGACAAATCACTGGAAGGCAAAAATCACAAAATTCTGCCAATACTTCTTTTGATCACATCATGTGATCAAACTCACTGGAAAAGGCAGTCGCACTCAGAATGGCCAGCAGCATCCGTAAAAGGAAACAAGGCTGCCAAAAAATACAGTGGCTAGACATCATTGAAACTGACATCAGCCACAGTATATAAACAACTGAAAGAAGCTATACAACATCAGACAATGATGTTGTGCGGTATGTTTCTGGTTCATAGAATTTTTGAGAATTGGACACAATTAAAAGCATAATATCACACTACTCAACTAGGCTTGCTAATACCTACTACCTAAATAGCCTATGAATTACTTTTACAGCCAATATAAGATCTGTTCCATTCAGGATATATCTAGTCCAGAGAAATTTAATGGCTTGCATGATCAATTTCCAGTTTTCTTTGCACAATTCACACTCTGCATAGATCTACGTCTTGAAGACTTCCAAAATGACAATATGTGTGTGAGCATGGATGATCAACTTATTGACTAGAGCTGATGATAAACAACAGAGACCTCTGATAGATGACTTTGATGGATTTAGCTAGCAATTAGAGAGTATGTATGCCAAGTGTCTTCAAACTTGGTAAGTTTAAGACTTGTGGATTCAATTCCCAGAATTCCTGAGCTAAGATGACTGGGGGGAATTCTGGGAGTTGAAGTCCACAAATCTTAAAGCTGTCAAGTTTGAAGACCCCTGATTAGTTGGTACTATCAACTAATCAACTAATCCCATGAAAGCCCGGACTGCCAGTAGGTGTATTTATGAAGTGAACAAAGGGCAAGGCCTGGTGGCTGAATACATCAATACCATTAGATTATTAGCCCATGACTTGGACTGGAACAATGCAGGTTTAGCTAATAATTTTTAAGAGGATCTATTGAATGAACTCCTCAATGAATTAGATTGAATTGAATGGGCAGGAATCTTCAAGTCATGATGCAGCTTTTCCTATGTATAAATGGACATCTATCACAATAAAGGGCCAAAACATGAGTCTCTAAAAGATGAGACTGCCTGCACTCACCATACCATTATTTCCTGCAATAGAGGAATTTATGTGAGCCAACAGGACTCATCAAGCAGAAAAGATTTAACAATTCAGAGTGGAGCTTTTTTTTAAAAAACAAATTTTATTAATTTTTTTACAGAAAACACAATACACAAACATACAAAACACAAAACATAAACAAAACTAAAAGATCTTTTCTGAAGTTTGTCTGATCCCGGGTTAAAACTCTTCTCACAGACACAAATTCAAACATCATATTCACTTTGTATATCCTTCCATATCTTATTATCATTTTCATTTTTTTATATATATATATAAACCATTTTTATCAATTTTATAAAAACAATGCACAAAAAATCAAGGCATAACAGCTTATAAATTCTTTTCTAGGAAAAAATAATAATAAAAAACCAATAGAACATAACAATTCCAAATTATAGTATCAATACTTTATCTATTTAACTTCATATCTTATCCCTACTTCTCCTTTTCATCCAAATTATTTCTTGTTAATTAAAATTTTATTGCCTTTTATCAATATACAAAATCCAAAAAAAAAAACCATAACAAAACCTTTATATATCTTTTCATATCTTATTACCATTTTCAATAACATTCTTTGTCTGTTCTATTTCCAACTATCCATTCATCTTTTTTCTTTTACTATACTTCTCCTATACACCAATTGGGGTAACGTCTATAACTCATTACCCTAACTTAAAAGTACTTCGTATAACAATTTTTCTTGGGATTCTGTTTAAAAGATTCTAAAATTACATAATAAATTTTATACTCTAAACACACATATAAAAACACAATCTTATATACCCTCCAGAATCCCTCTTTTATCCTAAATTAAATTCACCCATTGTCTCTAAATAAACTTTTTTTCTTTATATCTTGCTTGCCCCCATTGAGGCTTCTCCTCCCCCCCTTTCTCTCTTGCTTATTCTTCTCCTTGCCCTTTTTACCCCTTTGTTTTTCCTCCTCCCTTTTCTTACTCCTTTTCCTTTGCTTTCTAACCTTGCCTCCACCTTTTCGCTCATTTTTCTCTTCTTTGGTTGTTTTTATAATTCTTAAAATCCCCTTTTTCTTATCCTTTTTCTCCTCCTCTCCGGAAAGGACCCATTGTTCATCAAAGATGGCTTCTTCTTCCTCTTCTTCCTTGTCCCAGTCCTTCTGCTGCGTAATCAACTTTTCATAAGTACATAACGCCATTTCTAAAAATTGAAACAAAGCGCCCAAAGTATCTTCCTTTTTATATTTTTGATATTTAGCCTTTAGTTCATCCACAAGCGATGCCATTATGAAAAGAGAAACTTTTCACCAAACAAGTATTTTTAATCAAAAACAATTCAAAAAAAAGTTCCAAAAGTTAATACTTTTCTTCCTTCTTCTCTTTCTCTTTCTGGGGCTAATGTTTAATCAAAAAGGTCCAATTACCATATATCTTTCTTTGGGATTCTAGGCAATCTCCTCCTTTTTCAGCTTCTGCTCCAATTTTTTCTCCTCTCCCTTCCCACTTGCGATATCGATTTTAAATAATCAAAAATCCATACCTCCAACAAGGGTTTTCCAATTTCTTAAATTTTTCAATGTCCAAAAATCCTTTTGTCCCTTAGCTTCAACTCTCAAAACAATTCACTTTCAATGTCCAATATATCCAAACATTTCTGCTGTTTCCATGGAGTGGGAGAGTGAAGAAAAAAAAAAAAGTTCCCTTTAACAGCTTCTCCGCCGCTTTCGCTCTTCTTAGGGATACAATGTATCCTCCAGCAATTCAAACAGCTCAGTTCCAGGCAATTTAAAGGATGTTACTTGACCCGGCTCAGACATCACTTTCACTCTTCTCCTCCAGCGCAATCTTACCCGGTTGCTGGCTTCTTCGTGGCGGCCATTGCTGACCGCCGCTCCACCGCCTTGGGAAAAAGGGGTTTTTCCGGCAAAGGGGGGGGGGTCTGCGACACCTCCACCCCCCCTATCCGACTCCCTTCTCTCTTCAGCTGTCCCTACAGGGCAGCCATATCCCCCTGACCCATCTGGATTGGGGGTACCTCGACGGCTAGCACAGCAGGAATCGCGAGCTGTCGCGAATTCCTGCTGCCCCGAAGCCACGCGAAACCGGAAGCCAATTCAGAGTGGAGCTTTGATTAACTGTGAGGGCCAGGATTATATATGCTGTTAAGGCATTGTGCTCCACCACGTTGGGAAATCTTTCTAGACTGGGGCAATTTATCAGCAAGTCAGAACATTCACATAACTCCCACCAATTATCTAGTGGTGACTGTAGAATTTCAAGTGGGAGGAAAAACATATCTACTAATTTTGGCTTTGGTTGATTCTGAAGCTACAACCCACTTATGGATCTCTAGTTCATAGCAGACCATGGAATTCCAAAGCACACCATCCAACCACTCCTAGTAATTGAGGTGATCACAGTTGTCCTCTGCTATCAGTCCCAGTGGTCTGAGCCACATCACCATTGAGCATGTGATTAGGAATTAACCAGGAAAAGCCTGACCATCTATGTATGTGTGAGTTTGAAACCTGAAATGGAACATGCATACACTCAAAGGATTATGAGTAAAGTTGGCTGATATGAGGGGATCGCAGTCTGAAACCTGACCGAAGGGGTTCAAATAATCTACTTTCTCTAGAATTCCTTGGAGCTGCAGGCAAACCATGTTACCCCAAAGGGAAAGTTGGAATCTGGATTATAAATGGGCAGATATGAGAGATACATGATCATTTACTGAGGAGGGGTTGGACTTTTATTTTTTAAAAAACAGAGATGACTATAAGCCTGGGGGAATTCCTCTACTAATTCAGAGAGGCAGTGAACAGCATGGGCAAGGAAAGTGCTTGTCAGTAGCATAAATCCAAGCTTATTCCTAAATTTCAGCTTTATAAATAGACTCTCATGCTGAGCTATCTTTGAGGCAGTGCCCTGACAACCTTCTGAATCACCCAGAAAACATAGTACCCCTGTCTCTCCCAGCAGATTGCATCTGAGATCCTACAGTATGTCTTTAGTGGAATTTAATTCCAAACACAAGGCAGAAAAATACCCACTGATGAAAGCAATAGATATGAACATTAAAGTAGAAAACAAAATGCTAGAAAAAGCCTGTTCAGCCTAGAATAAAACAGTTTAGCTACGGAAAACAGCCCTGTGGCTAGAAGCAAATCTTGTTTCATTTTTTCATTAGACTAACTAGACTTAAAGAGATGAGGAAAATGGGCTGGGCATTAGAGCTTAAAATTAGAATACTGTATGCAGATCAATAGTGTGTCTTGCAGCCCCCTAGTGGCCAAGTAAAATTAGTAAGATAATTTTGCTTTGTTATAAGGATTGTTTTCACTAATTCTGATAAGAGTAGGTCAACAAGGAGACAAATAAATAACCCCCTCCCAAAGAAATATAATATAAATAGCCAGTGATCCAATTTAAATAAGGATAGAATTTTGTAATAGCAGGCTAGTATTTGATGACATGAAACAAGCTGAAAAAAATATAACAGTTTACCCACCTCCACAAATATTAACAATAGATGTTTTTCCATTACTCAGTCCTGAATATCAGCAAGACAGCATTTGAAGAAGTTAGACAGCTGCAGATCACAAACCAGTATCAGGCTATGTGGATAAAATGCAGATATGCTACTGAGAATGATAAGGTCTTCACATCACAAGTAGGATTCATCAAAACATGTTTGTCTTGAAATAGATTATGTGGCAAATCCTGTTTGCTGAGTTCAAAACACTTTTGATTTGGTCATGGGCTCCCCCCCCCCCTGAATTTGAAATGGTTTCCTCGGACTATTCTGGAAGTGTTTAAACCCCCAGACAGCTCCATTTGAACTACAAAAATCCTATTTCAAATTTGAAATGGAGCTCTTTTGAGCTGAAATGCTTTCAGAATGATCAGAACAAGCTATTTAGAGCTCAAAACCCATGCTTCGTTTTGAACTCTGAATGGAGCATTTTGCACAACCCCCATTGCAATCAAGAAGGATATTGGCCTTCTGTCTCCCCAAGAGTCATGATCTTCTCCCTTTTTGTCTTTTAGCTACTTTCTGATTATAGAAATCTGAAATGGGTATCTTTGTTTTTTCTAATATGTAGAAATGCTATACTCATTTAACTATTGTCTGTGAAAAAGGCAAAGTCAAGGGGGAGGGAATTAGAATCTTTCCATCAGTAACTCTTGACAGCAGTTTGATTCTATAGCTTCTAATAAACTATGTTTGCACATCTCGTTGCTTACCTTTTCCTAGTGGTAAAGGCTTAAAAAATAAACCGGTTGCCTCAAGAGAGAGAGAGAGAAACCTAAACAAATTAGCTCTTTATCCAGTACAATAAGAACTATCCATTAGTATCACTGGAAGATGGCCTCCCAAAGCAAAAGCCAAATTAAAATCTCTGTGGCATTTTTTACAGGCCTGCAGTAAATAGTTGATAATGGTTAAATTCTATTCTCCATGCTTCCTCCTGTTGGATTATTTAAAACATTTACCAACATTTTAGTAGCAAGAGAGTTGTATTTATGTATGGATTTTATTTATTAATTTCTACAGTACTTATTCCTTGCTTCAGTCAGAGTTGACTCTGAATGGAATATGAATCAACAGGCATCTAAGTGTCTGTAGTCACCACCTGGCATACCTCACTGTTTTTGTATAAAGTTCTTTTGCTTTGGGGGATTTTTCCTCATTCTCACACTTACATTTGTCACATGACTTTCTTGATTGGCATTGAGAAAAGTATGGGAACTTGTATCACCTGTCATAAATGGCAAAGATTTATTTCTGATGGATGTGAGATGTATTTTATGGCAGTTGCTGATGTTGTTGAAGAAAATTTAAATGAGTTTCATGCTTCTATCCAATCCTACATGTACCCTCTTTTCTTTGTTGTTTTTAACCAACAAAAAGCAGAATGAATAATAATAATAATCTTGTACCTTACACCATCAGACTTCTTACACTGTGAAGGCTTATTGAATATTGAAAAGACCAAACTGGCCTACAAGAAAGACAAAATGACGAGTAGAAAAGAGACATGACAAGCCAGAGTATTACATGGCCAAGGCACTAAAAAAAACAAAAAACAAACCTAGCAGCAAAGCATATAACAGTGGCAGTGGATAAGAGCAAGAAAGTTGAAGAAAGAAACAGAAGGGCTAATTCTGGCTGCACAAAACCAAGCCTTAAAAACAAATGTATATAAAATCTAGAACTGAGAAAACAGCAATAGACAGCAAATGCCATGAATGCAAGGAAGATGAACAACTGCAGATCACCTAGTTAGCTGCTAGAAGATTTCACAGACTGACTACAAACAATGGCATGACAAAGTGGTAATAATGATGCATGGTATAGCTGCAAGAAATACCATTTGCCTTCAAGCAAGAACTGGTGGGATCACACTATATAGACAAAGTAATAGAAAATGAAGAAGTTACAGTGCTGTGGGGCTTTAGAATTAAACGGATCTGCCACATAACATTCCAGGCTTAACAATATTGATGAAATAAGCAACAAGAAGCTTGGTTAGTGGCTACTGCAATACTGGAAAAAGGAGAAAAGAAGAGAAAGAACTGGAGAAAAATAAAAAAATACAAAATTTTGCAAATAGAATTAGAACAACAGTGACAAAATAAAACAAAAATAATACCAATAGTAATAGGCACCTTGAGTCCAATTCCAATGTATCTGGAGCATTTGACTGTCATTGACAAAATCCACTATCAGTCAATTGCAAAAGGCAGAATTACTTGGAACAGCTTTTATCCTGCAACCATTTCTTTAATATGATTAAATAACAATATCTGTCTATCCCAGATCCTTGGGATTTACTCGATTGGTGGGTAAAAATGCCAAATTTAGTCTAAACATCAGGCTGACTATGTAACAAAACATTATATAACCAGCATAGAATAGGTACCTGGCTCAATAGGAATAACTATGAGAAAGATCTAGGTGTCCCTTTGGACTACCGCTTAAATATGATTCAGCAGTGTACTGCAACTGTCAAAAAAGCCAGTGCAGTCTTAGGCTGCATCAACAGAAAGATGGCATCGAAATCATGAGAAATGAGAGTGCTACTCTATATGGTGCTGGTGAAGCCACCCTTGGAATATTCTAGTCAACATATGAAAAAGATGCTAAGACCCTAGAAAGAGGCCAAGCTGTATTTGAATGATCAAGAGAACTATGTATGTCTAGCCTAATGAACAGAAGGGTGACATGGTAGCTGTCTTCCAGTGCTTGAGTGGTTGTCATAGAGCCAATCTATTCTCCAAAGCACCCAAAGGCAAAATAAGAAGTAATAGGTGGCAACTCATTAAAGAGTGATTCAATCAGGAACTAAAGAGAAAGTTCCTGACAGTGAAAACAATTCATCAATGGAACAGCTTGACTCTTGGAACTGTGAGTGTCCCATTGCTGCAGGTTTTCAAGAAAAGTTTGGTCCAGGATTTGAGTAAAGTCTCTGCCTCAGACAGGATGTTGAACTAGAAGACCTCTAAGGTCCCTTCCAGTGATATGATTCTACAATTTTAACTTAGCAACTCATTCAGGCCAGTTTTGCAATACTATAACTTTTTAGTACTTTACCATTATAATTGCTGTCCAAGGTCCTGAATCAAGAATTTCTTCCCTACCTCTTGCAAGGTTGATGGAAACTACAATCTGCTGTGCCTTCATTTTGTGCCAGTTGCCTCTTTCTGTAGCTTCTTGGCTGAACTGTCATCAAGGGTTGATATTTGAGTCCTAACAGACCAAGATAGCAAAAGCATTAGGAAATGCTCCTTTTAATTTTTTTGAATTGAATGTTTCATCATGAATTCATTACCAATCCAATTCTGGAAAAAATAGTTTTATTTTAAATGCCTTTAAAGAATTTGAGGTAATGTTATTGGTAGGATTTACCTTAGAGTTAGACCCAACAAATAAAGTATTAATTGACTGGGAACCTGTGGTTTACAAACATTAAATGAGAATATTGCATATAGTTCCATTCATGCAGTTGGCAGTCTTGATATCTCTCTTTTTTGCAAAAATTTTCCATAAGGTAAACAATATGACATTCTCCCTTTCTTATCTTTGTTCTTGATTAGTTTTTGCAGGTGAAAAATTCCCTAATCTGCTGCCTCCACATGTGTTAAGACTATGGTTTCCAAATTCCTGGTCAGACTTTGTCCAAGAGAACTATGAATGTTGAGAATGGTGCTCCCATTTTCTCTAGAATGAAGCAATTTGAAGAAAACTATTGTAAGATGTACCACTTGTGGCTGGAAACTGGAATTGGAAATATTATGAAGGAAACTGTAATTGGACTGTATGGTCTAGGAAACAGAAATCAGTTATGAGAATGACTTAATCAATATCTATCAATCCAATTATTTCTCCATGGCTAATACAATCTTCCAACAATCAAATTTTTCCCTGTAATACCATGGACATTACCAGATAGACTACACAGAGTTAAATGACTATATTATTATCATAAGGAGCTGGAAGACCTCACTTATATTAGCAAAAACATGCTAAGAAACTGACTGCGGAACAGAGTGTGAGCTGTTCATGTGTAAGTTCTAAATCAAATTAAAGTGGAAAAAAACTGCAAAGCAGTTTCCATGGTATGATCTTGAGCATATGCCCAGCATTTTCAAGGAGAACACAAGGAATTACTTAGATGTACTGAATTGCATTGATAGAAAACAAAGGAACTGTGGACTGAAATCAAAGGATAGTTAAGGATGAATGTGAAGACAAACTGCCAAAGGCCAAGAAATAGAAGACAGCAAACTGGATGTGAGAACAAATGGAACAAAATGCCAGGAAGAGAACAGAAGCCAAAACCAAAAAAGGAGAAAAAGTAAAAGATCTCAGGATCTTTGCATGAACCTCTAATTTATATCAGCAGTCTATATGGTCATTACTAAGATGGGTGTTTTCTTCCACTCAATTTTATTTCGTTCACTTTCCAGAGACTTCCTGTCCCTGCAGTTTTCTTGACAAGGTTTTTCACAAGTGGTTTTCCATTGTCTGCTTCCTAGGGCTGAGAGAAAGTGACTGGCCCAAGGTCACCCAGCTGGCTTTCTGCCTAAGGTGGGACAGTCTCTCCGTTGGAAGCACCCTACTAGTTCAATACTAAGATGAGCAGGCATAAGAAGTGATGAAATATCTACATAAATTCAGCAAACAACAGGAGAACAATTTGTAAAGGTTCAAATTTGTAAAGCCAAACCATGCCAGCAAATTTGGAGAAAGACAAGTGGCTAACAGATTGGAAGAGGTCAGTCTACGTATCTATTGTACAATATCTTTAATTTCACATCCTTGCAACACAATGTTCAGAATGATCCAACACATATTAGAGCTTTATATGGAAATGGAAATGCCAGATGTTCAAATTGCCTTTAGAACAGGCCAAGGAACAGGAGACATCATTGTTGATGCATGGTAGATAATTAAGAAAGCCAAAGAATATCAAAAAGAAGATAATATGCAATTCAATGATTATAAAAGGCTCACTGTGTTGACAATTTCAAATTGCGGAAATGCCAGAATATCTCATTGTTCTCATGCAAAACAGAGCAGGAAGCCATAGTACAGACAAAAATGTTGAAATAGATTGATTCCAAATTACTACCAGTAGGAAAGGAATGAAACAAGGTTGCATAGGTTGCACCGCTGCTTTAATTAAGAAGGCACAACAACGGTTGTATTTACTAAGGATTCTTTGGAAACAACAACTGGCTGAGAGTCTATTGACTACTTTCTATTGGAGTTCAATTGAAAGTATATTATCCTACTGTCTCTGTGTATGGGTACAGTGGTACTGCACAGTGGTAGAGAAAAAGGCAATTCAGAGGGTGATTAAGATGGCCCAAAACATCATTGGCTGCTCACTTCCCTCTTTGGAAGAACTGTATAGGAATAGATGTAGGAGGAAGATACTTAATATATTGAATGACTCCTCTCATCTGGGACATCAGCTCTTTGAACTATTACCATCGAGAAGGAGATTTAGGGTATTAAGAACAAGGATGACCAGATTTAAGAACAGTTTCTATCCAAGTGCAGTTTTGAGTTTGAATGCAGGGTCATAAGATTTATGTGGAAGTGAATGGCTGAGAGTAATGGGGTTTTACATTTTTAAATTGCATAGAGATTATTGTATGGTCGGTTGTGTTTAGTTTTAATTTAATATTTTTCTTTTAGTGGTGTTTGTCCAGTTTTACTTGTGAAGAACACCTCATTTCGTTGCACCTGCTTGCGAATGTAATGACAAATAAACTCTTATGTCTTATTTATTCAACCTATATGCATATTGAGGGAAGCTGGATTGAAAGAATTTGGTATTCTTTGAAAATTGGAGGAAGAAACATTGATGACCTGAACTATGCTGATGGTGTGACTTTGATAGTTGAAAATGCAAATGGTTTGTAGGTTTAAGGGGACTAAGATTAAATATAAAGAAGACCAAACTGAGGACAATAGATATAGCAACCAGCCTTAGAACTGATGATGAAGATATTGATGTGGTGAATATTTTCTGACTTTTAGGATCAAGTATGCTGAGAAATATGCTGAGAAATATGCTGCAGACTAGTATTTGGGGCAGTAGCAATAAAAGCCTTGGAAAAAATATTCAGGTCCTGGACTGTATCTGTGTCTACAGAAAATGAGGTTTTCTTTGTGACTTTCTGTTGAAATAAAAGTTGTATTTTGAATAAGCAGGATGGAACAAGTAATTATATACTTTTGAACTTTGATGTTGAAAAAGATTTCTGAGAATACTGATTTCACTCCTCCAAGGTAGACCAAGCTAAAGCCACACAACTTAATATTCTTTTTTAATATTTAGAAGTTTGATACAGATGGTCCTTGATTTATGACCACAATTGAAACCAGAATCTTCATTGCTAAGCAAGGCAGTTTTTAAGTGAATCACATCCAATTTTGTGACCTTGGTTATGGTTGTTAAACAAATCACTGCAGGCAAGTGAATCATGTGGTTCTTAAGTGAATTCAACTTCCCCTATTGACTTTGCTTGTCAGAGGTTTGGCTGGGAAGGTCGCACATGGTGATCACATGACCTTGGGATGATGCAACCATAGTAAATGGATGCCATTTGCCAAGCACCCTAATTTTGATCATGTGACCATGGGGACGCTACAATGGTCATAAGTGCGAGAACCACTCTTAAGTCCTATTTTCAGTACAAATTTTTTTAGTTACAGTATCTTTTATCCCATCATTATCTTGTTGAGACTCTTCCTACTGTTCGTCAAGGGTATCTGGAAGATCTGAGGGATCTATCCACATGGTCACTAAGAGTCAATATCAACTTGATGGCACATAATTATCAACATTGTGACTGGTGAGATTTGGGAGCAGAGACTGCCTTCACTTCAGCTTTCTTTGAATCACTTTAATTTTGCCAGAAACAACAGTCATTTCATTTTCTGCAGGAATTGCTGTTGACACTTCCTTTGAAATGATTCAACATACTCTGGAAATATTATTCAGAAGAGAAGCAAGAGAAGCATTTGAAAAGATTCTTTCCTGTCATAGGCCAGATCAGAAATTCAGAATGATCTTATCTTGTCCATATAATTGCTGTTAGTTGAAGCAAGTCTTCTAGCAGTCCTGGCAACTTTAGCTCCTTAGTGTTCTTGCTGGCATAAAATAGAATGCAGCATTTTCTAAATCAGCGGTGTCCAACTTGGCAATTCTAAGACTTGGAAATATCAACTTCCAGAATTCCCCAGCCAACAAGGGAGTTGACATCCTTAAGTCTTAAAGTTGCTAACATTGGACACCTCTTTTCTAAATCCTGGAGCATGCTGAGAGTTCCAGAAACACACTTGGGAAGATACTTTTAATAAGGTGCTAAATTTTATGTTTCGGCTAAGGTACAGAAATGATTGCTACAAGTCTAACACAGAAAACAAAATATGTACATATGCAATATTGGTTAAAATAAAACCATTTCTGGTTATAAATGAATGTACATTCACTTTAGCATTACAGAATTATGTGACAAAGAGCTCTTTTCCTGGAAAAAGTTCCTAGGGAAGCCTTGCTTTTTAAAAAAATTAGTTGAAAACAAATATAATTCACTTTTTGCTTGTTGCATTAAGACATCCTAGCTGATATCTATGGGATCAATGCAGCCCACAACTGTAGTTTGCTTCAGAGATAATAAGTTATTAAAGTAATGGCCTATTATAAATTAAAGTTTCAGGTGTTCCTGTATTTTTGTTTCCAGTGTTTGTTGTGTACAAAGTGTGTATGTGCATTCCTGCATACATGGAAAATACTAGAAATCCTCCCAAATTGGGAATTGAAGACAAAGAAAAGAAGGTCTTGATCTCATCTTCTGCAATAGTTTGAATTTAATTTACGAAATACAAACTAAAGAACCCTTTTCCAGTAGTGACCACAATATGATTGACTTTTGTCTCAACATGCGCCCACACAAAAATCATCACAATGACATAATCCCCAATTATAATTTCAAAAAAGGCAACTACGATCTTATGGACAACGATCTCTCATCCCTTGATTGGCAATCTCTATTCACTGGATGCAATACTATTGAAGACCATTACAACATATTTTTACTTGAAGTCAAAAGAGTCATCAAACTATATCTAAACAACTCCCAAAACAACAACAACAACAAAAAAAACAGATTACCCATAACAATAAGGAAACTTCAATCCAAAAAGAGATCACTCTGGCAGAAAAACAAATCTGGTCACATTGCCAATTTCAAAAGCCGATACAAAAATTTATGCCACCAGATAAAGACTGAACGCACCAATTATCACATTAAACAAGAGGAAAACCTTCTAGGCACCAATTCCACCTGCACTTTTTACAATTTTGTAAACAACTAACTAAAAGACTCAAGGTCCATCCCACCCCTGATAGGATTTAATGGTAAAGACTGCAACGACGACACCATTAAAGCCAACATCTTTAACACATTCTTCGGCTCAGTATTTGTAAACAGCAATGAATCATCCCCAGTATTTCCTAGCCGAACCACAGACAACTACAATGATCTAATACATATCGATTTTACAGAAAACAATGTTGAAAAAGCAATATGCAATCTAAAACCATCTCTATCTATTGGACCAGATGGAATATGTGCCTACTTCTTAAGAAAGCTATCCACTGCCATAGCCGAACCTCTAAGCATAATCTTTGAAAAATCTTTCAGGACCAGCTCCTTGCCTAACCTATGGTCACAAGCCAGGGTCATCCCCATCTTCAAAAAGGGAGACCCTAGCCTAGTTGAAAATTACAGACCAATTTCCTTGTGCTGCATCACCTGTAAAGTCATGGAATCAATTATTAACCAATCCATTATCCTCCACATAGAGACAAACAACCTACTCTCCAATACACAATTTGGTTTCAGGAAAAAACTATCCTGTAATCTGCAACTCTTACACTGCAAAAACATATGGACTACACAAATTGATCAGGGCAAAGCAATAGACGCAATCTACATAGACTTCTGTAAAGCCTTTGATTCAGTGGAACATGACAAAAAACTAAAACTAAAACTAAAATCTTATGGTATCTCTGGACACCTGCATAACTGGATAGAAGCATTCCTGTCAAACAGACAACAAATGGTCAAAATTGGGAGTTATGTTAGGGATAACATTGTTTACCCTAACTGGTTTAGGTAAAATAATAAATATGTTATCATAGTTTGTTAGTTAAAGTGTCTGCAACTTTAACTGTAGGACTGTAATTAAGGGAGTGGTTGTGAAAGCACTTTAAAAGAAGCAAGACGACAGCTTGCTCTCTCTCTGGCTTTGATGATCCCTAATTACTGCATGGACTCAAGACTGTGTTACTCGAATGGGAGAGAGACAAAGGACTGATTTGTAAGTGAACTGACATAGGATATTCTACATGGACTTTGCTAACTGAATATCCTTGAATGGACTGACTAAATGATACATGACTAATGGACTGTTATTTTGACTATGCTATAAATGGAATAAACTATCTTTTGATAGCACAAGCGTATCTGTTATTTTTATTGTATGTTAACAAACATACAAACATATCTCACTCATTTATCTGTGTGCCAATCTGACTAACGCTGCACATTCTGTTTAGCTTGTCTCCTTAACCCTGGTTGGGGAACCCAGGCTTAACAAGTTTCCTATCAAATTCTGTACCTGTCAATAGTTGTGTCCCCCAAGGCAGTGTTCTAGGATCAACTCTCTTCATACTCTACATAAGTGACCTCTGTGATCATATTAAGAGCAACTGCATTCTTTTCGCTGATGATGTAAAGCTGTTCAATACCACAGACAATACTGCTACCCTTCAAAAAGATCTTGACTATGTATCAGAATGGTCAAACAAATGGCAACTTCAAATCTCAACAAATAAATGCTCTGTCTTACATATTGGCAAAAAAAATAATAATCAGAATATAAAATACAAGCTGAATAGTGAAGATCTTGTTGATGATCCAAGCTCTGTAAAGGACCTTGGAATACTCATCTCTAATGATCTAAGTGCTAGAGACCACTGTAACTACATAGCCAAAAAGGCATTAAGAGTTGTTAACCTAATCCTACGTAGCTTTTTCTCTGGTAATGTCACACTACTAACTAGAGCATACAAAACATTTGCTAGACCAATAGTCAAATACAGCTCATCAGTCTGGAACTCACATTACATATCTGATATTAGCACAGTTGAGAAAGCCCAGAAATATTTCACAAGAAGAGTTCTCCACTCCTCTACTCATTGTGGAATACCTTATGCCACCAGACTTGAAATTCTAGACCTAGAAAACCTTGAATTATACCGTCTTCGGTCTGATCTAATATGGTATATAAAATCATACATTGCAATGTCCTACCACTCAATGAATACTTCAGCTTTAACCATAACAACACAAGAGCACACAATAGATACAAACTCAAGGTTAACTGCACCAAACTTGATTGCAGGAAATATGACTTCAGCAACAGAGTGGTCAATGTCTGGAATACTCTACCTGACTCTATAATTTCTTCCTCAAACCCCAAAAACTTTAACCTTAGACTGTCTACTATTGACCTCACCTCTTTCCTAAAAGGTCTGTAGGGGGCGTGCATAAGCACACCAACATGCCTACCGTCCCTGTCCTATTGTTTCTTTTATTTTTCTTACATGTACCCATTTCATGTATTCATAACTATTATCTTGTAAGCAATTGACAAATCAAATCAATCAATCAATTAATCAATCAATCAATAAATAAAGGGTGTATCTCGTGCTAGTGCAGTTTGTTTTTGGCTTCCTCTATTGTCTGAATCTAGGCACTGTGATTTGCCAGCCATGTTTTATAACTCCACATGTTGTAAAGTACATTATAGTTTATTTAATAAAAGAAAATTGAACCAACCATGACTTAATACAATGCTCAAACAAGCTTAAAGATAGCACTGAAAGCCAAGGTTGGCTTGGAATGTAATTTTTTCCCAGAATTCGAAGTAAATATTTGTTAGTTAAAAAAAAGCAAAACCCTTTGAATATTTTTAGCATGAGTTGTACACTCTAGCACCTTATCCGAAGGACATTCAGTTGTTTGGCAACTCAATTTCTCATTTATAAGCAAAAAGAAAAACAATGCAGAACTGTAAGATTTTACTGAGTTAATATAAACATTAAAATGAAATGACTATATTTCATTTTAATGCTTATACATAAACAATATTTTAAATGTATTTTCATTCTCTCCTTCCTAAGAAAAAAAAAGTAGGTTGTATTTCATCAACTGAAAGCTCTAATCTTGGTTTGTGCAAAATCTATTAATCACAATTCCCAGTTTAGCGAAAACAAGAAATCATAGTTAAAGTAATAATTTTTGTTGTTTTTGCTTTAAAACTATTAACTTTAGGATAGGAGTCCTTCTACACAATCACCATCACCATCACCAGCCCCTAAGAAAGAAACTAACCATGGTATACTCTACTATTCTTTGCCTTGAAACACTGAGAAAATACTTACTTTTATAGTATTGATAATATTCATATGTCAAAATCTGAAGATTATTACCACCCTATAGTAGCTTACTTATGGTCATTATGCTACTCTTGGTATTGCTTCCACTTTGTTGTATAATTAATCAATTTTGAATAGCAGTTGAAATATGCATGTTGCTGTCAATGTGTTCTTGTTTCTATATTGCTCTTGCTCTTACTGTGGATATCAGAATTAGAATCTTCTCTGGGATCTAATTAGCTATGAATAATGGAAATTATATTTCAACAACTCGCAGTATTAAGCAAAGGGAGACTAGTAAAAATGTATATTTTTCAAAAGATGATACACAAACTTTATGAAAATCATTTGCTATGTTTCTAATTCTAGAAATATCTGTAAAAAGCTTGATGAATTATTAGCATCTCCAACCTATAAACAAGCAATGAAGAGAAATATGTTCTGGATTCCTTGTGCCTGTTGCATAACTATATATAAGGTCACATTATAGCAGACACAAATTCGCTTATTAATATTGAAACAAACTTTGGTATTCTATTTCAATATAAGAGCCATACTGTCTTCAATTCATTAAGCTTGACAATAAATTTCATCATTCAAGGACAGCAGGGGAAAACCCCTATAACTGAAGTCATGTCAGGTAAATTAGATGAACAAAAATGCGGATAAGGCAATACTATATTAATTGCTTAGTAAGTTGGGAACATGTTTTTATTTTTCAGTTCATGAAGACATGTGCTGTCAGAAGCAGAGTTATGCTGAGCAATTTCAGAGCAGCCAGAAAAGCTAAAACACAGCATATTTTCTGAAATGAATCTTCTACATCTATATATTTACAAAGCCCTGAAGGAAGAGATCTCATTAAAACTAGTAATTAGGTTGATAAACTATTTTATGCTTCAAGAGGACCATAAAATAAGTCCAGCAAGGTTATTTGGACTGGCAAGATTTTTAGTTTGTTGGTGGAGAGAATGAGCACCTATGAACTTCATAAAGCCCTGGTCCTGCCTAATTTTGCTTAATGAACATCTTTGCAAAGAATTGCTTTCTTAAGAATTGCTTAAGAATTCAAAGAATTGCTTTTTCAAAGAATTGCTTTCTAATTTGCTATTTGGGGCAGTTGAAGCAGAGATATACAGAGTGATCCTTGCTACTTTTTGCATGCAAAGCAAGATTTTTGAAACCTTGCTGCAACCCTTTGTCTATATTTACTTCTAACATCTGTTGCTTGATACTTCTAACATCTGTTGCTTGATGTTTTTATGTTATGTCCTATGTTTTATGTGTTTGTGTTTGTTGTAAAAATTAATAAAACTTGTATTAAAAAAAAAAGAACTGGTTTCTGACTTTGAAAAAAATGTAATAGTTTGGCTTTTCTTACCTTTAGTATTCCTTTAACACTGGAAAAAGAGAATGGATGCTTGGCTGTAAATTTTTGATGAGGTAATGTTGAGAACTGTACCTTTAGGTATATATATTTAATGATATATATAAATGACTGTCTTTCACAATCTCATGAACATTTTCATCAATTTTATAACAATTTATGTTGCCTGTTCATCCTACATACTTTTAGATATTGTTTTTGTTTGCCTTAATACCTAAGGATCTCTGTTGACACAAAAAGTGCTTGAATTCACTGTGAAATACTTCAAGTCTGTAGATTTATAACATGTTGAAGTCTAGATTTACAAAGTAGTTTGTCAAGTAAGATTTTGGCTTGAGGTATATCTTTGGTTTCATTTAGTCAGGATTGCAGTATTCATTATACCTGAGATACTAGACTCCCTCTGTAATATGTGCTATCTTGAGGCAATGCTACATCAATGGATGTGATTGATCTAAAACAGTGATAATAATACTAATTCTATGAAAGCAATATTTTTAGTTGCTTTCATAGTAACACCTAAAAAGTAATCTTCTTTCCTATGGGCAAAACTTTATTCATAAACTACTTTTATGAATGTTCAAAATGATTAATTGCTATGTATTTTGTTTAATGTTCATAAGACAACTAAAATATGCTTTACAAGTTTGAAAAGATGATTTGAGAGAGTGGTATTTTCCTAAATTATAGAGGAACACAGTCAAATGTACCTCTCTAGAAAGAGTATCGCATTGACTCGAAGTTGTCTGAAAAAACACCCTGTCTTGTGTATCAGATAGCCAAGTTGCTGGCAGTTGGGACATCTTCAGACCACTTTCCTCCTGATTTAAGCAACCAGACAAGGAGAACTGGTCCGTCACATAGCTTTCTGGAAAGATATAAAGATGCTCCTCCTTTTCATGTAAGCAGCACTAGTGTACAGTACTTAGAAATAGAGAGCTATACCAGAGACTCATAGAGAAATTGCAGGAGTACAGAGAGGTTGCTGGATTAAAGATAAATAGGGGAAAAATCAGAACAATAGTTAAAAACCTCACAAACAAACAGAGGGATGAATTAATAAAAATGGGCATCCAGATAGTGAAACAAGTGAAATGCTTAGGAATCTACCTATCAGCAAGATATATTACAATTAAAGAGGACAATTATACAAAATTAATGCATCAGATTAAGTTGAATCTGGAGAGATGGCAAAGCCTGCAACTTTCTATGATGGGTAGAATAGCTACAATAAAGATGAACATATTGCCAAAGATGCTTTTTTTATTCCAAACAATAAAACTAGAGAAAAATCTTTTAATGAGTTGAATAAAATAGTGGTGAAATTTATTTGGCAAGGGAAGAAACTGAGAATAAAACTGAAATTATTGCAAGAGTCAAAAGGAAATGGAGGCTTTGGGTTTTGAGCTTCCCCAAAGACAGACCACTGACCACGCTTGTGTGCAGCTTTGGTCCGTGCTTCGGCATCAGAGGTGGTGCACTTAAACTGATATTTTAGGGGGGAAACCAATCTATAGCAGGAGTGTTATTAATCAGAATTTAAGAGGACTGTACAAATGTGACAGTTAAAAGTACTAAAGTATAATAATTATGAAGGTAATATATGTGAATTAAATAATGAGATATGCATTGGGAATAATACAATAAAATAGAAAATGTATAAAAGCTTCATTAAGATAAGAAATTGAATACAAAAATTGAATATGTAACTATGGTCATATTTGTATGTATACGTGAAACCTGTAATCATGCTGTTCTCTAAAATGAGATGTTAAAAGGTGGAAAACGGAATAAAACTTGTTTTTTAAAAAAAGAAAATGGAGGCTTTGGACTACCAGGCTGGGAACTGTACCACCAAGTAGTCACACTTACATGGATAAAGGAGTGGGTAGCCTTGAGGCATAGAAGACTATTGGTATTGGGGGGTCATGACCTTCAACTAGGGTGGCATGCATTTCTCTGGTATGGAAGAAATACAGCACGTCGATATATAAGGAACACATTGTTATCAGTGTGGGATAAAATTAACCAACAAAACTACATGAAAATACCAGATGGCTCTCCACTCTAGAATTATTGATACATCCAAATGCTATAAACATGTAAAAATTTTCTTATAAAGATATATTAAATGAGAATGAATTGAAAATTAGATTAGAATTAAAAAAACTAAGGAATTAGAGTGGTGGTCGTATTTGTAGATACAATTGTGTTATGTGAAAGATGTGAAAACATGGGGTTTTATAGAGAACTAACAACATTGGATAAGGTATTAGTGGGGACAGATGACAAATTGATAAAGATGTTATACAATTACTAAATTATAAAATGGAAGAAGAATGAGTTAAGAGATGATGACAGTATGGACCAAAATTTTTGGATATAGTATAGGTTTGGATAAATGGCAAAACCCTTGGTAGAGAAATTGGAAACTGACAATGGCCACTTCTTATAAGGAAAATATCGATAAAATGTTCAATAGGTGGCATCTGTCCACAGTGAGACCAGCTAAAATGTTCAAAATTATGTCCCCAATCTGTTGGAAATGTAAACAATCACCCAGTATACCACCACATGTGGTGGACCTGTATAAAGGCAAGGAAATTTTGGATTCAAATACAGACGTGGCTAGATAAAAATGACCAAACAACATATAGATTTTAAACCAGAATTGTTTTTACTAGGTATCACATCAGAGGGCTGTGACAAAGGGACAATATATTTATTATTATATGCTTTGACCACAGCAAGTATTGTATATGCTCAGAAGTGGAAGAACGAAAACACCCCATCAGAGGATGAAACAATAAGGAAGATATACTAGACTGTGGAAATGGACAGACTAACGCTAAAAGTAAAAGATAAAGGAGATACAGAATACTATTCAACATGTAATAGGTTCTTTCAGTGGTTAGAAATACGAGGTAGAGGTTGGAAGGTGAAAGAATCAGGTGAAGGGGACCTGGAAAGGGATACCATTTGTAATATTGACAGAGGAATGTAAGTATTAGAATGATAGATAGACATATTAGAACCACGATGGCAAACCTATGGCACACGTACCAAAAATAGCACACAGAGCCATTTCTGTCAGCATGCCAGAGATCACCCGGAAAAGCTCCATTGTGCATGTGTGCACACATCCCACCGGCCAGTTGATTGTTGGGTTTCTGCCATGCATGCACCAAGAGAGACGCATGCGCAGGAGACACATGGTGCAGGCACTTTCGGCACATGATGTGGAAAAGGTTGGTCATCACTGCATTAGAATATGATGGTTGTTATGTATGTACCATAGTTAATAAAGTATGAGCTTGAGGTTAAGTGCAGGGTTCTGGCCCTGCACTTCTGATTGGCTGTTAGGCGGCCAGATCGGATTGGCTAGTTCTTAGGAATCTGATTGGCCCTTAACAGAGGATTATTATGGTTTAAAGTAGTTGCGTTCATAGCTCGCTATTGGACAATTTTCACAAAGGTTTCCTATATAAGGCAGGGTTCACTGTTGTTGTTTTGAGAAGTCACTATGCTAATAAAGAGCTGAAAGTCACTATTCAGAGGCTGTCTCCATTTACTCCGACCCATGTCCAAGTACTTAACACTGGCGACGAGGGTGGGATTTGGAGACATCTGAACCTAAGAAGTCAGGAAGCAAGACCGAGCACGTGGAAGACGATGCCAACAACGGAACCATGTCCAGCAGCATCGTACCACCCGCTCTGTTCGATCCAAACCAAGAGGATTGGGAATCCTACATGGATCGCTTCCAAATGTTTCTTGAGATGAATAATTTGAAGGACGCCACACCAGCAAAAAAGCGGGCACTGTTCCTGACGCACTGCGGCCCGGCTGTTTTTAAAATGGCAAAAGCACTCGACAAACCTCGAGAAGTGAAAGCCATGAGCTGGGACGACCTCGAACCCATCCTGAGAGATCATTATGCGCCAACCGTGCCTACACTCGTGAGACGCCATGAGTTTTATCAAAGGAACCAGCGAAAAGGAGAGAGCGTGGCCGATTTCGTGGCAGACATCCGAAATTTAGGAGGCCTCTGCGGGTTCGCCGATTTAGAAGAAGCACTGAGAGACTGAGTAATTCTGGGATTAGATGCGCTAGGGTGCAGAGCAAGCTGATGGCAAAAGGCGACATCGTCAGGCAGCGACGAAGAAGGGGTCCATCGAATGTGGTCCGACCAGGATCCTCGCCTAAGCCCTTACACCCTTGCGCTGGCTGTGGAGCAAACCATGCCAGGGCCGAATGCAAATTCCGCGACGCACTCTGCCATGAGTGCGGGAAACGAGGCCACATCAGCCGGGTCTGCCGCAGCTTACCAGGACCCAGCCAGGCCTCAAAAGAGGCCAACTATCGCCAATCGACAGGAAACCGTCCTGTAAGGCGAGAACAAGTAAACCACTCCTACAGAAATCACGCTTTGCAAAAAGAAAAGGCTCACCATACTATCACTATAGGTCACGCCTCAGTCATGGACACTAAGAAAATTCGAGTCACGGTAGCTATCGAGAACCAGCCTTGCAACATGGAGGTCGACTCGGGATCGTCCCTCTCGATGGTGTCTTGGAAGACACTCAAGCAACTTATCCCCACAATCCAACGCCAAGACCTCCAATTTCAACGCTTCATCCTCAAGGACTACCAAGGAAATCGAATCCCTGTGGTCGGCTCCTGCCGAGTCTGAGTCTCCTTCAAAAAACATACAGCGTACTTACCTCTAACGATCATCGACAGAGATAGACCTAGTCGATTAGGCCTCCAATGGTTCGCGCCACTAGGCATCGAGGTGGCCGGCGTGAACCGAGTCGGTGGTTGTGAGTGGGAGGAAGACCTTGTTTCTGAGTTCAGCGACGTCTTCGCGGACCGTTTAGGCGAGTATAAGGGGACCCCAATCTCATTTAGTTTAGATCCAAAAGTAGCCCCAATTCACTTGAAGCCCCGTTGAGTTCCATTCGCTCTTAAAGCTAAGATCGACGAACAACTCGATAAGTTAATTGCTCAAGGGGTGTTGAAGCCCATCGATCACTCTCCATGGGAAACCCCTATTATAATGCCCATTAAGCCAGATGGGTCAATCCGAATTTGTGGGGACTACCGGGCCACTTTAAACCACGCCCTACAGCAGAATGCGTATCCAGTTCTGGTGGTGCAGCACCTCCTCCAGTCCTTGGGGGGAGGAAAGGTTTTCGCTAAATTAGATTTAGCTCAAGCTTATCAACAACTACCAGTGGATGAAAAGAAGGCTCAGGCCCAAACAATTGCAACGCACAGAGGTGCTTTTAAATGTACTCGATTGCAATTTGGGGTTAGTATAGCCCCGGGGATATTCCAAAGCCTCATGGAAAGGTTGTTACAGGGAATCAAGGGCGTGGTTCCGTATTTTGATGACATATTAATTGCAGCCCCTACCAAAAAAATCATGCAGGATCGTTTGAAAAGTGTTCTTAAAAAATTCCAAGAGGCAGGACTTAAAGTGAAAAAAAACAAATGTCACTTATATATTGACAGTGTTGAGTTTCTAGGGTATAGGATTGATAGCCAGGGCATCCACCCTACCGAAAGTAAATTAAAGGCGATAAAAAAATGCCCCCAGGCCACGTAACAAGACCGATCTCCAGGCATTCTTAGGCCTCATTAATTTTTATAATGTATTTTTACTGCATAAGGCGACTGTTGCTGAACCATTACACTGGTTATTAGATAAAAAAGCATTGTGGGTATGGGGTTACCGGGAAGAACGAGCATTCCGGAATGTTAAAAAATTGCTCACATATGACTCTGCACTTATGCAGTATAACGAGACTTTACCATTAGTTATAACCTGCGATGCCTCGCCTTTTGGGGTGGGCGCCATTTTGAGTCATGTACTGCCTAATGGGAACGAAGCCCCTGTTGCATACTTTTCGAAGACTCTTTCACATGCAGAGCGGAACTATGGACAAATTGATAATGAAGCTCTCACAATCGTTGCAGCTGTAAAGAAATTTCATGAATATGTGTATGGAAGGACATTCACCATTATAACTGACCACAAACCGTTGCTAGGGATAATAGCCGGGGACAAGCCAACCCCCTACATATTATCCCCTAGAATGACCCGATGGTCAGAATTCCTCGCTGCTTATAATTATCGCCTTCAATATCGCCCGGGGAAAGCCATTTCCCACGCCGACGTATTAAGCCGAGCACCGCTTCCAGAGACTCTCGATGATCCGGCACCAACGGTAACCACGTTGCAGATCGAAACACTCAACTCGCCGCCTATGACCGCCCGAGACATCGCGAGAGAAACCAAACGAGACCACACCCTAGCTCGAGTCCTAGGCTGGGTAGAACGCGGATGGCCATTGGACCAAGTCCCAGATGACTTCGCGCCATTTAAAGCAAGACAGACTGAACTTTTTTCACAAAAAGGCTGTGTCATCTGGGGCGATAGAGTCGTTGTCCCAGAATGACTCTGGAAGACGCTACTACAAACCCTGCATGAGGACCACCCCGGCATCGTGCGGATGAAAGCACTCGCACAAAGCTACGCATGGTGGCCGGGCATGGACCGGCAAATCGAGCAGTGGGTCAAAGCGTGTACCAGTTGCCAACAAGCCAGCAACGCCCCACCAAAAGCCATGCCTACTGAATGGGAAACGCCATGTGGACCCTGGTCCAGAATCCACCTGGATTTCGCGGGACCAACCAAAGGATATACCTTGCTGCTGACAGTCGACGCATATTCCAATTGGTTAGAAGTTCATCGTATGACGGCCACAACTTCTGAGGCAGTGATTAAGATCCTAAATAGACTCTTTGCAACCCACGGATTGCCTGACGTCCTGGTGTCCGATAATGGGCCACAGTTCACGGCATTGATGTTCGAGCAGTACCTCGCTGACCGCGGCATCCGCCATGCGCTCACCTCGCCTGCGCACCCTGCGACCAATGGCCGAGCGGAACACATGGTCCAATTTGTTAAAATGATTTTGCAAAAAATGGACTATGACAATATCGATGACAAAGTCAACCAAATTCTCTTTTTGCAACACATAACTCCACATAGCGTCACCGGCAGAACTCCCGCAGAACTACTGATGGGACGAAGACTCCGTTCCCACCTCGACCAGTTGCACCCTGCTTACGAACCGGAAAAGCCAATAGGATCCAGTGGCCGCTGTCGCACATTCCAGGTAGGAGACCTCGTTTATGCACGGAACTTATCAGGCGACCCGTTATGGATAGAGGCAACGGTAGTACAAGTGACCGGCCCCAAATCCTACGTAGTGAAATGCTGTGACAATAGACTGTGAAAACAGCATATCGACCAGTTACGGTCACGACTCATAACGGCCAGTCAACAACTCCCCCATGACCAAACCGAGGGGGGGGGAGGTACAGAAGAAGAAGATGACGTTCCAGGGAACCTGCTCGAAGAGAGCGACGAATCAAGTGAGACTCAAGAAATGGAGCAGGAAGGAGAATTGTTTGCACCACAAGAAATTGCACCTGAGCAAGAAGCAGAGACACTGCCAAACAACAATCTACCTCAACAGGATTGCAATCAACCAGTCCAACGAAAATCCAAAAGACTTAAAAGACAACCATCCTACTTAAAGGATTATATAACTACACCATAATTAAGAAGCCAGGGGGAAGGGGTGTTATGTATGTACCATAGTTAATAAAGTATGAGCTTGAGGTTAAGTGCAGGGTTCTGGCCCTGCACTTCTGATTGGCTGTTAGGCAGCCAGATCGGATTGGCTAGTTCTTAGGAATCCGATTGGCCCTTAACAGAGGATTATTATTGGTTTAAAGTACTTGCGTTCATAGCTCGCTATTGGACAATTCTCACAAAGGTTGCCTATATAAGGCAGGGTTCACTATTGTTGTTTTAAGAAGTCACTATGCTAATAAAGAGCTGAAAGTCACTATTCAGAGGCTGTCTCCATTTACTCCGACCCATGTCCAAGTACTTAACAATGGTCAGAAACTATTGTACAACACTAGCACTGTTTAAAACAGTATATATGTTATTCTGTTTTTACTTCTGTTTTATGGCAATTGGAATGCCAGGACAATTGCACTGTATAAAAACTCATGCAGTTTTTTAAAAAAATCTGCCAAACATTTGATGAAGTATTTCATAATTTAATTCCCACCTCACATTTTAAGGATTAAGAAACAGAAGTTTCATAAGCAGGCACAAGGAATAATCAAGTTCTAGGAACTATATAATACACACACAGAGAGAGAGAGATTGTAGGAAAAAAACAATTTTAATCCATAGTGGCAAAGTCATAAGCAGGAGCCTAGCAGCAAATCTTCAGACAAACAAATATTAAATGCCATAAACTTTCATGAGCTGTATCTCACTTCATCAGAAGCATAACATGACTACGCCGATGTAATATTCTAAGGTGTGATAAGGGGACAGAAAGGGGATGGAAAACACATTGGTTAAGCAGATGGTTTTGTTACATGTAAGATGGATTACCAGCATCTTAACAAGCCCAATGTTTTTACTGAAATCTTTCGATATTGCCTTTTAACGTTCAGCTATTTCTCACATAATGCTGCAGTAAAGTCACATTTTCCAAAAATCCATACTTTTATATGCTATCCTGGTATGTTGAAATATTCTGATATTACTTTGCTCTTGTTTTGAATTGTGTGCCCATTAATTATTTTCTGTAAAGTTAGTCCTGTTTGCACCACCTAGAATCCAGAGGGGCATTACTGACAGATAATTATATATATCACATTATTGGAAGAGCAAGTAGAGTTGCTTCTAAGCACATGTTAAGGGCTTTGGTGATATTGTTGGATTCATTCTTGGGGAGGCAAAATAGACATCTAAGTTTGCAGGATCTTGTTCTCCTGTTGGCAACCAGTTTCTGTTTGTTCCTTGTGAGAATCTGGCCCAGATTGGTAACATATGCAAATATAGGTTTGGCATCCAGTGCCTTAGAAAATGGCTATATATCTCATTGATGATCAATTATATTCTCTACTGTCTTATTTGTGTTTCAATACATCCTCCTTAGAAACTGATCTAGTTCTATATATTTCTCTGTCTATCATTTTGTAATTCAGACAACATGTAGCATATATACTTCCACCCAGAATATACCCTCAAATCTGTCATCTATAGTCAGGCTACAACTGCCCCTCCTATGGGCCCACTATGTACCTACCGTACCAACGCTTGTCCGAAGACCTGAGTTTTACCAGAGAGACCAGCGGAAAGGAGAAAGTGTTGCAGATTTCATTGAGGATCTCCAGAACCAGGGAGGCCTCTGTGGGTTCACCGACCTCAAAGAGGCTCTAAGAGACCGAATAGTTCTGGGATTAGATGCACCACACGTGCAAAGCAAGTTGATGGCGAAAGGTGACATCAGCCTTGCAGATACCATCACTGACGCTACTGCAGCAGAAGCAACCAGGAAGTTGGCTGCCCGAATGCACCGCACCAACGCCCCATTCCGACAATTCGCTGGCGAAACCTCACCTCACCTTGAGGGACTTGCAATGGCAACCCACTACGAGGACCTCGAATCGTCATCAGAAAGTGATAAGGAAGAAGTCAACCGGCTCTGGTCTGAATGAGACCAACGCCACCAGCGTAACGAGAGACTGCAGTACCAATGTGCAGGTTGTGGGGCAAACCACCCACGATCGGACTGCAAATTCCTCGACGCGCTCTGCCATATTTGTGGAAAGAGAGGCCACATCGGAAAAGTCTGTAGAAGCAAGCTAGGATCCAGCCCACTTCAGAGGGGGTCCAACTACCGCCAACCCCCAGGAAGTCGTCCTGTGAATTGGAAACAATCGAACCAGCAATGGAACAACCACTCCTACAGAAATATACCACTAGCCCATTCAACGAAACAAGAAGCGGCACACCAAACCATCACGATTGGTCACGCATCATCATTAGATGCAAAGAAGATCCGAGTGAAGGTCGCCATCGAAAAACAGCCCTGCATAATGAAAGTCGATTCAGGATCATCCCTCTCCATGGTTTCCTGGAAGACCCTTAAACAATTAATCCCTGCTGACCGGCGACAAGACCTCAGAGCCCAAAGAATCATTCTCAAAAACTATCAAGGAAATCGAATTCCAGTCGTTGGATCCAGCCTAGTCCAGGTCTCATTCAAAAATTGCACTGCATCTTTACCATTGATCGTCGTCGACCGTGATCGGCCTCATTTGTTAGGCCTTCAATGGTTCGCTTCACTTGGGGTTGAGGTAGCTGGCATTCACCAAACCAGCAGTGACGACTGGGAGGAGGCCCTCGTCCAGGAATTCCAGGATGTTTTTGCAGACAAACTAGGCGAGTACAAGGGGACCCCGATATCATTTAACCTTAACCCTGAAGTAGCCCCCATCTGCCTTAAGCCTCGTTGAGTACCTTTTGCCCTTAAACCAAAGATTGACGAGCAGCTTGATAAATTAATAGCCCAGGGTGTTTTAGAACCAACCGACCATGCTCCTTGGGAAACCCCAATCGTAACACCCATCAAGCCGGATGGATCGTTAAGGATCTGTGGGGATTACCATGCCACCCTAAATCACGCCCTTCAACAGAACGCGTACCCGGTGCCAATGGTACAACACATCCTCCATTCCCTGGGGGGCGGAAAAGTCTTCACTAAATTAGATTTAGCACAGGTGTACCAACAACTGCCTGTAGACAAAAAAACAGCAGAGGCACAAACGATTGTTATGCACCGAGGTGCTTTTAAGTGCAACCGACTCCAATTCGGAGTTAGCGTGGCCCCAGGGATCTTTTAGAGCTTGATGGAGAGGCTATTACAGGGAATAAAAGGGGTCATACCATACTTTGATGACGTTTTAATTGATGCCCTGAATAGAGAAATACTAAAGGAGCGTCTTAAACTGGTTCTCCAGAAATTTAAAGACTCTGGCCTTAAAGTTAAAAAAAATAAATGTCAACTGTGTACAGATAAAGTAGAGTTCCTGGGGTATCTAATTGATAAACAAGGCATTCACCCCACCAGTAGCAAGTTAAGAGCAATCAAGAACGCCCCAAGACCCAGAAACAAGACTGATCTCCAAGCTTTCCTGGGGCTTATTAATTTTTACATCATCTTCCTGCCCCACAAAGCAACCGTAGCCGAGCCCCTACATTGGCTCCTCAATAAAAAAGCAAACTGGGTTTGGGGGTACTGAGAGGAGCACGCGTTCCAACAAGTGAAAAATCTATTAACTTCAGATGCTGTTTTAATGCAGTATAACGAGACTTTGCCTTTAACAATCACATGTGATGCATCACCATTTGGAGCAGAAGCCATTTTGAGCCATGTGTTACTAAACGGTAGTGAAGCCCCTATTGCCTATTTTTCAAGAACTTTATCAAAGGCTGAACGTAACTATAGTCAAATCGATAAAGAGGCTCTTGCTGTTGTATCTGCTGCTAAACGGTTTCATGAATATATTTATGGATGAGTTTTTACTCTTGTGACCAACCATAAACCTTTGCTGGGGATGATTGCGGGAGACAAGCCAACCCCCTATATATTATCACCTAGAATGACTTGCTGGTCAGAGTTTTTGGCTGCATACAATTATAAGCTGCAGCACCACCCGGGGAAAGCCATTCCCCACGCTGACGCATTGAGCTGTGCACCACTTCCGGAAACTGTCGACGACCCAGCTCCAACCCTTACAACGCTCCAGATTGAAATGCTCCAGTCACTGCCGTTAACAGCTAGAGATATCGCGATCGAAACAAAGAGTGATCCTATCTTAAAGTGGGTTCTTAGCTGGGTCGAAAGAGGATGGCCAGTAGATCAAACCCCTGACGACTTCATTCCCTTCAAGAATCAGCAAATGGAACTTTTTTCTCAAAAGGGCTGCATCCTGTGGGGGGATAGAGTCGTCATCCCAGAGCGGTTACAACAAGCTGTATTAAAGACACTGCATGAGGACCACCCCGGCATTGTGCGAATGAAAGTGCTCACATGAAGCTACGCGTGGTGGCCGGGCATCGACAAACAAATCGAAGCCTGGGTAAAGACTTGTTATAAGTGCCAGGAAGTTAGCAATGCCCCACCAAAAGCAACTCCGACAGAATGGGAAACACCTCAGGGACCGTGGTCCCGCATTCATATTGACTTTACGGGACCTACTAAGGGACATACGTTCCTATTAACAGTGGATGCCTATTCAAACTGGCTCGAGATCCACAAAATGAAGAGTACCACAACCGAGTCCGTCATCCGGAAGTTAAACAGATTATTCGCGACTCATGGACTGCCTGACGTTCTGGTATCCAACAACGGACTCCAGTTTACCGCACTTCCATTTGAACAATACTTAGCGGACCGCGGTATTCGCCATGCGCTAACTTCGCCAGTGCACCCTGCGGCTAACGGAAGAGCCGAGCGCATGGTACAGTTTGTTAAAAAAACCTCTACAAAATGGACTATGAGGACATTGAAGATAAGATAAATAGAATACTCCTTCTCCAACACATCACTCCGCACAGCGTCACCAACAAGACTCCAGCGGAACTATTGATGGGACGTAAACTCCGCTCCCACCTCAACCGGCTCCACCCGTCTTACAAGCCAGAGAAACCCTGTGGATCTAGCGGAAAATGCCACAAGTTCAAGATAGGCGACTTAGTTTTCACTAGAAACCTTTCTGGTGAACCATTGTGGATCGAGGCCACTGTTATTCAAACCACTGGACCCAGGTCGTACCGAGTGAAAACCTGCGACAGAAAAATATGGAAAGACCATTTGATCTATATGGTTACAACCTAATTTCCGAAACTCCAGTAACTCCCAAACTGAGGGGGGAAGGGATGTCGAAGAAACCGAATTCGAGATGGCGGAAAGCAGGAACGAAAGAAGTCAGCCATTGGGCGTGACAAGTGAAGAAGGATCAAGGATGGGGGTGGCCTCGCCACAGAGGAACAACCCAACAGAGGCAAGCCTGCAAGGGTCAGAGGACAACGACAAGAACATTAGTGGCACCGAGTCTTCCAACAAAGAACCACCAGCACCCGACTTGCCCGAAAACGGCCCGCCAAAACAGACTTACGGACAAGAACCAGTGGGACAGCGTAAATCCAATAGACAATCGAAGCAACCTTCCTACCTCAGATATTACATCACTGCACCCCCCAAACGGAACCCGGGGGGAAGGGGTGTTGTGAACTAATATAATACTCAAATAAAGTTTATCAAGAGCTTTAGAAAATAGCAGGGTTCTAGCCCTGCACTTCTGATTGGCTGATAATAGCGATATCAGATTGGTCCGTTCAGGAGAATCTGATTGGCTGTTAACGAGCCACTCTCATTGGTTAAGGGAGTTACTCCACATTTCCTATTGGTTACTGGAGCAGCAGCTCCCCTATAAAAGGGCTGCTTTTGCTCTAGGGTTTTTGCTCTGTTCAGAATGTATAATAAAGAGTTGAAGTTCACTGTTCACCATCTTGTCTCCGTTCCTTGCGCCCATACGCAGAACTTAACACTGGCGATACGGAGATGTCAGAGCTGACTGAACACTACAGAGCACGAAACAGAGCACGTGGCTGAAGGCGCATCAACGGCGGAAACCATGACCGGCAGCACCCATACCACCCGCTCCATTCGACCCGGCACAAGAAGACTGGGACTCATAAATGGACCAGTTCCAGATGTTTCTGGAGACCAACAACTTGAAGGATGCCACTACTGGAAAAAAGCGAGGGGTATTCCTGACTCACTGCGGACCTGCCGTTTTTAAGATGGCTAAAGCACTGGCGAAACTGGCTGAGGTGAAATCCATGGACTGGGATGTCCTTGAGCCCCTCCTATGGGCCCACTATGCACCTACCGTACCAACGCTTGTCCGAAGACCTGAGTTTTACCAGAGAGACCAGCGGAAAGGAGAAAGCGTTGCAGATTTCATTGCGGATCTCCAGAACCAGGGAGGCCTCTGTGGGTTCACCGACCTCAAAGAGGCTCTAAGAGACCGAATAGTTCTGGGATTAGATGCACCACACGTGCAAAGCAAGTTGTGGCGAAAGGCGACATCAGCCTTGCAGATACCATCACTGACGCTACTACAGCAGAAGCAACCAGGAAGTTGGCTGCCCGAATGCACCGCACCAACACCCCATTCCGCCAATTCGCCGGCGAAACCTCACCTCACCTTGAGGGACTTGCAATGGCAACCCACCACGAGGACCTCGAATCGTCATCAGAAAGTGATAAGGAAGAAGTCAACCGGCTCTGGTCTGAATGAGACCAACGCCACCAGCGTAACCAGAGACTGCAGTACCAATGTGCAGGTTGTGGGGCAAACCACCCACGATCGGACTGCAAATTCCTCGACGCGCTCTGCCATATTTGTGGAAAGAGAGGCCACATCGGAAAAGTCTGTAGAAGCAAGCTAGGATCCAGCCCACTTCAGAGGGGGTCCAACTACCACCAACCCCCAGGAAGTCATCCTGTGAATTGGAAACAATCGAACTACAAATGGAACAACCACTCCTACAGAAATATACCACTAGCCCATTCAACGAAACAAGAAGAGGCACACCAAACCATCACGATTGGTCACGCATCATCATTAGATGCAAAGAAGATCCGAGTGAAGGTCGCCATCGAAAAACAGCCCTGCATAATGAAAGTCGATTCAGGATCATCCCTCTCCATGGTTTCCTGGAAGACCCTTAAACAATTAATCCCTGCTGACCGGCGACAAGACCTCAGAGCCCAAAGAATCATTCTCAAAAACTATCAAGGAAATCGAACTCCAGTCGTTGGATCCAGCCTAGTCCAGATCTAATTCAAAAATTGCAAATTTTTGTTTGGCGTTGTTTGGCAAAAGGGGTGTTTCTGACTCTGACTTCGAGTTTTCATTGTCGCCAACATCTTCGGTATCACCCTGAGGTGAGCTCGCTCCCATCCCTAATTCCTCTTCTCGTGTTTCCGTTCCGTTATCGTTCCCTTCAAAAAGGTATTCTGCTAATTGAAGTTCATCTTCCTCTATATCTCCCCCCCCTCAGTTTGGTTATCAGGGGGCTCGGAGATCCCTGACCGCAGCCTTGATCGTAGTTGATCGATATGGCGCTTCCATAGTCTATCATCATGGCATTGCACAAGGTATGATCTGGGGCCGGTTACGCAGACCACAGTCGCTTCTACCCACAACGGATTGCCCGATAAGTTTTTAGTGAACACCAGGTCGCCTACCTGGAAGGTACGGCATCGGCCACTGGATCCGTGTGGTTTCTCTGGTTCGTACGGTGGGTGTAACTGGCTGAAGTGGGAGCGGAGCTTTCGTCCCATTAGCAGCTCGGCGGGAGTTTTGTTGGTTACGCTGTGTGGAGTGATATGCTATAAAAAGAGGATTCGATTTATCTTTCATTGATGTTGTCATAGTCCACTTTTTGTAGCGTTTTCTTGATGAATTGTACCATGCACTCGGCCCTTCCGTTGGCCGCCGGATGCACAGGTGAAGTTAATGCATGTCGAATACCGCGGTCCGCCAGGTACTGTTCAAAAGACAACGCGGTAAATTGGGGCCCGTTGTCGGATACCAGAATGTCTGGTAATCCGTGGGTTGCAAACAGTCTCTCCAGTTTCTTAATGACCGCTTCGGTTGTCGTGTTCTTCATTCGGTGGATTTCGAGCCAGTTTGAGTAGGCATCCACGGTTAACAAGAAGGTGTGGCCTTTGGTCAGCCCGGCAAAGTCCAGATGGATACGGGACCACGGTCCCCGTGGTGTTTCCCATTTGGTTGGGATAGCCTTTGGTGGGGCGTTGCTTACTTCCTGGCATCTATGACAAGCTTTGACCCAAGTCTCGATTTGCTTGTCGATGCCTGGTCACCACGCGTAGCTTCGTGCGAGGGCTTTCATGCGCACGATGCCGGGGTGACCATCGTGCACAGTTCTCAGTACTGCTTGTTGGAGTCGCTCTGGGATAAGGACTCTATCGCCCCAGATGATGCAGCCTTTTTGAGAAAACAATTCTGTTTGTCGACTTTTGAATGGTGCAAAGTCGTCTGGTACTTGGTCCAATGGCCATCCGCGTTCCACCCAACTGAGGACTCGTGCTAAGGCGGGGTCACGTTTTGTTTCTCTCGCGATATCACAGGCGGTTAATAGCGGTATATGAAGTGCCACGATTTCAGATTTCCTTGCATTCTTATATTTAATCATTTTAGTAGTATCCAGATTATTTGGGTGAATCATCGCCTCCATTGTTGAGATCCAAATTGGTATTTTTAAATTGTGTTTTTTTCTGTATTTTCTTCCATTTACTCAATAATGAATCTCTGATTAGGTGTCTGAAAATATTTCTGGCTAGTTTTCCCAACATCCCATAAAAAAGCATGCCACTCCCTCTGTAAGTCTAAGAATAATATTCTCTTATTGGTTAAATTCACCCATTCCTTTAACCATACTAAAGAGGCTGCACTAGGAGTTTAACTTCTTTAGGGAGAAGTTGCTTGCCAGCAGAAACTAGCTTGCTACAGCAGAAACTAGCTTGCTAAACTAGCTTGTTTCTGTCAATTATCAAAAAAAACTTCTAATCAACAAATAAACAAACAAATGAATATGTAGGGAAAAATTTCAAAAGTGATTGTCAAAAGAAAACTAGACTTTCCTGTTTTTTTTTCTTTGAAAATGTTTCACTCTTCATCCAAGAAGCTTCTTCAGTTCATTTCACTTTACTTCTTCAGAACTGAGGAAGCTTCTTGGATGAGAAGTGAAATGTTTTCAAAGAAAAAAATACCCAAGAAAGTCCAGTTGCCCTTTGAAAAGGACCTTTGGGACAACCATGACCTGGATGCTTGAGAATCTCCATAGACATGTAGGGAAAAGCCTGAAAGTAGAAATGTCAATAAATAATATTTATAAATTAAGATAATTTCTTATTGTATCATTTTAGTCTTGCCATGTCTTATTTTTCAGGAAGTAGGATGGCTACTAATTCAGTATTACTTCTGCTTTAAACAAACCAAAGTGATGAAATTAATTTGGATGGTAAAATTTATCTTAACATCTCTTGGATCTCCTGATTGCATTTTAAAACTTCATCTACCAAGCCAAACTGACTTATATTTGTTTCTAGGTCTGGACAGCAGCACTGTGTTTAATGGTCTGCAATGAATATTCATAGCAAATATTCATAGCAATATGCATACATTGTTCATTCAGCCTTATTTAAACTTCTTCATGCTTCTTAAGAAATTGGAGCAAAACAGCCTCAGGCAGACTTTGTCCTCTTTTGGCACCCATTATTAAATTCTGAGTGGAACTTGACAGCACTGAGCATAAATTTAACATTCATCAATAAAAGCAAGAAAGTAAAGAAGCTATCCTGGAATTTTTCAAAAAAAGAACAGATGTTTAATTATTTGGGTCTTTTAAATGTGAGTATTTTTTTATAAATCAAAATGTGAGAAGTATATGTAGATTGTGTAGAAAAATCTGTTAAAAGGGTTCATAAATAATTTGAAAGTCAATAATTGTAAACCTTTTAAAAATGAGGATACCTGATAGAAATGAACTGGCAGATAAAGATAACATGTTGGGTCTTATTGGAAAACTATCAAGGGACTATTTAAAATCAGATCAAGGGATCAATTAATAGCAGATAGATGTACTGTAACTGTCAGTGGTTTTCCTATTTACAGTTAACCAATGATTTTATTTGCATAAAAAGACCTACTATGGAGCAAATAGATTTTGAAGCACAAGTGTGCATATGCATATGCAATTGCTAAAATTTACAGACTTTTGTTGAAATTTGAAACAGGAAGAACAGGTTAAAATATGTGAAAAACAGGTTAAAATATGGGAAAAAGAATGGTGGTTATAATATGCAGATCAATCAATGGGAAAATTGCAATAGTACTTAGACTTATGTATCACCTCACAGTGCTTTACAGCCCTCTGTAAGTTAGAGTCACAGCATATGGCCCCCAATAATCTGGGCCCTCATTTTACCGACCTCCGGAGGGTGGAACGCTGAGTCCATCTTGAGCCTAGTGAGTTTTCAACTGCCAAATTACAGGTACTGCACTTCAACCACTGTCTCACCACAGCTCTTATGGGGTTAAAGAAGTTGAAATTTACACTGTGTTATGATTTCTCAGAGAATTTTTATATCATTGCACCATAATACTGTTGTATAAACAGAAAAAAATATAAATGATTATCTATACATGTCTAAAACACTTGTTTTCATAATTTTTAATTGGGTGAAACCATGCACCCCAGGGCAACAATTTTTGAACCAAGGTATTTCAAATGACTTAATTTCCAGGATGTGTCCAAAATTCAGGAACAGTAATTGCTACGGAAATTAAATTTGGGGGAATTCTTTGCTACTTCAATGTTACTGCACCAGCTTTGTTGGGCTGCTGCTGCAGTCATGTGATGCTCATTTTTAACATTCTGTGACAGTTTCCCACCCACTTTCAGAACCTCTTGCTTCCTCCCATTATCCTCCCTGCTGGGAAGGGAAGGGGGAAGCCAAGGACAAAAAGGATCGAAAAGGGAGGGAGGGAGGGATGAAGGATGGGGGAGGGAGGGAGAGGAAGGAAAGAGGGAAAGAAGAAAGGAAAAATTCTGATGCTCCTTGTCAATTTCCCAAAAGGAAATACAAAGGGGAATCTGGCAACATGTCTGAAGTCACTCCTGCTCCCACTGCTTTTTTGCCCATCCATGGTCATTTTGTTTCTCTGTTTAGACAAGGAAATAATTTTGAAATGATGACCCATTTGGGCAAAAAATATTTGATTTGATTTTTATGTTCTTGTACCTTTTGCAATCCATGTAAAATCCAAAGTTTGCCACCTGGCTGGTATTTTAACAGATTGCCCATCTAAGGTTTCTGAATGCTGATCAGTACTTGCTTTTATTTCAGCCTTAAAACCAGTGTTTTTTGATATCTTCTTAGTTTAGATTCCCATTTAAATACATAAAGATACAAAATTGTTTTTCTCCTCTTTTGGGAATGTAGCAGGACTGCACTAGAGAATTACTAATATTCTTGGAAATGAGTTTTCTACTAAAAGTGTTATGTATGTAAATAGTTTAAATAAAAGCAAGCTTGGGGTAAAGTGCAGGGTTCTGGCCCTGCACTTCTGATTGGGTGTTAAGCGGCTCGATCGGATTGGTTGGGTTCAGAGAATCCGATTGGCCCTTAATGAAGGACTCTTATTGGTTCTGGAGCTAGCGTCTTACAGCTCCCTATTGGTTATTTCACATTAAGGTCACCTATATAAGGCAGAGTTGTTGTTGTTCACTCTCTTAAGTCACTATGTAATAAAGAGCTGAAAGTTCACCAACTAAGATTGTCTCCATTCATTTCACCCATGCCTGAAACTATATCACTGGCGACGAGGGTGGGATTTGGAGACATCTGATCTTAAGGAACCGGGAAGAAAAACACAGCACGTGCCAAGACGACACCACCAACGGAAACCATGTCCAGCGGCATCGTACCACCCGCTCCGTTCGATCCGAACCAAGAGGATTGGGAATCCTACATGGATCGCTTCCAAATGTTCCTTGAAACAAACAACCTGAAGGACGCCACACCAGCCAAGAAGTGGGTGCTGTTCCTGACATACTGCGGCCCGGCTGTCTTTAAAATGGCAAAGGCACTCGCGAAACCTCGAGAAGTCAAAGCAATGAGCTGGGACGACCTCGAACCTCTCCTGAGAGACCATTACGCGCCAACCGTACCTACACTCATGAGACGCCACGAATTCTATCAAAGAAGCCAGCGAAAAGGAGAGAGTGTGGCTGACTTCGTGGCAGACCTCCGACACTTGGGAGGCCTCTGCGGATTCTCAGACTTAGATGAAGCACTGAGAGACCGCTTAATTCTGGGATTAGATGCGCTAGGCGTGCAAAGCATGGCGAAAGGTGACATTGACCTTGCTGACGCCATCGCCGAAGCCACTGCTGCTGAGGTGATCAAAAAGTCCATGGCGCAACTACGGCGAAGCCAAAACCCAACGACTCCACAGACAGGCGACCTTTTATCCAAGTCAGAAGAGCAGCTTGTTACGACGCATCACGAGGACCTCTCTTCGTTGTCAGACAGTGACGAAGAAGGGGTCCATCGACTGCGGTTCGACCGGGACCCTCGCTCTAAACTTTCACGCCCTTGCGCTGGTTGCGGGGCAAACCACCCCAGGGCAGACTGCAAATTCCGTGATGCGATCTGTCATGAGTGCGGAAAACGAAGCCACATCAGTCGAGTCTGTCGCAGTTTACCGGGACCAAGTCAGGCCTCAAGGGGAACCAGCTCTCGCCAATCGGCAGGAAACCGTCCTGTAAGGCGAGATCCAGCAAACCACTCCTACAGATATCGAGCATTGCAGAAAGAAGAGGCCCACCATACTATCACTATAGGTCACGCCTCAGCCATGGACGCTAAGAAGATTCGAGTCACAGTAGCCATAGAGAACCAACCTTGCCACATGGAGGTCGATTCCGGATCGTCCCTCTCGATGGTGTCGTGGAAGACATTAAAACAACTCATTCCTACCATCCAACGCCAAGACCTTCGAATGCAACATCTCATCCTTAAAGACTACCAAGGGAATCGGATCCCTGTGGTTGGGTCTTGTCGAGTCCGCGTCTCGTTTAAAAAGCATACAGCATACTTACCTCTAACGATCATCGATAGGGACAGGCCTAGTTTGTTGGGCCTCCTATGGTTCGCGCCACTCGGCATCGAAGTAGCCAGCGTGAACCGAGTCGGTGATTGCGAGTGGGAGGAGGACCTTATTACTGAATTCAGTGATGTCTTCGCAGATCATCTGGGCGAGTATAAGGGGACCCCAATTTCATTTAGCCTCAACCCTAAGGTTGCCCCGATCCGTTTAAAGCCCCGTCGAGTTCCGTTCGCCCTTAAGGCCAAGATAGATGAACAACTTGACAAACTAATTAAACAAGGGGTACTGCAACCCTTTGATCATTCTCCATGGGAAACTCCTATTGTAACCCCCATTAAACCAGATGGGTCAATCCGAATCTGTAAGGACTACTGGGCCACTCTAAACCACGCCCTCCAGCAGAATGCGTATCCAGTGCCGGTGGTACAGCACCTCCTTCATTCCCTGGGAGGCGGAAAGGTTTTTGCTAAGTTAGATTTAGCTCAAGCCTGTCAACAATTGCCCGTGGACGATAAAACAGCCCAAGCTCAAACGATAGTAACGCACAGAGGTGCTTTTAAATGTACCCGATTGCAATTCGGGGTAAGTGTAGCCCCGGGAATATTCCAAAGTTTAATGGAACGATTATTGCAGGGAATCAAGGGCGTGGTTTCATATTTTGATGACGTGTTAATTGCAGCTCCTAGTAAAAAAATTCTACAGAATCGTTTAAAATGTGTTCTTAAGAAATTCCAAGAAGTGGGATTGAAAATAAAAAAGGATAAATGTCATCTGTATACCGACAGTGTTGAATTTCTAGGTTATCGCATTGATAGTCAGGGTATCCACCCTACTGTGAGTAAATTAAGGGCAATAAAAAATGCTCCCAGACCCCGTAACAAAACAGATCTCCAGGCATTTTTAGGCCTTATTAATTTCTATAATGTGTTTTTACCACATAAGGCGACTGTGGCTGAACCGTTACACCGGTTATTAGATAAGAAAGCATTGTGGGTTTGGGGTTACCGGGAAGAAAAAGCGTTTCGAAATGTAAAAGATTTACTTACATCTGATTCTGTACTTATGCAATATAATGAAACATTACCATTGGTTATAACTTGTGATGCCTCAATGTTTGGGGTGGGCGCTATTTTGAGCCATGTGCTGCCTAATAGAAACGTGGCTCCTGTTGCATACTTTTCGAAGACTCTTTCCCATGCAGAACGTAACTATGGACAAATAGATAAGGAAGCTCTTGCAATTGTGTCAGCCGTAAAAAAATTCCATGAGTATGTATATGGAAAGACATTTACCATTGTAACTGACCACAAACCTTTACTGGGGATAATTGTTGGGGACTAACTAACCCCCTATATATTGTCCCCAAGAATGACTCGATGGTCAGAGTTCCTAGCTGCTTATAATTATCGATTGTTACATCGCCCAGGGAAAGCCATTCCCCACGCCGATGCACTCAGCAGAGCACCGCTACCAGAAACTCTCGACGATCCGGCACCAACAGTATCGGCGTTACAAATTGAGACGCTCAACTCACCTCCTATGACCGCTCGAGATATCGCGAGAGAGACCAGACGAGATCACACCCTAGCTCGAGTCCTAGGCTGGGTAGAACGTGGATGGCCATTGGACCAGGTCCCAGATGACTTCGCGCCATTTAAAACAAGACAGACTGAACTTTTTTTGCAAAAAGGCTGTGTCATCTGGGGCGGTAGAGTCGTCATTCCAGAACGACTCCAAAACTCGCTGTTACAAATTTTGCACGAAGGACATCCCGGGATCGTGCGGATGAAAGCACTCACACGGAGCTACGCTTGGTGGCCAGGCATGGACCGACACATCGAGCAATGGGTCAAAACCTGCACCAAGTGCCAACAAAACAGCAATGCACCGCCAAAAGCTGCACCGACTGAATGGGAGATGCCACGCGGGCCCTGGTCCAGAATCCACCTGGATTTCGCAGGGCCGATTAAAGGACATACATTACTATTGACTGTCGATGCATACACTAATTGGTTGGAAATTCATCGAATGACACATACAACCTTCGAAGCTGTCATTAAAGTCCTTAATAGACTCTTTGCAACTCATGGATTGCAACTCATGGACGTCCTGGTGTCCGACAACGGACCACAGTTTACAGCGCTAATGTTTGAACAGTAACTTGCTGATAATGGCATCCGCCATGCGCTCACCTCGCCGGCGCATCTTGCTACCAACGGCCGAGTGGAACGCATGGTCCAATTTGTAAAAAAGACTTTGCAAAAAGTGGACTATGATAATATTGATGAAAAAATAAACCGCATTCTACTTCTACAACACATCACTCCGCACAGCGTAACCGGCAGAACTCCCGCAGAACTTCTCATGGGGCGAAAACTCCGTTCCCGCCTCGACCGACTGCACCCTGCTTACGAGCCAGAAAAGCCTGCAAGATCCAGCGGACGCTACCGTACCTTCAAGATAGGCGACCCCGTTTATGCAAGAAATTTATCGGGCGACCCGGTTTGGATTGAAGCAACGATAATACGCGAGACTGGGCCCAAATCCTATATTGTAAAATGTGTTGATGAAAGACTGTGGAAACGACATATTGACCAATTACAGTCACGACTCATATCGGCCAGCCAGCAACTCCCCTACGACCAAACTGAGGGGGGGGGAAGGAATGGAAGAAGACGACATTCCAGGGAACCTGTTCCAAGAGAGCGATGAATCTAGTGAAACTCAGGAAATGGACCAGGAGGAAGAATCGTACACTCCAAGGGAAATCACACCAGAACGAGAAGCTGAGCCACTGCCAAACAACATTTTACCTCAACAGAACTGCACACAGCCAGTCCAAAGAAAATCTAATAGACTCAAAAGACAACCGTCCTATTTGAAGGACTATATAACCACAGCATAATTGAGGAGCCAGGGGGAAGGGGTGTTATTTATGTAAATAGTTTAAATAAAAGCAAGCTTGGGGTAAAGTGCAGGGTTCTGGCCCTGCACTTCTTCTTTTTTTGAAACAAATTTTTATTAATTTTAAAGATAAAACAACACATCATTAACCATTAAATACATAAACACATAAAACCTCTTAACATTGTAAATCCTTACAAGTCAAACAAAACATTATTTTTATACAGCATAATTCCAATTTATCCCATCTCCATATGGACACACAAACATCTTTCAGCAAGTTTCTCATTTTTTCTCTTTACTCCTATTCAATTTCATTTCTCTTCCATATTTATCCATTTTATAGTCATCATATTCTTTTCTTTCTGGCTTGTATAAATTATTCTCGTCTAGCATTCCTCCAAGGTTTTATTGATTCTTTCCTTTTTTTTTTTTTTATAAAAAACAAATTTTGTTAGTTTTACCATAAGCACAATACACAAACATACAAACACAAAACATAAACAAAACTAAAAGATCTTTTCTGAAGGTTGTCTGTTCCCGGGTTAAAACTCTTTACACAGACACAAATTCAAACATCATATTCAACCCATATCTCCTTCCAAATCTTATTATCATTTTCTTTTTTATATATATATATAAAAACCATTTTTATCAGTTTTATAAAAACAATGCACAAAAAATCAAGGCATAGCAGCTTATAAATTCTTTTCTAAGAAAAAATAATAATAATAGACCAATAAAGCATAACATTTCCAGATTATAATATCAATATTTCATATAATATTAACTTCATATCTTGTCCCTACTTCTCTTTTCCATCCAAATTATTTATTAATTAAAATTTTATTGCCTTTTATCAATACACAAAATCCAAAAAAAAAAGCATATATATCCTTCCATATCTTATTACCATTTTCAATAACATTCTTAGTCTGTTCTATTTCCAATTATCCATTCATCTTTTTTTTCTTTTACTATACTTCTCCTGTACACCAATTGGAGAAACATCTATAACTCATTACCCTAACTTAGAAATACTACATATAGCAATCTTTCTTGGGATTCTGTTTAAAAAAAAATTCTAAAATTACATAATAAATTTTATATTCTAAATATACATATAAAAACACACTCTTATATACCCTCCAGAATCCCTCTTTTAATCTAAATTAAATTCACCCATTATCTCTAAAGAAACTTTTTTTCCTTAGGTCTTGCTTCCCCACATTAAGGCTTCTCCTCCCCCCCTTTCTCTCTTGCTTATTCTTCTCCTTGCCCTTTCTACCCCTTTGTTTTTTCTCTTCGCTTTTCTTGCTCCTTTTCCTTTGCTTTCTAACCTTGCCTCCATCTTTTCGCTCATTTTTCTCTCTTTTGGTTGTTTTTATAATTCTTAAAATCCCCTTTTTCTTATCCTTTTTGTCCTCCTCTCCAGAAGGGACCCATTGTTCATCAAAGATGGCTTCTTCTTCCTCTTCTTCCTTGTCCCAGTCCTTCTGCTGCATAATCAACTTTTCAAAGGAACATAACGCCATTTCTAAGAATTGAAACAAAGCGCCCAAAGTATCTTCTTTTTTATATTTTTGATATTCAATCTCTAGTTCATCCACAGATGATGCCATTATGAAAAGGGAAACTTTTTCCAAAACAACCACAAGAATTTTTAATCAAAGACAATCAAAAGCAATTAAAAAAAGAAAAAAAATTCCAAAAGTTAATACTTTTCTTCCTTCTTCTCTTTCTCTTTCTGAATTAATTTTTAATCAAAGAGGTCCAATTACCATATATCTTCTTTTGGGATCCACAAAGACTTCTAATCAATCTCCCCCTTTTTCAGCTTCTGCTCCAATTTTTTTTTTCTCCCTTCCCACTTGCAATGAGAATTTTAATAATCAAAAATCCATACCTCCAGCAGAAATTTTCCAATTTCTCACATTTTTCAATGTCCAAAAATCCCTTTGTCTCTTATCTTAGCTTTCAAAACAATCCACTTTCAATGTCTAATATATCCAAATATTTCTGCTTTTTCCGTGGGGTGGGAGAGTAAAAAAAAAAAAAAAAAAAAATCCCTTTAACAGCTTCTCCGCCGCTTTTCGCTCTTCTTAGGGATACAATGTATCCTCCAGCAACAAACAGCTCAATTCCAGGCAATTTAAAAGGTGTTACTTGACCCGGCTCAGACAGAACTTTCACTCTTCACACTTCCTCCAGCACAGTTCTTACCCGGTTGCTGGCTTCTTCGTGGCGGCCATTGCTGACCGCCGCTCCACCGCCTTGGGAAAAAGGGGTTTTCCCGGAGAAAGGGGGGGTCTGCGATGCCCCCACCTCCCTTTCCGACTCCCCTCTATCTTCAGCTGTCCCTACAGGGCAGCCATATCCCCCTGACCCATCTGGATCGGGGGTACCTCGACGGCTAGCACAGCAGGAATCGCGAGCTGTCGCGAATTCCTGCTGCCCCGAAGCCACGCAAACCGGAAGTCTGGCCCTGCACTTCTGATTGGGTGTTAAGCGGCTCGATCGGATTGGTTGGGTTCAGAGAATCCGATTGGCCCTTAACGAAGGACTCTTATTGGTTCTGGAGCTAGCGTCTTACAGCTCCCTATTGGTTATTTCACATTAAGGTCACCTATATAAGGCAGAGTTGTTGTTGTTCACTCTCTTAAGTCACTATGTAATAAAGAGCTGAAAGTTCACCAACTAAGATTGTCTCCATTCATTTCATCCATGCCTGAAACTATATCAAAAAGTAAAATATAAATAAATCTAAAATTCCTTTATTCATGCTCTTTATGCTGATAGAAAAAAGCTGGAACAGTCAGTAAAGAGATTTAGCCTTTTTCTGTCATAAGTATTGAAGCCAGACAAATAGATGGAATTCGGAAACAAACTGATAGTTTCAAAAACTGGTGTTTTTATTGCTATGTTCTGGCTATGTTTTGCTCTGCTAACAATTTGCTAATAATGATATTTTCCTTTTGCGCAGTGCACTTCAATGAAGCATATATTTTTCCTTAGTCATATATGTCTGCCTTAATTTTTTCTTCATTAAAAAGGAAAATGGACAAAATGAAATTCAAGCCTTTAGCATGTATTTGGGCTCCTTTGAAGAATTAAGGTATAATTTCCAGAGGATAACCTTACCCAAGAGAAGTATGAACTTGTATTCTGGGTAAATAGTATACTCTTCAAGACATTTTTATGCATAGCTTTAGAAGTATCTGTGAAGTTGCATTTTTTTTTATGTGTTCAATTTTGCTCATAGAAAGAAAAGAGTTATTTCAATTTATGGAGAAAAGACAAGATATGAATCCAGTAAGCAAAGAAATAAAAAATATGAAATATCTTGTTTAGAACATATAAACATTGGAGGCTTCAACAAAGGCTCTCTCAAACTTCTAGACAGTTACAGAAGAGCAATCAATTATGCTATGGCATTAGCCAAAGAGATGAGGCCGTATTTTTTAGCCCATTGGAGGGTGGACAGGGTAAGATGAGAAGAAGCCTGGAGCTTCTGGGAGACAAACCAATCCTTTCCCTATAAGCCCCAAAATCTTCCAAGTTTAAAATAATTGTGCTAAAATTTGGTTATCTTACTCCAACATTCAGCAATATAGTCCAAGGGAATGATATGTACTTTATAGACTGAAGGGTGTATATCTTAATATAAGACACTTCACTGTGATGTCAAGCAAAAATGTCACTGCTTTAGAGAAATCAGTGTTGATATAAAAAGTGTATAAATGTTAATTAAATAAGATTTTGACATACAAAAACACAATACTTTGGAGAAGGAAGCTAGGGCTTGTTTGAGGGCCACATGACTTTATGTAGGTTTACGTAGAAATTTGCTCTCTACTTTCAGACTTATCCCTACTAAGAATGCTTAAAATGAGGGCCTTAAATTTTGAGAGAAATATCACCAAGAATCTGATTTCATATTTTACTATAGGCAAGATTTGTTTAACCATAAGTTGTTGAAAAAACCAAAATAAATTGGTTCACATATAACTTTAAACAAGTAGCATGTCCAAAGCCATTGCTATTATTACTATACAATAGAGGTAGGGATTACTTTTCCCCTCTCACTCTCTCATTTCCCCCCCCCTCTGTCTCTGTCTCTGTCTCTCTCTCACACACACATTTTGTCAAACAACTATTAGATAACAGGTAAAAGTATAAACATGGTTATAAATACATGAAATGGATACGAATAAGAAAAAAAAGAAACAATAGGACAGGGACAGTAGGCACATTTTGGTGTGCTATGCACACCCCCTACAGATCTCTTAGGAAAGGGGTGAGGTCAATAGTAGACAGTCTAATGTTGAAGATTTTGGGCTTTTGGGGAAGAGTCAGGTAGAGTATTCCAGACATTGACTACTCTGTTCCTGAAGTCGTATTTCCTGCAATCAAGTTTGGTGCGGTTTATCTTTAGTTTGTATCTATTTTGTGCTCTTGTATTGCTTTGGTTGAGGCTTAATTATTCACTGATAGATAGGACATTGCAATGTACAGTATAATTTTATATACTATACTTAGATCGAACCGAAGGTGGTGTAGTTCTAGGTTGTCTAGGTCTGGTGGCATAAAGTACTCTGCTACGAGTAAAGGAGTGGAGGATTCTTCTCGTAAAATATTTCTGGACTTTCTCAATCATATTAATAGCATATATGTAATGTGCGTTCCAGACTGATGAGCTGTATTCGAGTATTGGTCTAGCAAATGTTTTATATGCTCTAGTTAGTAGTATGATATTACCAGAGAAAAAGCTACATAGGATTAGGTTAACAACTCTTAATGCCTTTTTGGCTATGTAGTTACAGTGGGCTCTAGCACTTAGATCATTTGAGATGAGTACTCCAAGGTCCTTTACAAAACTTGGATCATCAACAAGATCTTGACTATTCAGCTTGTATTTTATTTTTTGATTTTTTTTGCCAATATGTAGGACAGAGCATTTATTTGTTGAGATTTGAAGTTGCCATTTGTTTGACCATTCTAACACAAAGTCAAGATCTTTTTGAAGGGTAGCAGCATCGTCAGGGGTGTTGAATAGCTTTACATCATCAGTGAAAAGAATGCAGTTGCTCTTAATAAAATCACAGAGGTCATTAATATAGAGTACGAAGAGAGTTGGTCCTAGAACACTGCCTTGGGGGACACCACTGTTGACAGGTACAGGATTTGATAGGACGGTCCCAATTTTGACCATTTGTTGCTTGTTTGACAGGAATGCTTCTATCCAGTTATGAAGGTATCCAGAGATACCATAAGAACTTAGTTTTAGGAATAGTTTGTCGTGTACCACTGAATCAAAGGCTTTACAGAAGTCTATGTAAATTGCTTCAATTGTTTTGCCCTGATCAAGTTGTGTAGTGCATATGTTTTTACAGTGCAAGAGTTGCAGGTTACAGGACAGCTTCCTTCTGAAACCAAACTGTTTGTTAGAGAGTAGCCACTGCTATTATTACTATACAAGAGAGGTAGGGGTTATTTTCTCCCTCTCCCTCTCCCTCTCCTGTTTCCCTCTCTCCCACACATGCACAGTTTTAAATGAAAAGAAATGGAAATCTGGCATGCTGAAAAGTGAAGCATTAGTCTTAAATATAAAGTTTATTTCCAAAATTGTGTCTGGTCTGTATAACTTTTGGCTTCCAGATCACTAGATAACAGTAAACAGGCAGAGTATTCTTCATCTAAGTGACCTTATTGATTTCTGTAAACCTCAAACCTAGTTGCCACATTATACATTTTCATTCAAAATAAAAATAAACCCAGTTGACTGGGGAAAAAATGCAGAAATCATCCTTTAGAATTATCATTCAGGGTAAATGATTTGCAGCTGGATATTTTGGACATGGCTACCTTTTTCTGAAGGAACAAATCCACCAACAGCTATTTTATAATACCCCATAGACCCAGATAGAGTCTTAAAATTCTAAATCTGCTTAATCAACCCTAAACACAGGGTATTTCTATGTGAAAGCATGCTGCATTGCAATTTATTTGGTTATAAATTAGCATGATTGTTGAAGCTAGCCTATTATAGATTATCTGAATTTTTGCAGCTAGCAGGAGGTTGGAGTCATAGGCCTTAGCAGCCCTGTCCAATTATTTATTAAACCATTGCTAAATAAATTACAGATAGCATAATACATGACCCCAGCCTATACCTTAGCAGGATTTATTAACCCTCTCTATTGGCAGAAGGTTTTACTCTTATCCTGTTCACCCAGGGGAATTATTGTACTTTGAGCAACTGGAGAAAGGAATGTATGTATGTATGTATGGTATTCAGCTTTGTTCAGGTGTGTTTGAGCTAGAGGTATCAGGGGGGTCTGTTTGTGCCCAGGTGTTTGTTTGGCTTGTGGTGTGGAGATTTTTTTGTTTGTGAGTGCAGGCTTCCAGATAATTGACAGTGTTTCTAATATCTTCTGTCTGTTTTGTAGTGTTTTTTGATTGGCTGGCAACATTGCATTTCCTGTATTGGAGGCTTTTAGTGTGGCTTGGCTTTGGGTAAAAGGATGGCTATCATTTATTAGGAAGCTAGGTTTCATCTGGGTGCCTGGTTGCCTATGTTTGAAACACCAATCAAGCAGAACACAGCAAACTCCAAGACCAATAAACACAGACCAAGACTCTAAACCAATCAGGATGAAGAAAAAAACACACACATTCTAATACAGCAGTAGGCTAGCACCAAATTTAAAACAGAAACGGCTATGAAAGTCTAACTCACAGACTAACACAATACATAAGCCTGATGATGGCTGATGAGATTCTGCCGAAATATCGCTACAACTTGAAAAGCACAACTATAATGACATGGGAAAATACCCGAACAAAGCTGAATACCATACACACACACACACACACACACACTCTCACACACACATATGTATAGGTATAGGTATAGGTATATGTATGTGTATATGTGTGTGTGTGTGTGTGTGAGAGAGATCTGCCACAATTTTATATACAGTACACATTCCTATAGGGAGAGAAAAAGAGAGAAAAAAGAGAGAGAGGGGAAGGGAAGGAAGGAGGGAGGGATGTTATATTCCATTATGCCTTCTTGTACAAAGTTTTATATTACTTCCCACTTTCCCCTTGGATTTAAAATTTTTTATATATTGCATATCCTCAGTGCTATTTTCAGTTACATTGACAACTAGCACATACATATGATAAGCCTTAAAAAGTATGAAACCAATCACATACTGCCTCCTGGTGGTCAATCTAACTGGGGAAGGAGGTTATCTAGCAATCAAGTTTGTTATATTCCTCTCCCTGAGTAAAGTTGTTCCATTGAAGCTACCATTAGCATTAAAGGAGAGAGTGGTGAAGACCAATAATGTTAGAGTCTTCATGTTTGCAAGTTTCAGGAAATGCCATTAACTGAAATGCCACAGAGGATTATCCAACCTTATTTCACTGTAACCTCAATCTTTCCATCCACCATCATTCAGAAACTTTCCAATAAATGAATAGCTGAGCAGCTCAACCTTGAATGATCTTCTTTATGACTTTCCTCATCCCTCCCCACCTAGTTTGGTTTTGAGTCAATTTGAGGAAATTATGATTGATATCCAAGTGATGTTCACCATGAATTCTCACTTGTCCATCTAAAGATAGGTTTATGAAGCTTGGAAGACAATTATTGACAGTATAGCTTTGTCAGTATGGCTGGCTTTCTGGTTATTTGGGGATTTTCATTATTCTCAGATATTGAATGACTGAAGTTTTCTGAAGTGATTTAATACTAGAGATTAGAGTAGTTTCTAAATGGATGCTCCATACAGCACATTTTTACCTTCTGAATCAGATGCACTGGTTTCAATTGGGCAGGAGCTGACTAATTGGCTGGCAAAGTTTTGCTGATGGGTCATATGCACAAAGTTTTACAACCAGAGCTCTTTAAATCTTAAAAATCAGTTGTTATTCTTTTTAGGTCAGTGTTTAAAAGAAGCAAAATAAATTTTGGAAGCTGTTTAAATTTGATATATTATTGAGATGTAAGGGGGGCATCATACAAATTTGAATTACATCTAACCTCATGAATGAGTATTTTCCTGTTATATTTGTTTGGATTTTGCTATTCTAACATATAATTTTCCCAATATATCTCCTCCTCTGAAAAACAATGATTACTGTGCTATATGAGATCAGATCATAAGGATAATGACCACAGATGAAATAAACCCAATTTTAATGGAAGTCATCTTAGCTCCCTTGTGCCTTACCATTGAGTATGCCAGTGATGCTTAACTGCCATAAAATATTATGCTCTAGTTTTGATTTAGACACAAATATCCATTAAGGGATAGATGAAGCCTATTAATTTCCATCTTTTCTTTTACATGGGAACTAAGCTTAAAAGCTAATGCATTGGTCTGTCTTGGCACTGTTCACTTCTTTGGTCCCAAGGTAGTCATTTATATTTTATTTGTGAAATTGTTTTAACTGAGGTAAATTTACTAATATGGTATCTGAAAGTACTCATCATTCTACAAGACTGAAAGGCTAAAAGTAAATTTTCACGGACAAACCTAAAATAATTGATAATTGGCACTATGTCATTAATTTTTAAAAAGCAATGACAAAGACGCCTCATTCAATCCTGGTCAACAAATGTCCATTAAAGCTTACAGAGCAAACAATATATCTATTTTAACCTTATATTCCTTTCTTTTACATTGATAACCTTGGTCTCCAGTCCCTTGAAATGACATCCTAGAATTGGACTTCCGGTTTGCCAGGCTTCGGTGGCGGCAGGGATTTGCGATTCAGCGTGATCCTTGTCGCGCTAGCCGTCTTGGTGCTTCCGATCCCGATGGGTCTGGAGGATAAGGCTGCCACGTAGAGGCAGCTGAAGATAGGGGGGATCCGGATAGGGGTTTGGGGGTGTCACAGACCCCCTCCCCACCCGGCAAACCCCTTTTTCTCAAAATGGTGGAGCGGCGGTCAGTAATGGCCGCCACAAAGAAGCTGGCAACTGGATAAGAATGTGCAGGAGGAAAAAGGAGAAAGTTTGGAAAGTTTTAAAGTGAAAGTTCTTTGGCTGCTGGGACTTTAAGATATATTTAATATCCTGAAAACTATGGGTTTTTTGAATGATACATGGTTTCCAGAGGAGATTCTAAAAGCAGTGAATAGTGCTGAAAGGGAAAGTTTACTCTCCTTCCCTACGGAATTAACAAATGGACATTGAAAAATCTGCTTCTCTAAAGAAGGTAAAATTTAAAGCTCTTTGTTATAAGTGGGAAGGGAGATGACCAAAAAAACCCCCAAAAACACCTGTATTAAGATTTTGTTGGAGGAGATGCCTTGAAGATTTTGAGACTAGAAGCTAACTGCAATAAGGCTTTAAAGTACAGACTGGGTTCTTTATTTCTTTCCTAACTGATATTACCCCAGGAAGAGAAAGTGTAAAGGGAAGAACTTTCTGTTTTGTTTGGATGTTTGATGACTTTGGGACTTTGGGGAACTGTTTTTTTAAGTTTTGAAACATCTTGGTTGTTTTAAGAAGAAGAGGGGGGAAAAAAAGAAGAAGAAGAAGAAAGGTTTACAATGGCTCTATCTATTGATGAACTAAGGAAGGAATATGGAAAAACAAAGGAAAAGGACTCTTTGGGAGATATCTTTTACTTTTTAGAAATGGTGCTTGCTACTTATCAGCAAATACAACAACAAATGGAGGAAACAGAAGAAGAAGAAGAAGAAGAAGAAGAAGAAGAAGAAGAAGAAGAAGAAGAAGAAGAAGAAGAAGAAGAAGAAGAAGAAGAAGCCATCTTTAATGAATTAAATAATTTGACTAAGAAAGAGAAGAGAAAGAGAGGAAGGAAAATGAAGGACTTAAAAATACATCCAAGAAAGAGAAAAATGAGATGCAAAACCAATACAATGCCAGAAAGCAAAAGAAAAGAGGAATACAACAGAGAGGGGAAACTAAAAAGGCGGAGGTTAGGAGAGGGTGTGTGTGAAAAGACTAGGTGGGATAAGAAAGGAAGGGAAAAGGGGGGGGGAGCCACAAAGGTATAAAACAAGATGGGAAAAAGAAATTTTTCTTTAGGGACAAAGAGTAATGTATAATTTATTTTTAAAAAAAGGATCTACAAAAGTACATAAGATAGTATTGTAGTATTTGTATTAGAAATAGAAAACTAGAATATTAAAGGGAATGTTTAAAATATAGAATTTATTGGCTATGTTAATGTTATTATAAATGTATTATTGTAGCATTTGTTTTTGAAGTAGACAATTGGAATATTGCAAGATTTAATAAATCAAAATATTACAGTGTTTAAGATTTAATGATAGATCTTAATATTTAATATTATTGAGAATGTGTAAAATGTTTAAGATTTAATGATAGAGCTTAATTTGTTATTCTTTTAATGTTATCATAACTTTTTAAAATTCTCCTTCTTTTTTAATTCTTTTAGTTTAAAATGTATTATTTAAAATGTACTTAAAAAGTAGAATGGTAATTATGTACTTAATTATTTTATAGATTTATTATTCTCTTTTTTTTTTCTTTTTCTTTTCTTAAAAGTTAATAGGTAGAATGTACTAAGCAGAATCAGATTGGGAACTAGATATTATGCTAAATGTTAACTTAGGGGATAGAAAGGCATCATACTTCGATCAGTGATTTCAGGAGAAATCTTTCTTTTTCATATTAAAGAGATTGTGATAAATGGATAATTGGAAAAGAATGGACAAAAGATACAAGTATAATGATTTAAAGTAAGATGAAATAAATAAAATAAAATTAAGAAGAGTGAAAAGCGGGGAGAAGTTATATAGAAGATATAGAATGGTTAATAAGATAAGTAATGATATATAAGATGAGCATGAATTTAATTGAAGTCCATACAAAGCCACTTTCTAAAAAGAAGTTTTATGTTTTTGTGTTTTGTGTGTTTATGTTTGATTAAGAATTAATAAAACCTTGGAGGACGAGAATATTTGTAAACAAGTCAGATGAAAATATAAATATGATGGTTATAAAATAGATGGATATAGAAAAGAAATGTAATTGAATAAAAGTAAAGAGAAATAATGAGAAATTTGCTAAAAGATATTTATCTGTCTATAAGGAAATGGGATAAATTAGAATTATGCTGTATAAAATAATTTACAATGGAAAAAGGTTTTATGTTTGTCATGTTTAATGATGTTTTGTTTGTCTTTAAAACTAATAAAATTTGTTTCAAAAAAAAAAAAAGAAATAACATACTAGAATTGTATTTCTTTTCATTTTTTCTTTCTCATTTCTCATAAAATTCTTTAAAGCTTTAACAAAGTCTCTTTTGCAAATCCAACATCGGAAAGGCTATTCAGGATATTGTTTTGGTTTGTTCTTATTCTTCACTTTGCCTTAAAGTCCTCAGACTTTATGAAGGACAATTCACATGTACCTCCTGTCAACTCTGAAGTTGGCTAGATGGTGGCCATCTTTCTATTCTGCTGGTGGCTTTTTTCTTCAAAACTCCAGTGCTGACAAAGACTGGAGATAAGGGGTAGGGATGGAGATAGCTGGGGTGCTATAGCCAAAACAACATTCTTTCCCCTGGGAACCAAAGACGTGTGTGCAGCTAGTTGGGGGGTAGAGACTGAGGTTCCCCAACAACTGGGCTGCATACTCATTGGACCATGTGACTGATGACTTTGGGGAAGTGACAAACTTACTTTTAATTAAGGAAAAACTGGTGGGAACTTTAGAACTGGTTTTCACCAGCTTTATGCCACTATGACATATCCTAATAAAATGTTCTTTGAGGAATTTCCAGGCCTCTGAGTTCTTTCGCTCATAGGTATGTTAGTTGGAACCCTGACACCTACTCTATCTCCTAATTACATCACAATAATGGGCAACTGAAAGAATAATAGTTCTATCTGAACAAAGATACAGTTCAGGGAAAATTTTGTTTCCAAACATGATCATCTTTGTAATCTCATTTCAGATTTCCACTTAAGAAAATTGGAGGTAGTTGAAGAGAATGGAGCTGAACCATGAATCCCTGCATTATTTTCATGTTTTTTTATCCCCTGATGTCTGAGGAGAAGTTTTGCTTTACTTGCAAACTTAGAAAGATCAATGTTACTTGCAAAGGTTTAGAAAGATCAATGTTCAGGTAAGATGAACAAAAAAGCTGAAAGAGTTTCATAGCAATGTGGACTGAAAAGCATAGAGACATGGGGATACCTTTTCAGGATAGTAATTGTTAATTTTATTGCATTTTTGCTGCAACAAATCAAAAGTAAGACTAGTGGTGCTCAACCTATTTTTAAAACTGTGGTCCTAGCCATTGAGCCAAAAGGATTCTTTTGGAGTACCATGGCCATACTCCCAAAAATAGTGGATATGGTCTGTATCAAAAAATATTTTGATTTTTCTTTTATTTGGCTGCAATTATAGTTAATATGATTATTTGTCACTCATGTAATTAGTATTCTCCTCCCATTGCTAAAAAATAAGAGGAGCAATTTTGCAGATCTCTGACCTATATAAAGTCCTGAAGTCTGAGATTGTGTGTCTGGTTTAATATTTCCAGGATTAAATATACACTTGACCAATTCAACATTTATCTTTCTCACACAGATAATTAATACAATTAATTCTTGAGATTCAATGAACAGGATAAACTTTATTTGATTCTGCATTTGCACTTCCATTATGCATCATTAGCCAGAACAATTTCTGGCTGCTGTCCAGTTGTTTTGATTTTGAACAAAATCAATGCAATGAATTGGGGCTTGCTCAACATATATGGAATCCATAATACTTGTCAAAGTATCATAAAGCATTTTACTTCTTAAGTCTTCAAATAATACATATAAGATATCATTTTTAAATGTACAATTAAATTCAAACATGTTCTTTTTTCTAGTCAATGTTTACATACTCCACAATGTTCACAACTGGTTTTCAGTAGCTAAAATGTGTTAAACACAGTAACTGCATTTTATTGGATAAGTTCATAATGAAAATCATTTATATTTTCATCAGATATATGGCTGAAGCTGGTTCCAGACATCCCATTTATTATAGAGGTTTATCTCTCCCTATACAGCTTTTTCTTTCAAAGTCTAAAGTTCTATCAGGACCATTTGAAACTGGTCAACACCTGCCTATATCCAGTACTTACAGTATTTCTACTGGCTTATAACGAGGATATTTTAGAAAATGGTAACCACTCAATTATATACTAAAGTGGGATTAAACCATAATTACAAAATATGTGGAAAACAGCAGAATAGGGAAATTTCTCTTTGTTGGTAAGTCTTCCTCAGAATTTCAAACCCAACAATATTATGTCTAGTTAGGCAACATCAAAGTCAAGGAATTCCAGATTGTGAACAACTATTATGGGATCCTGTTTGGACCCCTCCCTTACTTGGAAAACATATAATGATTTTGCCACAGCAGGAATTGAAACTTTTCATAAGTTGAAGATCTAAATTCTAATTATACCTATATCTCACAGCCTTCTTCCTGGCTACAACTTTTTAAAATTAAAGGGCTATTACCTGCAGGTTGTTTAGAATGAGCGGATCCATATTCTGAATTCAAGAACAATTGGAGTGCCAATTTAGCATAGGATATCAAACATTTTCTGTTGTTTTCAAGCTGATACAATTTACTTTCCTTAGCAGTCAATGCTTTGACATCATCTGGGTAAGAAATAGCATTTCCATATATCAGTTCTACTCTTTAGACAGACTAAGGAGCAAAGGGAATGCAACACATTAAAAAAGAATTTCTTGTGATCAAACTGGTTTTCAGTTCATGAAAATATAGCTGAGGGGCACAATTAATGCCCTCCATATGTTGAAATCTTCTTTTAGCAACAAGGCCTAGCATTTCAAAGTAACAAAATGTGTTATAATATCTGCTTTAATGAATATACTTCAAAAAAAAAAAGTACAGAAAGAAAGAATATGTGTATGTGAAACAGTGAGTACAGAGACAGATTTGATTTAGATTAAATTTGATGTCTATCAAAGGGATTTTGATGAGTTGCAATAGCAGATATAAGGTTAGGAAGAACATCAAATTGTGCACCATCTTTGAATGACATTCCCTAAAGGTTAGGACCTGAAGCTTTCTTTTCCAAATTTCCAAGAATAGGCTAAGAACTCTGGAAAAAGGAATTCTTGAAGTTTTCCAAGGATCCGAGCCATGAAATGCTTTAAAGGAGACAACCAATAGCCCATACCTATTTGACCCACTGGATTATGGACCAGTTCCCATTTCATGGGTCTCCAGGTATAGCCTTATGTAAACAGAATTGCAGAAATCAAAACAGAATGCAAGTCAGAGGTTTGTGATAGCACAAAGATCTCTGCATAGTAACTTTTATCACTTTATAATGTATTGATTATTCAGTTTCACTAACCATCATTTCTTAGAACTTGTAGGACAGTTGGCCGGCTCAGCTACCACATTATTAAATGGATCATCATATTTATTCATTTATTGTATTTCCATTTCACATTTTACTTGAGACAACAAATCAGTGTACATGGAAATCTTGCCTATCTTTATTTCCACAACAATGTGCATAATAAGATAGGTTGATGTCTGACAGTAACTGGCCTGATATTCAAGTGGGGATTTCAAGCTGGGTCTCCTCAATACACCCAACACTTTAATACCTACATTACAAAGACTGTCATTCAATATTATTCTATTGAAACAATTTGCATACAAGCCATCAAAGTCAATGTGCACTTTGGAAAAAGAAATCTCTTACACATTATAAAATAATCATAAGCAAAAATGGTATAACAGTATCTAAATACAGTCTTAAAATTAGGAACAAATTATCAACCAATAAAATATGGCAAAATAGATGAATTGCATATGGAAAAATAGAGCCAGAAAATTCTCAAGTTCAGTTCCCTCAATTGAAAGGCTGCTATTGTGTGATTTTTTTAAAAAAATGCACATCATCTATCTTCATTAACTGGCATGCCATATAACAGATTCCAATGATAATAATAAATTATAGACAATTAGATCCAATCAGATCTGGCATCACAAAAGAGAAAACCTGGATCTTGAAGTGTCCCAGAAGCAAAATGGAAGAAAGCATTGTTCTAAGACCAAGATAATCTACAATGTACCTGCCATATTTTGTGTTAACAGTAGCTTCTGAACCTTTTCAAGGGCAACTTCAAAGTCAGAGTCAGAGTAAACTAAACAAGAAATGGTTAAGAATACATTCTTCTTTTTACAAAGGTTTTATTTTTTACAACAAACATACAATCAAAACATAAAAACATAAAACCCTCTTTAAATTATATACATACAGTGTGTCAGTTGGTTACAATCTTTTGTGATATCCTTTTTTTACCATTACTCACAAGTTATATAAATTCTCACCTTATTAATTTAGCTTGTGCTTATGTAATATCAATTATTAAAAATTCATCTGACCATTTTTCCATCATTTTATATGTGATATTCTAATTTTATGATTTAATTTTATGATTTAATCTTATACATTCATCCAATGGTTATATATTTTATATTGTATTCTATATCAATCTATTAACATTTATTGTAAGGCTTACTAATCTATTTCTTTACCATGTCTTTTTATCTAACCATTAATAAAATAAATCCATATCATATAAAATTGTTTATTCTCTTGTTCTCTAATTTCAAATGTCAGTTTACTCATTTCGGCACAGTCCATGATTTTCTTAACAATTTCCTCCTGCATAGTTATTTTTTCATTTTTCCAATTCTTAGCAAATACAATTCTAGCCGCTGTTAAAACATTTACAATCAAATATTTCAATTTTTTACAATATATTTCCGGTATAATTCCCAATGAAAATATCTCAGGTTTAAAGTCTATGTGTTGTTTTGTCATTTTTTCCAACCATGTGTGGATTATAGTCCAATATCTTTTTGCATTCGAGCATGTCCACCAGATATGGTAATATGAACCAGGTATCTGATGACATTTCTAACATTTATCCGATTTATTCTTGAACAGCCTCGCAATTCTCGTCGGGGGTAAGTGCCACCTGTAAAACATCTTATACAAATTTTCCTTATATGCAGTTGACATAGTCATTTTATAATTTTGAGACCACAATTTTTACCATTTATCTAAGTCAATCCCATATCCAAAATCCCCCCCCCCATGAAATAATTGTTTCTTTTACTTGTTCTTCCTCTAATTTAAACTCTAGCAAATGTCTCTAAAGTTTTTTGATTTACTTTTTCATCAGTACCTGTCAAAATTTTATTTAAATCAATCAATTTATCATAGATACCTTCTGTTTTAACAGATGCATGGAGAGAGAGAAATGCAGAAAATAAACAATATACCTTTTATTCAAATAGACATGCATCATGGTCTAGAATAGATAGGATATGGATGTCAACAGAATTGCTTTCTAACATACAAGACATTGAAATAGAAGCAAGTACCTGGGCAGATCACAATCTAATAACACTTGTATGGAAAGAACAAAAACGGAGATCTAGATGGACTTTAAATAATACAATATTAAAGGAAAAAGATTTTAAACAGAAAATTGAGAGAGAATTGACTTTTTTCTTTAAAGAAAACACAAAAGAGGATACATCATTACAGAACCTCTGGGACACGATGAAGGCTTATACAAGAGGCTTGATAATGGACTATACAAGGAAAAGAAGTATAAAACAGAAAAAAACTTTAAAATATTGAAAGATGACTATAAGAAGTTGGAAAAAGAACTACAGAAATTTCCACAAAAAAAGGACATTAAAATTAAAATGGACATAACTAAACATAAAATGGGGCTAATAGAAAAAGAAGAAATAGCACAAAAAATTAAAAATGCTAAGCAGAACTATTTTGAAGATGCAAACAAACCGGGCAGATGGCTAGCATATAAATTGAGAAAGGAAAGAGACTTGAGAAGGATAAATCAATTGATAAATGAACAAGGGCATGTATGCTATGGAAATGCGGTCAAGAAAAAAATTATTCAAGATTATTATGGAAAACTGTACCATCAAGAGAATGTTCAGGAAGAAAGATTTCAACAATACTTACAGGAAGCAAATTTTCCTCAGATACCCAAAGATATTGAAATAATGTTAGAAAGTAACATAACAATGATGGAATTAACAGAAACTTTAAAAAAGCAAAACATTAGGAAAGCACCAGGTCCGGAAGGTTTGCCAGTGGAATTTTATAAGACATTCCAGGAAACATTGAATCTTCACTTATTAGAAGTTATGAATCAAGTTATGACAAGGAAGAGAATGCCCAAAGAATACATTCTTCATTCCTTTAAAAAGGCTTTGAATCCACACACTAAAAATACAGTGGTTTTGTGTTAGGCTAACTATTAACTGAAGTAAGCATAAAGACTTTTTAAATAGATCTTGCTTCCCAGCCTTGCTAATTTGGCCTTGTTCTGTTTAGCGGGATTGGAGACGTCTATAAAAACAACAAATTGTTCCACACATATCCAAACTCTGTGCATCCCAGGCTTAAACCTTACCAAGTCTTAAAATGTTTATTCAGAAATGTCTTCAAAGTTCATTACTGTTTCCATCTTATCTAATGTGCTGGGTGTATTGCAGTCTTTGATTCAGAACCATACTTGAACAGTGAGCTCAGCATACTGACTGCTGCAGTAGCTTTCATATGCAGATCTCTACCCTGCACTCTACTGAGATTTGCCAGCAATGTTCTCCAGTGACTTAATTAGGCTGGGAGCTCACTCTGAGCAGCATGTGCTGCTCAATATTCATCTCTAATCATGCAAAAACATTAAATACTCTGCCTCCATCTACCCCCTTTATCGTTCCCAATTTCAACCTGCAGGGAGAAAAGGCTATCAGAGATTAGGGGTAATACATCACAGAGTATAGAAGCTGGGCAAGAAAAGCACTGTGTACTGATGATCTCATTAGTGCTATTAAAACATAAGCCATTGGAATACAAATGTGTTTGCCCTGTATTTGTGGTTTGGTCCTTTTGAAACTTCTTTCAAAGCTTTTTAGGCTCCCATTTGTAGTATAGACCTAGCTCCTCAACTATTTTCTCTATCTATTCTGTGATGATCTGTTGATCCAAGTTCTGGCACATAGGTGAAATGCTATATGTGGGAGAGTAATGTCCTTCTCTTCCTCCTGTGTTTGAATACCATGATATGGTAGCTGAAATATGGAAACATTATTAAAGCAATAAACATTTGGGTAGTTTTTTGTAATTAGATATACGTGAAGATAAATGAGTGGTCCCAGGCCAAAACCAGACAATCTTGTATTAGGAAAACAAGGAAACTAATGGCCATACAACATGCCCTTCACTCAAGATGTGACATTAATAGATTATACATACTCAGAAATAAAGATGCTAGAGGACTATTTCAAATAAAATAAACTGGAAAAATAAAAGCATTATTGGAATGATTACATCAAGAAAAAACAGAGCCTGTATCTCATAGATGTTAATAAGGGAAGTTCTTGAAGACAACACACACTTAAATCAGAATAGAAGACTCAAGTAGTAGATTAACACTTGGGAAAGCCGGCCACTCGACGACCAATACATACATATAAAAATAAAAAGGGCACCAGATTAGAAACCAGGTCCTCCTTTAGGCATGAAAGCCAACTAGGCAGCCAGTCATTCTCTCTCAGTTCATTCCAATTCACAGGTTTGTTGGTTGGGAAAACAGGAGAAAGAGTATTATATATGTTTGCTTCCTTGAGTTATTTATTTAAAAAATAATACATGCAAGATATAAATAAAGATTAAATAAAAATAAATAAAAATATATTGGCTTTTGGGGAAGCAATGGTGGAATAGGATTGCTTTGCTTTAGAGTAACCAATGATCCAAAGAAAGTATATCCCATCCTTCTCTCAGTTATGTGACTTGGGAGAGGAGATTGTTTCATCTATAAATGTATGGTATATTTTGCTTTGTCTAGTATGATGCACTCTATTTTGTGGAGATGTTTATGTACTGATAAAGGATAAGAAATAATAATCTCCATTTTGGTTCAAGCTACATAGGTAAGGAATCTTGAGAATAACAATAGAAAACAAATCATATTTTTTTTTTTTTTTTTTGGAAAATAGAATTTTCTGGTCAAAGGTAGTAATTGACTGCAAAAAATACATATATTTCTGATTTGGATAAAGTAAGCTGTTTTGATATATTACTGTTTTACTTGAAGACCATTCATTATTAAGTGAAATATAAGGAAAAAAATACCTCTTCCTTAGAGAAATCTTACCCAGATTGTTTTTGGGCTGAAAACTAACATCAATGGCTACGAATATTTCTCTATATTATGCAAAATAGTCTGTCTCTTGATAATTATAACTAATTATTCATCTTGCCGAAATAAATCTCTAATTCCTTTGTTTAACAACACTTTTTTTGGAAAAAGATATAACAAGTATTTCCACTGCCTCATGAATATTTATCAGAGCATTAATTCATAAACACAGGTTCGGGGAATACACTGTAATCTGGATAAGATCTATGTTGAATTTCTAGAAAGAAAATCTATCACTTTCTTTCTGTTACTCTTCATGTTACTGTAAAAACTATATAACTGGGCCTCATATTTATATGCAAGTATATAGAAAACCATTTGTTTCCTCTTGAAAGCAATCCTCCTATCTATAACTTCTACTTTAGCCACCAAAAATATATTTTCCAGTCTTTTTAAATAGGATAGGAAGGAGGTAAAATCACATTATCATTATGACAGTATAAAAAGGCATTGATCAAAGTCAGAATAAGAAATTAAACTGAGAAAGGAAGAGATCTATTATAAATGAAATAAGATTTAATTTATTCAAAATACAGCCAATAATTTCAACTAGAGCTGAGCATAAATAGCCCTTTTGAAACTCTTCACCTAATTTGTGGGAAAGAAAACTGTGTGGCTAATTATTCTGACTTTTTCCAGTGGAAAGAGAAATTCTTTAACAATTTCTCAAGGGCAGAACTCTTCTTTTATTAAGAGCTGTAGTACTACTTACATTTTTTTTTTCATGATGCTTCTCTTAGTTTTAATTGAACATAGAAATTGAGAGATGCTGCAAAATACAGAAAATGATTATAAAATAGAAGATAGAATATTCACAGACACACACCCTGGCTATTTCATAACTAATTAGATTCAAACCAATACAGTCCATATATGTGAAACATGATTAGATGAATCTTAAAAACAATTTCACCAAACTGAATGAGAAATGGCATTAAAATACAGAATTTGTCTGCCCAATTCTAACCCCAACAAGTTGTTTCATTAAGAAAACCTTTAAAAAATTCCAAAAAAGTTCCAAAAAATTTAAAGCGTATGAACTAAATGGATCCAAATTTAGATATATTTAGACAGAAGCACGAAGGGACATAAGTTAGTCATACCTTTTCAGCAGGGCTTTCATTAGCTGTGACTGAATTAAATCCTCTCAATTATAGTGGATCAACTTTAAAAATGATCAAAATTAAACCCCCTTTTATAATTAGAAAAAGTAACCTTTGGCAGTCGGGCTAGAGGGGAGTTAGTTATCTAGTCTTTAGATACTGGGCTATATTGAACTGCTCTGTAAAATGCTGTTTTCTTTATCCTGGTTTTTCTAGTTATATCCATCAAATATATTCCATAATATCAAATATTTTTTCATTTATTTAATGTCTAGCTTATCCATTAAAATATTTTTTAGTTTTTAAATATATTATGGAAATAAAAACAAAAGACAGATTATGGGAGAAAACCATCTGTCTTCAGAGGAAGTTTTTATATTTTCATCTGCATTTAGAAATATGTTATCACCAAAGAGAAGATTTTACTAGATTTTGACAGAGGGAGGGAGGTCCAAATCTATGAAATAAATTTAGCTGTAGTATAATAGTCATACAACTGACACATCCAATGGAAACCCTTTTGTATTTACATTAAAAATCATACTGATTTTGCAGACTGAATCTGCAACATATATCTTCTAGGTATAAAATCTTATTGTAATCTGGGGATAAAATATTCCTGAAGAAGGTGGCCTAAGGAATTGATAGAATGATATTTTATTTAGATATCAGTCTGAGAGATCCAACCACCTTATCTTATATCACATGGGTGTCAAACTTGCCGTGTCACATTGCGACTTTTTTCCCTCCATGGAGCTGAGGTGGGGGTGGCCTGCACTTGACACATCTAGCCTGCGGGCTGCCAGTTTGACCCCCTGCTATACCATATTGAGACACTAATGTATAAATGCTGCTGGTCAGCAGTATACCCTGGCAGTGCCTCCAACTTGTCCTACAGCTTCAAATTCGGGAAGTCCAACCACCCGCTAATTAATCTTTCCTTAATATCAAAATTATGTGCTGCCCTTTCCCGCTGTAGTAAATTCAGGGTACCCAGCCTTCCCCCTACATTCTCAATGCCCCCTCCCCCCAATCAGGTCTTTTATTTTTATTTTATTTTTATTTATTTATTTTGTCAAGCAATTATAAGATAACAGGTATAAGTATAAACATAGTTATGAATACATTAAAAAGATACATATAAGAAAAATAAAAAACAATAGGGCAGGGATGGTAGGCACATTGGTGTGCTTATGCACGTCCCCTACAGGTCTCTCCCCAACTCTCCTGTCTTTAGGGAATGATGGTCTCACTATAGTATTCAACTATAGCCTGTTAACTAATAGATCTTATAATGAAACTGTAAGCCAGTTTTACCTTCCTTAAATCACAAGTTGATGAAGCAATGAAGGGATAGCAGCAGTTGTGTGTCCTCAATAATTTGGTTTTCTCTTCCCCAATAACATAGTTTGGGATCAAGCTTCTTCCACCTCCTGTTGCTGATGATGACCATGATATCATCACCCTGCCTTACAAAGTGATGCACACATGTGATTCTGTAATCACTGTGTGATTCTAATAATGACAGGAGTGTGTATTGCCAGCCTCAGATTTATCAAAATCCATCACATTTCTGTCATTGCAATCCCCAGGCAAATGTGTCTGCACCAATTCCCTCCAAGCTGGAATTCATCTGTGATTCATGCCACTCCACATTAACTCACTCTTCTCTTTCCTTTGTTCTTCATTCATATATTTTAGTTGTTCCAGTTGTTCTTGGAAATTCTTCACATGAACTCAGTGGCACTAACTCCCAAATTAGTTGTGGTTTGCATCTTATAATCAATCTTTAAGAGCCCAGTGACATAGTTGTTAGAATGTAGGAAACTCTGCCCTCAGTCTGAAGTTCAATCCTGTTGGGGTCAAGGTTGACTCAACTTTTTGTCTTCTATTCCTTCCAAGGTTGGTAAAAGGAAGACCTAGGTTGTTGGGGAAATAAGTTAATATTGTAAACCACCCAGAAACTGCTGTATAAAGCACCATGGTGTGTTATACAAGTGCTATTGCTTATCTTAAGTTGATTATACAAGCACACACAATTTTAAAAGATAGAAAAAAGTGTGATAGTAATAATTCAATCATGGAAGCTAAGCTGTGTTGGGTCTGGTTGGTCTTAGAGCTTAGGTTAGATCAGAAAGTCTAAATCTCTCTCTCCTGAGCCCCTCCTTCTACTGTAGTAAGGCAATGGGAAGATACTTCTGTAAAAATTGCCAGGAAATTTGCCAGGCTGTATTTATTAACTCAGTAGAATTCTAACTCCTCATACTCTTTTTAAAGTGTATAGTAAACTACAGCTACATTCTCAGTACCTAGCCCAGGAAGCCCTGCTGCCTAAGGAATGGAGGTCTGCCATTCTTCACTATTGTTGCTTCCTAATTGTACATGCTTTCTCCAGTAGATTAAATTGACCTCTGGTGGCCAGCTAGCAGACTGCCCTATCAACACAATCTGATGGGGTCCTCAAAGCGATGTGAGTAGCTGTAGTCTGCTGGTAGGAGAGAAGATGTAACTTCCATAAAGTAATTCTTTGAGAACCATAGTGACATAGATTCATATAAGCTAACCTGCCTGGGCAGAAAGAAAATCAATTGGGCTTGATTATAATAAAGAGCTGCTTGGTGATATAGATATAGAAGGCAGTGGATAGGGATGACTCCACAATCCAGCATCTATATTGTTCTGACATTAAATTGCTTGCTTTTTGTTGTCTAATTGATTATGTGACATCAAATCAGTGTCAGCTCTAAGCAACCACATAGATTTTCTCACGACAACCTTCCCTTAACCTGGTTCTTCAAGTCTTCCAAGAGAACCTATCCCCTGTTATCTGAGTCTATTCACCTAATTCACCCATCTAATATACACTAGATAAAATGGTTATGTAGAGATTTTTCTGGAGATAGAAGCAATGAGAAATGTTTAATGCTGCAAAGATTAGTTTGAAATTAAAACAGAAGAGCTGCCAGGGGAAAAAAAAAACCCAGTGAACTTTACTGAGACATTCTGTATTATATTTACAATAATATCATATAATACAGTAATATAATAATAGAGCTTTGTTGGCACAGTGGTTAGAGTGCTGTATTGCAGGCCACTTCTGCTGACTATTGGCTGTTTAAATCCCACCAGGCTCAAGGTTAACTCAGCCTTCCATCCTTCTGAGGTGGATAAAATGAGGACCCAGATTGTTGGGGGCAATATACTGACTCTGTAAACCGCTTAGAGAGGGCTGTAAAGCACTATAGAGTGGTATATAAGTCTAAGTGCTATTGCTAATATAGACTATTGAATCATTGACTATATGTGAGCTGTGATAATAATGGTGATGGCAAATTGTTGCCCACTTTGCAGTGTTGGGAATAATGATGTTTGAACAGTTGACAAAACTTAGAGAATAATCAGATCCAAGTCTTTATCTAACTAATTCTCAGGTCTTTGCATTATCAATAAGAATTGGAACAATTTTATTTTTTCCTCTGCTTTCTGCTACAAACTTTACAGGAATTCATGAAACCAGAATATTGTTAATATGGTAACTAAGTTTTGTTTTTATTCATTTGTGTGTGAATGGATGCATATATATTGATTTATTTATGCAAGTCAGTGTTGACAACTAGTAACTACCTGGATAAATCCTGAAATTTTCTTGGCAAGGTTTTTCAGTAGTAGTTTGCCATTGCCACTTTCCAAGAGATGAAAAAAATGACTGACCTAAGGTCACCCATCTGTTTTTGTATGCCTAAGACAGGACTAAAATCCATACTCCCTCAGTTTCTAGCCTGATCCTTAACCACTATACCAAACATTTTCTCTATTTCTCCATTTATTAATAGGATTATGGATGTATCTCACATTTCTGTTTCCATGAAATTCCAGTTCTGTTCCTGTTCATCTCAAAACCAATAAAATTATGTTGTTAGGCCATTTGATCTCACTTTGTCTGTCTTGGGGATCTTTCTGTCTTTGACAGATAGAAATCTTTAGGGAACATTTTAATGATTTACTTTATACAAAAATAAGAACTGCCATTCATAGTTATTGTTCCTTCAAAATGATTCCTTTTTCATTTCAGATAAGCAGTTTTTCAATCAATGTTCAACATCTTCACAGGAAAATGAAAGGAACAGGGCTGTGTGACACAAGGGCATATTTAAAATTTCTAATGCTTCAGCAGGTTTCTATCAGCTGGGACACATCCAATGTTTCTGTATCACTGCATTCAGAAACATCAGCCAGAATGGGTTGACTTGATTACAATAGTGATGATTATGAGAAGACCCAAAGAGCCCAATATGAGACAGATTATCCCAGAGAAGTGGCCACTAAAGTAAATACCAATTTTATGACACATAATCATCCATCAATCAATCCATTGTCAGACTCTGCAGTTTTTCTGACTGGCCCTGGCTCTGAACTGAAATACACAAATACACTTAAGAAATTATCTTATGATGTATTTCCATGGGAATTAATTGAAGTATTGGGAGTCAAGGAATCTGAAAACCCCTAAAGAGATGACTGTACAAAGAAAGATGAAGGATTTATTCATTGCTCAACTATCTCTAAATTAATTATGTCCACCAGAATTTTATGTTTCTGCATCCTTGAAATGCATCTGGGCAATTTGTTTTCTTTCCTCAAATGTATTTATTTATTCAATTTATATAATCACCCATTTCACAAAACAAGTAACTCTGGGCAATTGCAATACAATAAACATACAAACACATATACATGTACAATACTTTCTCAATTTGTTTTGAAAAATGGCAATTTATCCTCTTCATGTATATGTGTGATCTGACGCCCAATTTTAATTGGCTAAGGGCAAGATAAATGCTTTATAAGACTCCCCATTTCCCCACTACTCTGGAAAATATATAGTAAATGTTTATTAAAGTGGCTTGTAAATTATGTCATGGGGTATGTTTCAAAAGCTGAATTATAATGAAGTAGAAGGGAGGGAATATTCCAATATATTACTTTGCCATTTTAGGTAGTAAAAGAAATGTATTAAATACTAAACCAATGATAGGAGATATCATAGTTGAATCCTGAAACTTGAGATTTTTTAAAGCAAGGCACAGCAATCTTAACTGTATCAATTTTCTCCAGCAATTGCCCTGCAATTTCAATTATTTTTAGGACAAGAGCATGCTAGTGACTCATATACTTGCCACTCTAAATAAAGGGCAGCAAATTAAACTAGCTGTGATTTAAATCACCAACAGTTATTTAATATCAAAATCAGCTCCGTCTTAATGGATTTGGTTTTATTCTATAATGATGTCTTGGAAATGCCACGCTATTTCCAGAGGATTAAGAAAGGATGAAAGGAAAACTGAAGTGTTAACATATACTGAAGGGAACAGTTGCTCCTGAAAATTCATTTTAATTATCTACAGGCAATAATGAGACAGTTCATGACTTTGGTATGAACCCCTCAGCCTTTGCCTGCCCTCTGTATTGCAAAGCATTCTCTACATTAGAGTCTTAATATGCCAGCTGTTTATTTCCATAGTGGCAATGTCAACCTTGACTAAGATAAGAAATATCTTATCTTAGTATAGCATGTCTCTCTAGCAACTTCAATCTGTGCAGATGTACAGATGTATTGGACTCCAACTACCAGAATTACTAGTTAGCATTGCCATTGGTTTGAATTTTGGAAATACAGTCCTGCTCTAGATGTTCTATATGATTTTCTTTGAAAAGGATGTTTAAGAATGGTCATACAACTGATACAAATTTCAAGAAGTAGCTACTCAATAATAGGATTATTTTGTCTGATTATTTTGTTAATAAGACAACTACAAAATCCCTATTTTCTTGGAAATATATTTAAATTAACAATGATTAATATTGCAATTTATAATTACTTTAAATGTTAGCTTGTGAAAAATTACAAACTAATTTAACACTTGTAGGAAGAGACAATTAGTTTGGAAAGTTATTTCTTTATTCAGGCAAACTCAACTTCTATTTAATGTATTTTCCCAGATGAGCCCAGGTGCCTAGGTCTTCAGATTCTACTTGTGCTGAGACAAAATATACTTCATGTTAAAAAAAAGTTATAGATTTCCAACTGATTCTGTCCTTTCTTCAAAGAGCTTAAGAATAGGATTATTTTGTCTGATTCAGATTAACGTCATGGTTGTTATAGGTGATAGAACTATTTATCTGATTTCTACTGCCCATCTTAATAAGCGACTCTGAGTAACATGCATCATAAAACATTAAAACAATTTAAAGAGCACTAAATAAATACATATGACACCAAGTAAAATGGTTACTGTGGATGTTAATACAGGCAGGAAATGGGGATCTATAACATAATAGTATGTTAAGCATCTACAAAGCATATATGCCATAATAACATATGGATGGGGAAGAGTAAGTTTTTCATGGTTGTTTCTGGAGGTTGGGAAAATTTTTCAAAATGGTTTATATATGTATGATTTTAAAATTTTACACAACGTTTACTTATTTTCTGCTGAAACATGATGGGAAATCATACATATGTAATTTGATAGATAACTGAAGAAGAGCTTGATGGTGCAGTGGTTAGGATGCAGTATTGTAGACTAACTCTGCCTATAGCCAGTAGTTCAATCCTGACTGGCTCAAGGTTGACTCAGCCACCCTTCTGAGGTCAGTAAAATGAGGACCCAGACTGTTGGGGTCAATATGTTGACATTGTAAACTTTTAAGAGAGTACTGTAAAGCACTATGGAGCAATATGTAAGTCTAAGTACTATTGCTATTGGCAGATAACTACAAAAGTGCTTTGAAAAGGCAAATTAATTTGCACCCTATGGATTGACCATTTCTGTGTTATAGTGTGGTCATTTGAAGATTGCACTTAGGCAGAAGAGATTAAAATCTTGATTCAAAACTAAAGGTCATGAACAACCCCATGATACTTATCTTTCTTTTTCTATATATAGTAATCTACCCACAGCACTATTTTGATAACAAAAGGGGGAAAGGGAAAAAATAATACATACATTCTTAAGCTCTTTGAAGGAAGGACAGAATCAGTTGGAAATCTATAACTTTTTTTTAACATGAAGTATATTTTGTCTCAGCACAAGTAGAATCTGAAGACCTAGGCACCTGGGCTCATCTGGGAAAATACATTAAATAGAAGTTGAGTTTGCCTGAATAAAGAAATAACTTTCCAAACTAATTGTCTCTTCCTACAAGTGTTAAATTAGTTTGTAATTTTTCACAAGCTAACATTTAAAGTAATTATAAATTGCAATATTAATCATTGTTAATTTAAATATATTTCCAAGAAAATAGGGATTTTGCAGTTGTCTTATTAACAGTTGAAGATACCCCAGACAGAATAGCCTTAGATGACATATGGACTTGGAATAGCAGAACTAACCTTGAAAACTACTATTGAAGGAGTACTGACTTATTTTGGCAAAGGGAAACACTTGAAGTAGAACAGTTACTTATATGCCAAAGCAATTTAGAGGTAAGAGTGAAAATAGTCTCACCATCCAGTTACAAAATTAATTAGAATGTTATTTTTGCAACTAAACTAAAGCTTCTGACAGCACATTTTTAATCTACAGTAACAAGAAAAACACTTTCCCCATCACTACCTGTTAAGCCCAGTGCAGCTGGGCAAGATCAAGGAAAAGAGGACGACAGAGTCTAGTCCACTAATGCTAATCTTGGGAAATACAGACTCCTAAACCTGCAAGAGGAATTTCCAACACTCATTCATTGTGAGTTATTTATGAGAGGGTCCTTTTGAGTGCTTTGAAATGCTTATTCTCAGGTTTCTTGCCATATGGGCTTAGTTACCATTTGTAAGGTAAAGCTATCTTTTGTCTCTTGATTATTTATGTCAACTTTCCCAGCCTTCCCCAATTTCTCACACCATATTACTATTATTCCAAATCAAACCCTGTAAGCTAAGAAAGCTTTGGGTAGGACCAGAAATAATATGTTTATCTCTTTGGCTCTAACTTTGTTGTTCCTAACTACATCAAAAACATGGCCTAGCAACAGTTCTTAGCTGTTCTGATTGGAAAGTACTGTTTTCCCTCTTATACCAACACAATGTTTTGCAATGTGTTAGGTACTGAGCGTGGGCGTGAAGAATGGAGACGAGCCAGTGAAACGGTGAACTTCAACTCTTTATTTACATGGTGTGACAGCTCAAACTCACTGGCTGCAACAGCCTTCCTTATATAGGCAACTTAATTAGATATTCAACCAATGACAACCAGGGAGCGCTAGCTCCGTTAACCAATGAGATAGGCTCGTTAATGGCCAATCAGATTCACCTGAACGGACCAATTTGATATCGCCATTTAACGGCCAATCAGAAGTGCAGGGCCAGAATCCTGCACTTGACTTCAAGCTCTTGATAACTTTATTAACACATTTATTCATTCACAACACAATGGGTAGGTTTAGTTTTTTTCATTGGCCAAATAGTTGCTGTGACAGTGAAATATTAAGACCTGCCCAGCTCATATTGGTTAGTTAAGTCCTCTGGAAGTGCCTTCTATCTCCTCTAATTACCAGGTACCAAACATCAGGGCTGCCTTGGCTCAGCCTTCAGAAGAGATGGCTGCCTGGATTCTGAAAATATCTGCCTTCATAAGGACTAACCAACATTTTCCATATGATTTATGAAGTCATATAAATATTCTTCAAAAACATAAATTTAGTACTCTTTTGAAAAAGCAGCAGAACATTTTTTTTTCAACAGGGGTGAATGCTCCTCTGAAAGAATGCTACTACTCTGCATAAAAAAATTTAACCATGAAAGAATGTCAGATGCTGTCAGCCGTACAGTGTTGGTTCAGTCATCATTTGGTACGTTATGTGCTTTTCTTTGCTTCTGCTGAAAAAATGAGCATATATGTGCATAATTATTATTTCTGTTGTCATTGCCATCTCTCAGATCTTGGAAAAGCATTCCACAACTGCACTTGTGAGATCAGTCTCATGCAGCTACATATATATACAGGGATGGGATTCGACCAGCTTGCACCTATTCGCTAGAACCGGTTGTTAACATTCTAAGCAGAGAACCGTTTGTTAGAAGAAATTACTGGTCTAATCCTGTAAGGAAGGCAGGAAGAAAACATTCTAGTGTTGCTTCCAGAAACTGCCTCTCCATTAACTCTAATTACACTCTTGGCAGGACTAGATTTCCTGTCTCAGGAACCTCTCTGGAGTTTTCCCCCCCTCCTTTGCTGGTACTTTGCTTGTGTGGAGTGACCATTCAAAGTTACAATGGCACTGGAAAAAGTGAGTTATGACCATTTTTCACACTAATGACTGTTGCAGCATCCCCACAGTCTTGAGAGGCCAGCATACATACATACATACATACATACATATAAATACACCTAGACCTATATATATATATTTGTTTTCTTAAGTTTTCGCGGGTACTTACATGTCTGGCATTCAGCTTTGTTCGGGTATTTTCCCACGTGGTGCTTTTAAAGTTGTAGCAACGTTTCAGCAGAATCTCATCTGCCATCATCAGGCTTCTGTATGGTGTTTGTCTTGAGTCAGACTTTTACAGTGGTTTCAGATTTAAATTTGGGGCAGCCTATTGCTCTGTCAGAATGGTTTTTTCTTCCTCCTGATTGGTTGAGAGTCTTGGTCTGTGTTTATTGGTCTTGGAGTTTGCTGTGTTCTGCTACAAATATCTTCTGTCTGTTTTTTTTTGGGGGGGGCTCTTTTTGTATCTTGATTGGCTGGCAACATTGTGTTACTTTATTGGAGGCCTTTAGTGCAGCTTGGCTTCGGGTAAATGGACGGCTATCATTCGTTAGGAAGCTGGGTTTCATCTGGGTGCCTGGTTGGGGTGTCTTTGAGCTGGAGGTATCAGGGGGGATCTGTTTGTGCCCAGGTGTTTGTCTGGCTTGTGGTGTGGAGATTTTTTTGTTTGTGAGTGCAGGCTTCCAAATGATTGACAGCCTGGTGGAATCATCTCTTCTGTTCATGCTTTCTGGTCTTTTTTCAATCTCTATGGCTTCTCTGATGATTCTGTGGCTGGGATTTTCTATGGTGGCTAGGGTTTTGGTGCCATTGAAGTTGATGTTATGACCTGTGGCTTCCATGTGTTGGACAAGTGAGGAAGTGTGTTCCAGCTTTTTGACTGCATTTTTGTGTTCATCCAGGCGGGTGCTTATTCTTCTATTGGTCTGTCCAATGTATGTGGCTGGGCATGATGCACAGGGGACTTCATATATGCCTTGGTTTTCCAGGTCAATTTTGTCTTTGGGGTTCCTGAGGATGGCTGCTATTTTTCTGTCTGTTTTGAAGGCAGTCTTGATGTGGTGTCTGTATAGAATCTTACTAATTTTGTCTGTAGTGCCTCTTATGTAGGGCAGGACAGCTGTTCCATGGGTCTGTTCATCTTCTGGGTCTCTATTATGTCTCAGTGTGTTTTTGTGGATCAAGTTGGTGATTTTGCTTTTGTGGAAGCCGTTGGCTGTCAATATTTTAGTCAGGGTGCATAGTTCAGTCTTAATGTGTGTCTTGTCTGCCAGGCGTTTGGTTCTAGTAATTAGTGTTTTAGCCACGGAGTTTATCTGTGCTGGGTGGTGGTGGGATTGGGCGTTGAGGTAGCGGTTGGTGTGTGTTTTCTTCTGGTATATGGTGTGTCCTAGTGTGCCATCTCTTTTCTTGTAGATTAGTACATCTAGGAATGGTAGTTGTTTGTTTGTTTCTGTTTCCATGGTGAACTTGATTTTGGGGTGTGCGCTGTTTAGGTGTGTTAGGAAGTTGTTTAGGTTTTCTTGTCCATGGGGCCAAATCACGAATGTGTCATCGATATATCTTAACCATAGTTTGGGTTTGAGTATGGCATTAGCCAGGGCTCTGGATTCGAATTCTTCCATGAACAGGTTTGCAATGACAGGTGACAGTGGTGATCCCATGGGGGCTCCTTCAATTTGTTTGTATCTTTGTCCTTTGTATATGAAATATGTGTTGGTTAAGCAGTGTTCTGTTAGTTCCATGAGGTGTTTAGCTGGTTGGTATTTATTTTTGATGATTTCGAGGGTCTCTTTTATCGGGACTTGAGTGAATAGTGAAACCACGTCAAAACTTACAAACAGATCTTCTTGCTCCACGTGTAGATCTTTGATCATTTCCAAGAAGTGGTATGAGTTTTGTACATGAGAAGCTGCTGTTTCAGCATGGGGCTGTAGCTCTTTTGCTAGGTGTTTAGCCAGGTTTTGTAGTGGTGCTCCTCTGGAGCTGACTATGGGTCTGAGAGGTATGCCTTCTTTGTGTATTTTTGGGAGGCCGTATAGTTTGGAGCATCTGGAAGATTTCTCTGTGGGTATGATCGTGTGTTGGATCTCTTTGCTTATGTGGCTGGTTATAATTTTCTTCTTGGTTAATTTTTCCAGATATGTGGTTGGGTCTGTGTTTATGGGTTTGTATGTGGAGTCTTGGAGTAGGTCTGTCAATTTAGTTTCATAGTCTTTTCTGTCCATTACTACAGTGGCATTCCCTTTATCTGCTGGGAGGATGATTATGCTGCTGTCTCTTTTCAGGGTTTGTAGCGCTTTAATTTCATTTTGCTGTAAGTTGCTTTTGGGTGGTTTGCTTGTGCATAAAATGTTGGTAACTTGGTGTCTTATTTTATCAGCTTCATCTGTATTTAATTTAGTTAGGCTGGATTCTACTGCACATATGATGGATTCTGTGGGGATCTTTTGGGGTGCTATAGCATAATTGAATCCTTTGGTTAGGACTTCTGTTTCTGTTTTGGTGAGTTCTCTGTTGGAAACATTGTACACTAATTGTTTCAGGTGTTGTTGTGAGTTGTTGGGGGTTTTCTTGTCATGTTCTAATTTCTTTAATTTTTTCAAGAGCTTTTCCTGTTTGTAAATGTTTGCAGATTCAGCTCTCCAAGTTGTAAGTTGTTTTATCTTGTCCCAAAGTAGAGGGTGGATTTTGCTGCTCAATTCCAGGTGTAGTGCTAGCAAATCTTTGTTTAACTGATCTAATTGGAATCTCTTACTGTGGAGCTCGTTCCTTAGTAGAGCCATTTCAGTTCTTTTCAGGATATGTTTAGTGGCTGCTGTGCTTTGATGAAATGTTAATTTGAAGCAGGTTGGTGTAGTATCGTTGTCTCTGCAGCTGCGTAGGAATTGGAGGTCACATAGTATTACTGCTCTTTTAATTTCCAGTTTCTCGTAGGTTTTGATCTGGTTGTTTATTCCCTCCCCGTAGAGGTTTGATATTTGTTTTCTTAAGTTTTCGCGGGTACTTACATGTCTGGCATTCAGCTTTGTTCGGGTATTTTCCCACGTGGTGCTTTTAAAGTTGTAGCAACGTTTCAGCAGAATCTCATCTGCCATCATCAGGCTTCTGTATGGTGTTTGTCTGTGAGTCAGACTTTTACAGTGGTTTCAGATTTAAATTTGGGGCAGCCTATTGCTGTGTCAGAATTGTTTTTTCTTCCTCCTGATTGGTTGAGAGTCTTGGTCTGTGTTTATTGGTCTTAGAGTTTGCTGTGTTCTGCTACAAATATCTTCTGTCTGTTTTTTTTTTGGGGGGGGGGGCTCTTTTTGTATCTTGATTGGCTGGCAACTTACAGCAAAATGAAATTAAAGCGCTACAAACCCTGAAAAGAGACAGCAGCATAATCATCCTCCCAGCAGATAAAGGGAATGCCACTGTAGTCATGGACAGAAAAGACTATGAAACAAAATTGACAGACCTACTCCAAGACTCCACATACAAACCCATAAACACAGACCCAACCACATATCTGGAAAAATTAACCAAGAAGAAAATTATAACCAGCCACATAAGCAAAGAGATCCAACACACGATCATACCCACAGAGAAATCTTCCAGATGCCCCAAACTATACGGCCTCCCAAAAATACACAAAGAAGGCATACCTCTCAGACCCATAGTCAGCTCCAGAGGAGCACCACTACAAAACCTGGCTAAACACCTAGCAAAAGAGCTACAGCCCCATGCTGAAACAGCAGCTTCTCATGTACAAAACTCATACCACTTCTTGGAAATGATCAAAGATCTACACGTGGAGCAAGAAGATCTGCTTGTAAGTTTTGACGTGGTTTCACTATTCACTCAAGTCCCGATAAAAGAGACCCTCGAAATCATCAAAAATAAATACCAACCAGCTAAACACCTCATGGAACTAACAGAACACTGCTTAACCAACACATATTTCATATACAAAGGACAAAGATACAAACAAATTGAAGGAGCCCCCATGGGATCACCACTGTCACCTGTCATTGCAAACCTGTTCATGAAAGAATTCGAATCCAGAGCCCTGGCTAATGCCATACTCAAACCCAAACTATGGTTAAGATATATCGATGACACATTCGTGATTTGGCCCCATGGACAAGAAAACCTAAACAACTTCCTAACACACCTAAACAGCGCACACCCCAAAATCAAGTTCACCATGGAAACAGAAACAAACAAACAACTACCATTCCTAGATGTACTAATCTACAAGAAAAGAGATGGCACACTAGGACACACCATATACCAGAAGAAAACACACACCAACTGCTACCTCAACGCCCAATCCCACCACCACCCAGCACAGATAAACTCCGTGGCTAAAACACTAATTACTAGAACCAAACGCCTGGCAGACAAGACACACATTAAGACTGAACTATGCACCCTGACTAAAATATTGACAGCCAACGGCTTCCACAAAAGCAAAATCACCAACTTGATCCACAAAAACACACTGAGACATAATAGAGACCCAGAAGATGAACAGACCCATGGAACAGCTGTCCTGCCCTACATAAGAGGCACTACAGACAAAATTAGTAAGATTCTATACAGACACCACATCAAGACTGCCTTCAAAACAGACAGAAAAATAGCAGCCATCCTCAGGAACCCCAAAGACAAAATTGACCTGGAAAACCAAGGCATATATGAAGTCCCCTGTGCATCATGCCCAGCCACATACATTGGACAGACCAATAGAAGAATAAGCACCCGCCTGGATGAACACAAAAATGCAGTCAAAAAGCTGGAACACACTTCCTCACTTGTCCAACACATGGAAGCCACAGGTCATAACATCAACTTCAATGGCACCAAAACCCTAGCCACCATAGAAAATCCCAGCCACAGAATCATCAGAGAAGCCATAGAGATTGAAAAAAGACCAGAAAGCATGAACAGAAGAGATGATTCCACCAGGCTGTCAATCATTTGGAAGCCTGCACTCACAAACAAAAAAATCTCCACACCACAAGCCAGACAAACACCTGGGCACAAACAGATCCCCCCTGATACCTCCAGCTCAAAGACACCCCAACCAGGCACCCAGATGAAACCCAGCTTCCTAACGAATGATAGCCGTCCATTTACCCGAAGCCAAGCTGCACAAAAGGCCTCCAATAAAGTAACACAATGTTGCCAGCCAATCAAGATACAAAAAGAGCCCCCCCCCAAAAAAAACAGACAGAAGATATTTGTAGCAGAACACAGCAAACTCCAAGACCAATAAACACAGACCAAGACTCTCAACCAATCAGGAGGAAGAAAAAACCATTCTGACAGAGCAATAGGCTGCCCCAAATTTAAATCTGAAACCACTGTAAAAGTCTGACTCAAGACAAACACCATACAGAAGCCTGATGATGGCAGATGAGATTCTGCTGAAACGTTGCTACAACTTTAAAAGCACCTCTAGGTGTATTTGGGTCTTTTCCCATACCCGAACAAAGCTGAATGCCAGACATATATATATAATAGGTGTATTTGGGTCTTTTCCCATATAAGGTTAAGAATACCTTGACAATGTTTCGGTGAGGTTCCACTCGCCATCCTCAGGCTGGTATTTTCAACTTCGTGCCAGTGCAAGCAGTGTGTGATCGGAGCTGCCGTCTCTATAAATACTGGTGCTGGGGGCTGGTGTGTTGGGCTGGTTGGCTGTGCTGCTGCCTCTTGATTGTTTGATGGAGTTGATGTTGGTATAATGGGCTGTGTGATGACCTTGTGAGTTTTGTTGTGGAGATATCCTGGATCTTGTGCTGTAATCTCCTGGGTTGTTTGTTTTTTAGTGATCTTTTTTCCATTAGCCTCTCATGTTTTAACTGTTTGGGTAATGGGTTGTGTGATGGGCTGGCAAGTTCTTTTGTTGTGGTATCCTGGGTCTGGATGGGCTTGGGTCTGGGTCTGATGAGGAGTTCTAGTGAATAGGTGTGAACACCACCACCAATCCCCCTCATCAGACCCAGGCCCAAGCCCATCCTATAAATGAAGGACAACCACTATCCAGAAAACAGACCACGGTTGCTTCACCAGCTGTCACACCCCCAACCCCAAAACCAAACAAGCTGGCACACGCCAAGAACACAGACCCAGACCCCAAACTCGAAGCCAGACTAAAACCCAGAATGCTACATCACAGCCACCCACTCAGGATATCACATCGGAAAACTCAGGAAATTATACCACAAGAACTCAAGAAGTTGCAACATAGCAAATGACCCAGGATATCATACCACAAGACCAAGGATACCACAGCAATAAATCTCACAAGGTTATCACACAACCCATTACCCAAGCCGTTACTACACAGGAGGCTAATGGAAAAGAGATCAAAACACAAACCGAGCAGATTACAATGTAGGACCCATGCTGAAGCATATACAAAACTCACATGTACAAAACTCATACCACCTCTTGGAAATGAGATCTACACATGGAACAAAAAGATCTGCTTGCAAGTTTTGACGTGGTTTCACTATTCACTCAAGTCCCAATAAAAGAAACTCTTGAAATCATCAAAAATAAATACCAACCAGCTAAACACCTCATGGAACTAGCAGAACACTGCTTAACCAACACATATTTCATATACAAAGGACAAAGATACAAATAAATTGAAGGAGCCCCTATGGGATCACCACTGTCACCTGTCATTGCAAACCTGTTCATAGAAGAATTCGAATCCAGAGCCCTGGCCAATGCCATCCACAAACCCAAACTATGGTTAAGTTACATCAATGACACACTTGTTATTTGGCCCCATGGAAAAGAAAACCTAAACAATTTCCTAACACACCTAAACAGCACACACCCCAAAATCAAATTCACCATGGAAACAGAAACAAACAAACAACTACCATTCCTAGATGTATTAATCTACAAAAAAACAGTTGGCACATTAGGACACACCATATACCAGAAGAAAACACACACCGACCGCTACCTCAATGCCCAATCCCACCACCACTCAGCACAGATAAACTCCGTGGCCAAAACACTAATTGCCAGAACCAAATGCCTGACAGACAAGACACACATAAAGACTGAACTATGCACCCTGACGAAAGTACTGACAGCCAACGGCTTCCACAAAAGCAAAATCACCAATTTGATCCACAAAAGCACACTGAGGCATAATGGAGACCTAGAAGATGAACAGACTTATGGAACAGCTGTCCTGCCCTACATAAGAGGTACTACAGACACAATCAGTAAGATACTACACAGGCATCACATCAAGACTGCCTTCAAAACAGACAGAAAAATAGCAGCCATCCTAAGAAACCCCAAAGATAAAATTGACCTGGAAAACCAAGGGATATATGAAGTCCCCTGTTTATCATGCCCTGCCACATACATTGGACAGACCAATAGAAGAATAAGTACCTGCCTAGATTAACACAAAAATGCAGCAAACAAAGCTGGAACACACTTCCTCACTAGTCCAAGACATGAAAGCCATCAATGTCAATGGCACCAAAACCCTAGCCACTATAGAAAACCCCAGCTACAGAATTATCAGAGAAGCCATAGAGATTGAAAAAAGACCTGAAAGCATGAATAGAAGAGATGACTCCACCAGACTGTCAATTATTTGGAAGCCTGCACTCTCAAACAAAAAAATCTCCACACCACAAACCAGGCAAACACTTGGGCACAGACTCCCCCTGATACCTCCAGCTCAAACACACCCCAACCAGGCACCCAGATGAAACCTAGCTTCCTAATAAAAGATAGCTGTTCGTTTACTCGGAGCCAAACCGCAATAAAAGCCTCCAATACAGGAAACGCAATGTTGCCAGCCAATCAAGATTAAAAAAGCAACAAAAGAGACAGAAGATATTAGAAACACCAATCAAGCAGAACACAGCAAACTCCAAGACCAATAAACACAGACCAAGAGTCCCAACCAATCAGGATGAAGAAAAAACCATTCTGGCACAGCATAGGCTAGCACCAAATTTAAAATATAAATTGTTGTGAAAATCTGACTCACAGACGAACACAATACAGAAGCCTGATGATGGCAGATGAGATTCTGCCGAAACATTGCTACAAGTTTAAAAGCACAACTATAATGACGTGGGAAAATACCTGAATAAAGCTGAATACCATACACACACACACACACACACACACACACACACACACACACACACACACATATTGTAGGGGGTGTGCATAAGCGCACCAACGTGCCTACCGTCCCTGTCCTATTGTTTCTTTTTATTTTTCTTATATGTATCCATTTCATGTATTGAGAACTATGTTTATATTTATACCTGCTAACTTATAATTGCTTGACAAAATAAAATAAATAAATAAAAACAGTTTTTGTAGCTGTCTATGAAATACTCAGCAATCAGTGTTCCCCTTGATGGGAGGTTGGTTGCTTACATTATGCTGATTATGGCAACATTAGGTGCCATGATGATGATTGTTGTTATATGTAGGCCAATCACAACTGCATGAATCTGGAAGGCTATTGTAGTCTTCTCCATGATGTCCAGTGGCTTCTTCCAGATATCACCATCCATAAAGTCATGAGCAGATTTCTTAGTTACTTGCTTCCAGCATTATCCTTATAGCACTAGTCAGAGAAAAAAACTTACTATCTGTAGCTATCAATTGCTCTCTCCCATTTCAACATATGTCTGTGTGGTTTCTGCCCCCCCACCCCCAGCTAAACGGGATAATTTTGAGCATCTATTTAGTACTCTTTCAGAGGAATGCTATACCTGTGTTCAGAAATAGCCTTACTGACAAGTTACATGTCTGCAGGATGGATTGCGAAGAGCATCAGGAAAGTGCTGCCCTACTTTAAACTGCATGTCCTCTTAGTACCTGTCACCAGCTTGCCAGATGCAACTTGCCAGATGGTTAAAACTGCCATTTTAAGAATGCAACTTGCCAGATGGTTAAACCTGCCATTTTAAGAATTTGTCCAACCATTCCACGTTAAGAAGAATGATTGTTGGTTTTTTTCCCAGCAGTATATGAACCTTGGTGGGAGGGGAAATGAAGCCAGAGGAATCCACCAATCTCTGTTCTAAACTTTGGCCAGTTAAGTAAGGACAGCACCATTCACTGGCCTCATTACTATGACAAATGGGGATTGGCAATAGGGGCAGTACAATTTATTGTAGTTTTTTTTCCAGCTCATTCAAGGATTGGTGGATAACGTTTTAACTCAGCTGTGTGTATGCGAAAGACTACAAGTTCTAGTAGGTAAGCAAACTGAAGTTGAGCATGTGCTCAAATTAGCATTCTGTACTTTCAAAATGTGCCAACCCATTCTGACACTTGCCTGTAACTCCAGTTTATAGACCTCAGAGTCCTGGAAAACAGAGGTGGTATTCAACAGGTTCTCACCAGTTCTGGAGAACCAATAGCAGAAATTCTGAGTAGTTCGGAGAATCAGAAAATACCACCGCTGACTGGCCCTGCCCACATCTGTTCTCTGTCTCCTGAGTTCCAGCTGATCGGCTGGGCCTTTTGTTGCCCTGCACAGGAAAATGGAGCTGGAAAGCAGGTTAGTGGGGTAGGGAAGGAATGGGATTTTTTTTTAGATTAACAGAGTTGGAAGGGACCTTGTAGGTCATCTGGTCAAACGCCTCACCCAATCAGGACACTCTACACCATTTCTGACAAATGGCAGTCCAATCTCTTCTTGAAAGTCTCAAGTGATGAAGCTTCCCACAACTTCCGAAGGCAGACTGTTCCATTGGTTGATTGTTCTCAATGTGATACTAACAAATATATGAGCAGCAAAATGAAAGACTTCTTTGGTTTATTTTTTTTATTAATTAATTGGATTTATTTGATATCATAGGATTATAGTGGCTTGCAACATTCAGAATTGTAATAGGAACCACTGTTGCAGCAGCAATAATATTGTTCTAAATTGATTTTAAAAAGCAGTGATGTAACTATTGCTTTGCTGTTATAAAATGGAGGACTGCATTGGCTTTTAAAATCCTGTTTGCTTTCCCCACAAGGGAAAACTTAAATTCTCTCTCTCTCTCCCCCCCTCCCTTCCTCCCTCCCTCTCTCCATTGTTCAAATATAGTTAAAATTCACTCACCTTTCTGTAATAACTTTCTTTGGAGTAGTTGATAATCAGTTTTTCTTTATAATACCTAGCAGGGGCTTAAAGCTTAAGCGTACTTGAGTTGTAGAAGAAATGACTGCGTAAGCAGCAGAAAGGATTGAAAATAGGACTTTTAGTCAGCATGGATTGAGGAAACTTGTTTTTGGATATGGTATGAATTAAATAATTAACATACAAAGGTAAAAGGACAGCTAAAATGTACATTTATTAAACTGACTTCTGGAAGGAAATAGAGGAAGCGAGAACTTAAACACTTTATTTTTCAAGACAGATAAAATATGAAAGTTCAGAAGCAAACACGAGGCCACCAGGAAGGTTTTTCACTGGATAATTTAATAGGCATCTGATTGCTTGTAGAATTACTGAGTAAGCCATATTGAACTGATATCTCAGGAGAAATGATTCTACCTCTCTGGGGAGCAGCTTTTGGTACAAAATGTTCCATAAGTTGCCAAAAATTTGAAGAATTCCTGCTTTTAACTGATCCAACTATTTTTTCCAATGGTAAGTTTGACCCTTGTTTTTATTTTTTTTTTAAACTGTAGCTCTCAGATGATATTCTTGGCATTTTGTGTACATTTCATCTAATTTGATGTTAGCATATAATTAACATATAATTGAAGCAAGGATTTATATTTATGCTGTAATGGCCCAGGAAGCAGATGGTGAGTCTAAATTCGAAGAGGCTGCTCCAGAAGAACTTGTGGCATGTCAGCTTCAGAGGACACAAAGCCAAGAATCACCTGGAGATAATCCAACACAAGTACCTGAACAGCTGGAGGAGTCAGATGATGATGATGATGTCGACATCAGGCTTTCCAGCCCTACCCTGGCAAGTAGAGCAAATTGAAGAGCAAAGATATTTTATGAAGCTTCTTGTCATTCAAGGGAGTAATCACTTAATTAAAGGCAGATAGCTGAAGCCTGATTTAAGGGGCAGCACTGATCCCTTGATAATCCCTAGTTGGAGTCAACCAACTGATCTCTAGCATTTAAAGATGTTAATGTGGATTCTTCTTGTGAAATTCTGGACTGCTGACAGCCCTGACCTGGATCTTGGAATTCTGAACTGAATTTTGGCTATTTTTTTGTGTGCTCCTATTGAAAGTGAAACCATTCAGGCAAGCTTCTTTCAAAATTCTGTTTTGGTTTGCATTCTTTATTTGCTGTTATCTCTTTGACCTGGAGTAAACTGCTAATTTCCATGGCAATCTTGTGAGTATGTAATTGAAACCAGAAGCAGGAGATATGTTGCGTTCTGATATTCTTAATAAAAATTCAACCATCACAAATCCTGAATGATTAATTGGATTTATTTGACACCAAGGATTTATACAATAAGAGATTGTATTCTGAATGATTCACAATGTTTCATCTATGCCTTTTCTTTGAAAAATGGTTTGTTGAAACTGAAGAGTTCAATGAGCATTTGAAAAACTGGTTGGTAAATCTTTCCAATTTTCTGGACCATCTAGTTGAATCATCTCTATCAAGTGATATTTCATCTTCATGAATATGCACTAGAAGACTATCTTCATAGCTTCAGTTCTCATTGCAAGGGATTGCTGTCAAGGAGATAAGTTTTAAATTGGTAATCTGTTGAATAAATGTGGGATATGATCAAATAATAATACCGTTACCTCTTCCATCCAAGTGAATGATTTTTTTATTTAAAATCACACTCATCATACTCATTTTGAAAAAAAAAAATCACTTGGGTCACCTGTCTCTGCCTGAGATTATGTTTTCTTAAATGAAAGAATCAAGGAAAGTATGGATGGTTGGGTATAAAGCATGGTTTTAAAATGGAAAATAATAGTTTACTGTAAGATCTCAGTCAGGTACTGAATACAAGGATTCAGCCTGAACTGGTAAACATAAATAGTAGGTTCATGAAATAAGCAAATATGATTGAGAAGCTGTCATTGTTTTGATTCATTAATTTATATAGAGAGAAATGTACAATATATTCATTGTCAAAAAGGAGCAATAACTTACTTTCAGATTGATGGTCATTTCCAGATGGTCACACATTTCGTTGAATTATATTTGATGCAATTTAGAACAAATTAACATTCTGGCTCCTCCAGGTGATTCCTCACTCTTTGGGTTAAATATGGCTTGTAATGCATAAGAAAGAATGACCAAGAAGCTCCCTTTCCTGAATTTCTTTTAAAACAACATTTCCATTTTATTTACTAAGCAGGTGGAGGAAAGGTCATGTCCTTTGGAACAAAAGCCATATATGTGCCAGAACCTTCAGGAGATATCCTTCTTGAAATATTTCAGGCCATAACAAATAAGGAAAGGAGCTGCTGAATCAGTGGATCATTGGCTAAGTCAGGACTTTGGGCCTGGTTTCATGATGCTTGATCTCCTCCTGCAATGTCTGAAGAGGGATAGGTCCAAAATTTGAATCTCCTTGATGTTGGTCTCAGTTAAGAATCATTTTTGTATTGCCAGTAGTGGGTAGCTGGTTAATTCCAGTAAATTCATAATTTTCTGACAATTGCACAATAGAAGAAGGAAATTTAAGTTGATTAGCAGTAGACCAAGTGTCAGGTTCTATCACATGACTGAAAAAAAGCACAACAGCCACAACAGGATTTGATGTGAGCAGTTTATCTTCCTCCGAAGTGTGCCAGCACGTAACTGACCAGCTGCTAGACAATGCAAGCTAACAGAGATTACAGTCAGGTCTAATCACTTAGCCTGCCCCACCACCTTTATACACCCAATGTGCCCTGCCCAATTATCCCTGTATGCCCTGACCAGCAGGCACATGCTCAGTTTTCTCAAAAGGAGCTTGCCCCCAGCTGTCGGTCCTATGTGCGTGCCATGTGGCCACCCCATAACTGCCAGTATGCCTCCCAATCAGCTGTTTCACAGCAACTTTGGTATTTCCCTCTCAGCTCTTCTGCCATCACTCGAGTTACACCTGCAGGCTTGCAGCAGCTAAATGATTGGGAGTCACAGGACTTCATAGCAATGTCCATGGCCAGCAGCTTGCATGATCAGGAGTCATAGGGTTTTGTAGCAACATCCATGGCCCCTGAATGGCAGCCCATGATGTTAGCTGACACCATGGACACTTGATTCTATTGGAGCCCTGGAAATAATTCTTGTTCCATGTTAGCAGACTTGAAACCCTGCATTCCTATTGGTCTGTGTTAACCGCTACCTGATTGGTCAGCCTGGGTGTTTATGACTGGCTCGCTAAGAGTCTGCCGCGATTGGTTAAAACCAATCGCGGGAGGCTCAAAGTGATGTCATTGGCCGCCAAGCCTCGGCAAGCTCTATAAAAGAGATACCGCAGGCTGCTACCTTCTGGGTCTGATCTAGCCTATTAATAAAGAGCTGTTGTTACTGAACCCGAGTCGCTCGTCTCTGAAATCCGTCCTTCTAAACATAATACTGGCGACGAAGGTGGGATTGTGAGACAATGAGACATCTAGCACGTGGCAAACAGAATGAAAACAACCAGCAAGATGGCCAGCAATATCACGCCACCTGCACCCTTTAATCCAGCCACTGAAGACTGGGAATCCTACATTCACCAGTTTCAGATGTTTTTGGAATGCAGCAACCTGAAAGATGCAAACGGCAATCGGAAGTGGGCCGTATTCCTAATGCACTGTGGACCTGCCGTATTTAGAATGGCCAAGGCTTTGGTGAAACCGGCGGATGTTAAGGCAATGGACTAGGACGACCTTGCAACCATCCTCCGTAGCCACTACGCTCCAGCTGTACGCTCCGTAGCCACTACCCTCATTCACCGGCACAATTTTTACTGATGAGACCAGTGCGTGGGCGAGAGCATCAGCGACTTCATGGCAGACTTGAGGGACTTCATGGCCGACTTGAGGGAGGTCTGTGCGAATTAACGGACCTAGATGAGGCCATGCGAGACTGCACCCTCATCCTCAGCCTAAAAGACCCCGCACTACAAAGCAAGCTGATGGCCAAGGGCAATATCTCTCTCGCCGATGCCACAGCAGAAGTGACTGCAGCCGAAGCCACCCGCAAATCGGGCCCGAATGCACCGATCAAATGGAACCGACCACCATCCCGTCAGCGAGGCAGCTCCAACATCAGAGAAACAATGGCAACAATGAATCCCCCTCCGACAGCGACTACAAGGAGGAAGAAATCCACCGACTCTAATCAGAACGCGATCGACGAGACTGGTGGGGTTGTAAGTCAAGCTTCCAGTGCGTCGGATGCAGAGGCGACCACTCCCACTCTGAATGCCGATTCCTTCTCAGGTTCTGAGTACAATGACAATAAATTTATCCTATCTTATCTTGACGCCATTTGTCGGCATTTTGAGAAGTGGGGGCACATCGCAAAAGTATGCCGAAATAAACGCAACCAGAGTCCACGGCACCAAGCAAGCAGCCCCAGACGGCATGATGGCACCCCCCCAAGTATCGGGAATGCCAGATGGACAGCCGTTGGAACCAAGACGGCTGAATCAAATGGTTCAGCAAGCTGGCATGAAGAGAAGAGACCTATCAAACCGTCCTCATCAGCCATTCCTCAACTATCAATGCCCGAAAGGTATGCATAGTAGTGAACATCGAAGACCAACCCTGCACCATGGAAGTAGACTCTGGCTCATTCCTTTCCATGGTTTCCTGGCACACCATCAAGCACCTAATACCCAGCATATGCCGACATGAACTAAGTGACCAAAAGCTGATCCTCAGAGACTACCAGGGAAATTGCATCCCTGTAGCTGGCATCAGGCATTTCAAAATCACGTTCAAAGGCCATACCAACATATTGCCACTCACCATTGTGGGCAAAGACCGCCCCAGCTTGCTTGGGCTACAATGGTTCGAGCTGCTATGGATAGAAATGGCTGGCATCCACCACACGAATGAGGAAGATTGGGAAGCAACACTTGCATGGGATTTCCAAGAGGTCTTCGACAACACCTTAGGCAAGTACAAGGGGTCCCCAATCTCATTCAATGAGGGGGCCCAGATATCGCCTCCATCCGCCTCAAACCCCAGCGAGTGCCATTTGCACTCAAGCCTAAAATAGATGAGCAACTAAATAAGCTCATCGCCCAAGGGGTATTGGAGCCTATTGACCATGCCCGCTGGGAAACGCCTATAGTCACCCCCATCAAACCAGATGGCTCCATAAGAATCTGTGGTGACTATAAGGCCACCCTCAACATGCCCTGCAGCAAAGTGCCTACCCAGTGCCAGTAGTCCAGCACCTCCTGCACTCATTGGGCGGGAGGCCGGGTCTTTGCAAAGCTCGACCTGGCACAAGCCTATCAACAGCTGCCGATCGATGCAGAAACCGCCGAAGCACAAATGATTGTAATGCACCAGGGGGCATTTAAATGCAACCGCATCCAATTCAGCATCAGTGTGGCACCCAGGGTCTTTCAAAGCCTCATGGAAAGGCTATTGCAAGGAATTAAGGGAGTAGTGTCATACTTCGATGACGTATTAGTGGCAGCGGCTAACAAAAAACAACTAGAAAAACGCCTAAGGGCAGTACTCCAGAAATTTAAAGACTCTGGCCTGAAAGTTAAAAAAGAAAAATGCCAACTATGCACTGAGAGGGCCAAATTCTTGGGGTACCTCCTAGACAAACACGGAATTCACCCCACTGACAAAAAACTCAAAGCCATCAAGGATGCCCCCAGACAGAAAAAGAAAGCAGAACTTCAGGCGTTTTTAGGACTCATTAACTTTTATAATGTTTTCCTACCCCAAAAGGCGACCGTGGCGGAACCATTGCATAGACTCTTGGACAAAACTGCCTCCTGGATTTGGGGAAAATGAGAGGAAAATGCCTTTCAACAAATAAAAACCTCTTAACCTCCGATGCAGTCCTCATCCAGTATAGTGAAACCTTACCATTAATAATTACATGTGACGCATCCCCTTTTGGAGTGGGGGCAATTCTCAGTCATACCTTGCCAGATGGAAAAGAGGCACCCATCACCTTCTTTTCACGAACCCTGTCCAAGCCGGAAAGAAACTACAGCCAGCTGGACAAAGAAGCCCTAGCGATCGTCTCCGGAGTGAAAAGGTTCCACGAATATATCTACGGTAGGACCTTTTCAATCATTACTGATCATAAACCCCTGCTAGGCATATTGGCGGGCAACAAGGCCACCCCAAATATCCTGTCACCTCGCATGACTCGGTGGTCTGAGTTCTTGGCCGCCTATAATTACCGGCTCACACACTTCCCCGGTAAGGACATTTTGCATGCCGATGCCTTAAGCTGTTCACCCCTTCCGGACGTGCAAGACGACCCAGCATCCACCATACAAGTCCTTCAAATAGAGGCCTTACCCAGCCCACTCCTCACTGCATCAGACATTGCCCGTGAAACAAAAAAAGATAGGCAACTGGCGCGAGTATTGAGCTGGGTAGAACGGGGTTGGCCGGACAATGACAAGAACAACCATTTTAAAGCCTTCAGGAACTGACAAACTGAACTTTTTTCTCAAAAAGGGTGCATACTTTGGGGAGATTGGGTGGTGATACCAGAAACTTTGCAAAAAACTGTGCTAGACATGCTGCATGAAGGGCATCTGGGCATCGTCTGAATGAAAGCCCTGGCAAGAAATTACGCTTGGTGGCCAGGTATGGACAAGCAGATTGAAACATGGGTAGCCGCATGCAACAGTTGTCAACAAACTCGATCCAGCCCCCCACTGCACCAACCCTAGAATGGGAAACGCCCAGAGGCCCTGGTCATGAATCCATGTTGATTTCGCCAGCCCCACTCAGGGACACACATTTCTGATTACCATCGACGCATATTCAAATTGGCTGGAAGTTTGCACCATGAAAAAAACAACTACCGAAGCCGTCATAACAAAACTTAACAAATTCTTTGCCACACACGGGTTGCCAGATGTGATAGTGTCCAACAATGGGCCACAGTTCATGGCATTGGCATTCGAACAATACCTGGCTGCTCGTGGCATCAGACATGCTTTAACTTTGCCCACTCACCCGGCAGCGAATGGGCGGGCGGAACGAATGGTTCAGTTTACCAAAAAAAAATATTCAGAAAATAGAAGATGGCAACATCCAAGAGAAAATTAATAAAATGCTGCTGATACAACATATCACACCGAACACAACCACTAACAAATGCCCAGCGGAACTACTTATGGGCAGAAGGCTCCGTTCACCACTAGACCGCTTTCATCCCACATATAACCCAAAGAAACCCCCAGGCTCCACCAGCCATCATCGCACCTTCAACATCGGCGACACCGTCTTTGCCAAAAGCTTCACTGGGGACCCTCTTTGGGTATCTGAACGGATAACCCAAATAACCGGACCTCGGTCATATCACCTAGAAACAACTGATGGGCGAAGCTGGAAGCGCCACATTGACCAGCTATGGTCAAGGCTATCCAGCACTGACTTTAACAAAGGAATCAGTGTGGTGGTGGGAGAAACCGCAAACATTGAAAAAGAAAAAAACCCATCGCAAGCAGAATACCCCCCAAGCAGAAGCCAAATAATTAACCAACCATACTCACCTGAAGACATGGAACCGTGGCAGACGGGTGCTTCACCTGGAAGGAGCAGCCGGACAAGCTCAACCAGCCCAGAGAGTCCAGGCAGGAGCAGCAGAGTGAACGACTCAACCAACCCGGGCGAACCAGGCAGGAGTCGTAGCTATAGGTCCGGCTCACCCTTCCAGGAGGTTCCATCAGGAAACTTGAGAGCAATGCGAAGCCTGTACGAACCAGCCGATGACTAGAGACTAAATGAAATGCACAGATCAAGTAGGCAGGTGCGAAGACCCGCCTACTTACATGACTACGTCACCCTGCCCCTTGGACAATACCAAGAGGGGAGGGGTGTTCCATATTAGCAGGCTTGAAACCCTGCATTCATATTAGTCTGTGTTAACCACTACCTGATTGGTCAGCCTGAGTGTTTATGATTGGCTCGCTAAGAATCTGCCGTGATTGGTTAAAACCAAGTGCGGGAGGCTGAAAGCGATGTCTTTGGCTGCCAAGCCTCGGCAAGTTCTATAAAAGAGCCACCGCAGCGATGTCATTGGCTGCCAAGCCTCGGCAAGCTCTATAAAAGAGCCACCGCAGGCTGCTACCTTCTGAGTCTGATCTAGCCTATTAATAAAGAGCTGTTGTTAGTGAACCCGAGTCTCTCGTCTCTGAAATCCGTCCTTCTGAACATAACAATTCTGACATCTGATTTTTTTTTGAACAAATTTTATTAATTTTTAAAGACATACAAAACATAAAACATAAAACCTTTTTTCTGAAAGTTATTTGTAAATTCTAAGCAAATAAAACATTTTATACCTCATTGACACCTCTCCTTATAAACACATAGATATCCTTTCATATTCCTCATTATTTCTCCCAATACTTTCATTCAATTATATTTCTTTTCTATATTTATCTATTTTATATGTTTTTATTCACTATACTTATTTTTCCTTTCTGGCTTGCTTTATTCTCTTCTATCTTTTATTCTCCATTATCCTTTTCTAACATTCCTTCAAGGTTTTATTAGCTCATTCAAGCAGAAACACACAGAAACACAAAACATATAAACATAAAAAATCTCTTTTCTGAAAGTTGCTTAGTCCCGGGTTAAAACTCTTGCAACAGACACAAATTCAAATTCATATTCATTTTGTATATCATTCCATATCTTATTAGCATTTTCAATTTTCTATATAACTTCTCTCTTTTAAATTTTCTTAATTTAATTTTATTTATCTCATCTCAAGTCAAATCATAATATTTATTATTCTTTGTCTGTTCTATTTCCAGTTATCCATTTGTCTTTCATTTATCTATCCATTTATCTTTAACTTGTCCTGTACACTAATTGGAGTATGACGCCTTTACCTCTTTCCCCTACATTTATAATACTTAATATAGAATACATAGCTTACATTGGGATTCTGTCTGGTACATTCTAAAATTATACAGTATTATCAATACCAATACAAATCTATTCATTAATATTAATATTCATTTGTATCTTAAACACTTAGCACATTACTTTTCAATTAAATCACATACTTTTATGGGAGCACCTACTTTCCATAGTTATTCCCCCCCCCCACATCACATATTATGAATCATTATTTAATTAAAATGTTCCCCCTTCTCCTACTTCAAATCTCTCATTTCACAAAAAATTTCACTAGGATAACATAGTCTAATCATTAATATTAACAATCATTTATATCTTAAGCATTTTACCCATTTCAATTAAATATCATACCTTTATGGGAACACTTATGGTTTCCAAAATTATTCCCCCCCCCACATCACATATCTTAAATCACTGTTTCATTGAAGTACTCCCCTTTTTTTCACTAAATTATACTAAAAATTTCACTAAATTATACTAAATATTTTATCACATTTTAAATTGCATATTATTTCCAATTATCTAAAGTTATTTCTAAGTACAAATGTAAAAGTACAATCTTATGTACCTTTCCAGAATCCCTTTTTCAATAAAGTTTACCCATTATCTCTAAAAGACTTTTGTTTCTTTATATCTTGCTCCCCACCATTAAGGCTTCTCGTCCCTTCCTTTCTCCCTTGCTTATTCTTCTCCTTGTCTTCTTTACCCCCTTGTCTCTCCACCTCCCTTTTATTCTGCTTTCCTCCTTTCTGTTGTTTTCTAACGTAATATCCCCTTTTCACCTCATTCTTCTCCTTTTTGGCTGTTCTTCCAAATCTCAAAGTCTTATTTTCCTTTTTTTCTTTCTCCTTTCCTTCCCCAATCAAAGTCACTTGTTCATCAAAGATGGCTTCTTCTTTGTCCCAGTCATCCTGTTGCACATTCAATTTTACATAAGTACAAACCGCCATTTCTAAAAATTGAAAAAGAGTGCCAAGAGCATCCTTTCCTTCTTGCTTTTCTTTTTCATATTTTTGGTATACAAATTTCAATCCATCCACAAGTGATGCCATTGTATAGAGAAAAAGTTTTTCCAAACAGCCACCCAAGTGCTTTCAATCAGAGAGAATTCTCAAAAGTTCCAGAATCAGCAAACAATCCAAACAAGCTGTTTCCCCTAAATACTTTCTCCTTCTTCACTTTTTCTTTCCAGGGCTAAATTTTAGTCACAGAGTTCCATTTGGGATATATCTTTTAGAAGTCTTATTGATGTTTAATAACTCTTTAAAATTTTAGGCAATCTTCTCCTTATTTTCAAATTTGGTCTAATTTTTTTTTCCTCTCCCTTCCCACTCACAGCCAAAAAGATTTTTTTTTCCTTTAAATGTTCAGAAATCCTTATCCCTTCAGCATTCAATTACCTCCAGTGCAGGTTTTCGGATTTCTCTTATGATTCCATCCGCTGTCAAGTTAGGAAGGGGAGTGTAAAGAAAAGAAAAATACTTTCCCTTTTAGGATATTCGCCGCTTGTGACTCTCTCTGGAAACAATGTGTCCTTAGGAACCTTCAAAATTCCAGGGCACTCTCTCTTACTTTGTCCTGGTCAAAAACAACTTTCACAACTCTTCTCGCTTTCTTCCTCCTGCACGATCTTGTCCGGCTGCAGGTTTCTTCGTGGCGGTCATTACTGACCGCTGCTCCTCCGCCTTGGGAAAATGTGCTTTTGCCGGGTGGGGAAGGGGTCTGCGACACCCCCAAACCCCTATCCGGATCCCCCCTGTCTTCAGCTGCCTCTATGGGGCAGCTATATCCCCCAAATTTAACGGATCGGGGGAACCTTGGCGGCGAACGCAGCAGGGATCGCGCAGTATCGCGAATCCCTGCCGCTGCCGAAGCCTTGCAAACTGAAAGTCGCAATTCTGACATCTGATTAAGAAATCTAAGGTAATAGAATATCTTTCACTGCTTAATGATTGTAAGCTGTGGACTAACAGAGCTTCAAGAAGATTGATATATGCATAATGCCCAGTCAAGTCTTGTTCAAAACTTTTAGATTTTAAAGGATGAATTGAGATTATTATACCTGAGATAATTGATCTCTAACCTAAATGCTTTGTGTAAATAAAAACAATCTTTAAAGACTTCTCTTCAAGTTCAGCTTTAGAAGAGAGTTTAAAACTAGGCTTCATTTTTTTTCTTTCAAGAGTTACCTTGTTAAATTTGATGTGATTTTCTTTGTAGGTACATTTAAATTATGGCTACTCTTCCTTTCTGATATTGGTGGTCCAGTACCAGCATGTTAAATATATGAATTGATTAAATTTGAAATAAATCTGAAAACCTCATTTTTAGCAGTGTTCAAGTTAACAAGACTTATTTTCAAGTTCTTGAGTGTGTTACCAATGATTTTCTGTGCTTGGAAGCTGAAATAGTCTTATCTGAAGCTTATTCTGACCTCAGGTGCTTTGGAGAATAGGTTAACCCTCTTCTCTGTGACAAGCCTTCAAATATGGAAGACTGCTATCATGTCATCCCTAGTCCTCCTCATTGTTAGTGTTATGTTCTGAGCATGGGTGCGAAGAATGGAGACGAGCCGGTGAAACAGTGAACTTCAAAACTCTTTATTAACATGGTGTGACAGCTCAGCGCAATGGCTGCAACGGCCCTCTTTATATAGGCAGCTTATTAAATATTCAACCAATAAAAACCAGGGAGCGCTAGCTCCGTTAACCAATGGGAGAGGCTCGTTAATAGCCAATCAGATTCACCTGAATGGACCAATCTGATGTCGCTATTAACGGCCAATCAGAAGTGCAGGGCCAGAACCCTGCACTTAACTTCAAGCTCTTAATAATCTTTATTAAACACATTTATTCATTCACAACAGTTAGATACCCAGTTCTTCTAACCCTTCATTATATGTTTTAGCCTCTAGTCCCCTCATCATCTTCTTTGCATTCACCATCTTCTCTGCATCCCCCCTAATCATGTTCTCTTACTCTTTCTAGATCAGGGATGTTAAACTGGATTTCTTTGAATGCCAGATCAGCATTGTAGTTCTCTGCAGCCTGGCCAGGTGGGGGGAGACAGGGTGGACACCTCCTGCAGTATTCTGCTGGTCAACAAAGGGCTGCATGAAGCCCCTGTGTGGCCCATTTTTTGCCTTCTGCACAGCCCATGGCAGAGTGTTGCTGGAGACAAAAAATGGGCTGCATGGGGTCTCCATGTGGCCCGTTGTTGTCTGGCAGAGTGCTGAAAAAGCCATGGAGGCTGAAAATGGACTATGTTTTTGTTCTGTCCCCTCATTAGCATTCTTGAGATCCCCGCGCTTTGATTGGCCAAAGCGCGGGGCACTCTGATTGGTTAGGCGAGCCGCACCGATTGGCTCGCTAAGAATCTCCCGCGATTGGTCTATTTGAATCGCGGGAGATTCAAAGTGTTGCCATTGGCCGCGGCCGCCGCGGCTAAAGGAATAAAAGCCGCGAACTTTTTCTATAGCACCAGTTCGGTTCCTACACCAATAAAAGAGCATGATTTGAAGTCACCGACTCCTGGCATCATTTTCGAGGACACGACACTGGTGACGAGGATGGGATCCAGACCCTGAACCGAACCACGTGTCCGACGGAAGCCAGGCGAATCTCCACGATGGCGAAAATTGCACCCCCCGCACCCTTCAACCCCGCCACTGAGGACTGGGAATCGTACTCCGACCGATTCTGCATGTTCCTCGAGTGCAGCGATCTGAAGGACGCCACCGGCCCCATGAAGCGCGCCGTCTTCCTGACCCACTGCGGGACTGAGGTATTCAAGATGGCCAAGGCACTTGCCAAACCCGCCGACGCGACCGCGATGGACTGGGACGTCCTCGAGCCAATACTTCGGTGGCACTACGCTCCAGAGGTACCCATCCTGATCCGACGCAACGAATTCTACCGTTGGGACCAACGGTCGGGTGAGAGTTTCAGCGACTTCGTCGCCGAACTACGGCGCCTAGGGGGGCTGTGCGAATTCGACAACCTGAATGACGCCCTGCAAGACCGAATTGTGCTTGGCCTGTGGGACCCCGTCCTCCAGAGCCGGCTGATGGCCAAGGGCAACATCAGCCTTGCAGACACCCTCACCGCAGCCGCAGCCGCCGAAGCGACCCGAACATCCGCCGACCGCATGCGCTGACCGAACGCTGATGACTGCAGCAGAAACAACCACCCTGCAAGGTCGGCCGAGGCCCACCCCGAGACGACCACCCACCAGGGCGATTTCCACTCAGCATCGGGCACTTCTGACGAAGAGGAGGAAATTCATCGCCTCCAGGCAGGCCGCGACCCACGGAACCGGCGGGGTCGTAAGTCGAGGACCAACTGTGCCAGTTGCGGAGGCGACCACCCCAGGTCCGAATGCCAGTTTTTCGAATCGATCTGCCGGCATTGTGACAAGAAGGGACACATCACCCGCGTCTGCCGCCTCAAAAAGAACTGCAGCCCGCCCTGATGGGACCAGAGCAAACGGAGGAGAGAGAGCACACCACCCCAGACCAGAGACTGCCCCTCTGACAACAGATGGGACCGGAACAGACGATCCCTACGAGGCGGCGAGACCCGGAAAAGAGAGGAGACCCATAAGACGGTCACCATTGGCCACGCCACAACAAATGACACCCGGAAGGTCTACGTGGAGGTAGGCATCGAGGGCGAGCCATGCAAAATGGAGGTGGACTCCGGGTCCTACCTCTCCATGATAGCATGGCAAGAAATAAAGCGCTTGGTGCCTACCATCCAAAGGAAAAGCCTAGACAGCCAGAGACTAATCGAAAAGGACTACCAGGGAAACCACATCCCTGTAGTCGGAACCGGACAGTTCAACATAACATACAAAGGGCGCACCGAAAAGCTTCCCCTGACAATCGTGGATCGCGACTGCCCAAGCCTACTGGGACTGCAATGGTTCGCCCCGCTCGGCATCGCAGTCACGGGAATCGACCACGTCACTGATGACACCTGGGAGCAACAACTGGCCTGGGAATTCCAAGAGGTCTTCGACGGAAACCTAGGCAAGTACCGAGGGCCCCTTATATCATTCAGCCTAGACCCAAACGTTCCCCCAAAACGCCTAAAACCAAGGCGGGTGCTATTCGCAATTAAACCCAAGATAGACGAGCAAATTGACAAGCTCGTCAAACAAGGGGTCCTACAGCCAATAGACCACACCCGGTGGGAGACCCCCATAGTCACCCCGATCAAGCCCGATGGGTCGGTGAGGATCTGTGGGGACTATAAGGCCACCCAAAATGGCGTGTTGCAACAAAGCGCCTACCCCTTCCCAGTAGTGCAACACCTACTGCATTCACTGGGAGGGGGCAAGGTTTTCGCCAAACTCGACCTCGCCCAGGCATACCAACAGTTGCCAGTCGACAAGGAAACGGCAGAAGCGCAAACCATAGTCATCCACCGGGGAGCATTTAAATGCAACCGGCTCCAATTCGGAGTCAGCGTGGCACCAGGAATATTCCAAAGCCTAATGGAAAGACTATTACAAGGCATCAAGGGGGTGGTACCGTATTTCGATGACGTCTTCGTGTCGGCAACCAACCAAGCCGAACTAGAGGGTCACCTAAGGGAGGTCCTAACCAAATTCAAAGAGACCGGGCTCAAGGTAAAGAGGGAGAAATGCCAATTATACACGGAACGGGTTGAATTCCTAGGATATCTCCTAGACTGTCATGGCATTCACCCCACAAACCAAAAAATCAAGGCCATCAAAGAAGCCCCCACACCCAAGTCGAAGACGGAGCTATAGGCATTCCTGGGGCTACTTAACTTTTACAATGTTTTCCTGCCCCAAAAGGCGACGGTGGCGGAACCTTTGCATAGGCTCCTGGACAAGGCGGTGACCTGGACTTGGGGGAAACGCGAGCAAGCCGCCTTCCAAATAACAAAGGACCTCCTCACTTCGGACGCCGTCCTTATACAGTACAACGAGACCCCACCCCTGGCCGTCACATGCGACGCATCACCCTTCGGCATCAGCGCTGTCCTCAGCCATACCCTCCCCGACGGAAAAGAAGCACCCATCGCGTTCTTTTCAAGGACCCTCACCAAACCGGAGCGGAACTACAGCCAGCTGGACAAAGAGGCTCTGGCTATCGTTGCCGCCGTAAAAAGATTCCATGAGTACCTCTACGGCCAGACATTCACCATCATAACCGACCACAAGCCGCTGCTGGGAATCCTTGCAGGAAACCGGGCCACCCCGAACATTCTGTCTCCCCGAATGACAAGGTGGTCCGAGTTCCTGGCGGCCTACAACTACGGACTCATACACAGACGATCTCTCATGCAGACGCCTTAAGCCGCTTGCCACTACCAGAACCTGACACTGACCCAGCACCCACGACGACCACCCTCAGCATAAAGACTCTACCCAACCTACCCATAACCGCGTCAGACATTGCCCGTCTGGCGCGAGTGTTGCATTGGGTTGAGAAAGGGTGGCCGGAAAGGGACAACGACGAGTCCGTCAAAACATTCCGGAACCGGCAAATGGAACTCGTTATTAAAAGGGTGCATACTATGGGGGGATAGGGTGGTCATTCCAGAAAAACTACAAGGGAAGGTTCTGGAACTATTACACGAGGGATACCCTGGCATCGTTAGGACTAAAGCCCTGGCTAGAAGTTACGCTTGGTGGCCAGGGATGGACAGACAGATTGAGACATGGGTAGCAAAGTGCCAACGATGCCAGGAAACTAGGCCAAGCCCACCCACAGCACCCGTCCTAGAGTGGGAAACCCCAAGGGGACCTTGGTCTAGGATCCACATAGACTTTGCTGGGCCCACAAAAGGACACACCTTCCTTATAATAGTAGACGCTTACTCCAACTGGCTGGAGGTAAGCAACATGAGAACAACAACCATGGAGGCCGTGATCAAGGAACTCGGCAAACTCTTTGCAACGCACGGCCTCCCAGATGTCATCGTTTCCAACAACGGGCCCCAATTCACCTCGCTAGAATTTGAAAAATTCCTAGCGGAAAGGGGCATCCGCCACGCACTGACAGCACCGGCGCACCCGGCAGCGAACGGTAGGGCGGAACGGATGGTGCAATTCACTAAGAAAACCATCCGGAAAATAGACCACGGGGAGATCCAGGAGAAAATAAATAAATTACTCTTCACCCAACATATAACCCCAAATACCACAACGAATAAGAGCCCAGCCAAACTCTTAATGGGGAGGAAATTAAGGTCCCCACTCGACAGATTACACCCCACGTATAACTCGGAGAAGCCCCCAGACTCAACCAGCAAACACCGAACTTTCGTACCAGGTGACCCCGTGTACGCAAAAAAACTGACGGGAGACCCATTATGGGTGCCGGCCGTCATCACACAAATAACAGGCCCACACTCGTACCGTCTACAAACAGCAGACGGACGAGCATGGAAACGCCACAATTAAGGTCGAGGACGACCACCCAAGAGACCACCAATGCACAAGCAGGCGAAACCAACCCCCACAACACAAACCAAGGGGGGAGGGAATACCCATGGGACCAAAACCAAAGAAGAATAAACCAACCATACTTACCGGAAAGCAGCCAGCACGACCCCTCGCCAGGAAGAGACAGCCAGGCCAGCTCGACCGACCCGGGGAGACCGAGCGGGAGCGGCGAAACCCACAGCTCAACCAACCCGGGAAGCCCAGGAGGGAGCTACGGAGAGCGGCCCGGCCCGACCGACCAGCCGGTTCCCACGACGGCATCCGGAGAAGCAGAGACCCTGACTGAACTGGCCGGGATCCAACCTACGACTGAGCTGCGCAGGTCCAGTAGGCTAAGATGGAGCCCCGCCTACCTACGGGACTACGCAACATAAGGACTAAACCAAGAGGGGAGGGGTGTTCTGTCCCCTCATTAGCATTCTTGAGATCCCTGCGCTTTGATTCGCCAAAGCGCGGGGCACTCTGGTTAGGCGAGGCGCGCTGATTGGCTCGCTAAGAATCTCCCGTGATTGGTCTATTCGAATCGCGGGAGATTCAAAGCGGTGCCATTGGCCGCGGCCGTGGCGGCTAAAGGAATAAAAGCCGCGAACTTTTTCTATAGCGCCAGTTTGGTTCCTACACCAATAAAAGAGCATGATTTGAAGTCACCGACTCCTGGCATCATTTTCGAGGACACAACATTTTGACTGGCAGAGCCACCGCAGGCTGGTACTTTGATATTTGATATTGCAGGCCAGCCCTACAGGCCAGATTTAAGTACCCCTTGAATTTGACATCCCTGTTCTAGAATTTCGACATCTTTTTTGTATTGCGGTGATCAAAATTGGATGCAGTATTCCAAGTATTGTCTTATCAAAGGAGTATAAAGTGGTACTAACACTTCACATGACTTTGATACTATTCCTCTGTTGATGCAGCCTAGGTCTGTACTGCTAGCTTACTTTGTCTACTAATACTCCTAGATCCCTTTCACAGTTATTGCTGTTGAACCAGGTAGCATTATAATGTGGCCTTGCTTGTTTAATACAGGAAACTTTTATCTATGGCTAGATTTAATGTTCTGCCCTCCATCATTTAAGGAGGAATATACAATAGCAAGAAAAACGTTGCTTTTTTCTACTGAGGTGACAGAATCTTTTCTCATGTTTTATTGTGGTATCCATTCTATTAGGTTTGACACCTTGACTTAATAATCACTTTGTCTTTTAATTATCTGGGTCGGTCAGATGAAAATATAATCTTCTTTCTAACTTACCTGTCAACAGAAATCACTGGGAGGGTCACAAGGTTTTATTTGCTTGCAACTGCTGTAAGAGTGTTAATGATTTATCTCTTTCTGCTTCTGTGAAACATAAAAGTTATCAAGAATTGGTATAGTGACACAGCCTAACTTCATTGCTGATTAACTATTATTTTATAACTTTTATTTTATATTTCATATACATTGAGAGAATTGGGATTATTATACCTAGGGTAATTGGTCTCTAACCTTAAATAAGTAAAATAAATACACTATACAGTAAAAAGATAAAAATTAGCATGCTTTCAGCATTATCACTACAAGAATTACTGCAAAAATAGAACCACATTGCAAAATGAGATATAATTAAGAGTTTATCTTTGTAAGCTGTCTGAAGTCTCCAAGAAAGAGATATAAATTTTCTTAAATAAATAAATTGTAGCTCAGAAACATTGGGGTTAATCACCATACATTCTGTGAATTCTACTATAGTGTCATGGCAGCTGCTTAATTTTCCAGGGAAAGTGTGAAAATCCTTCTCTGGTGACTGACTTAAAGTCTCAGATCTTAAATGTTTGAAAAGGACATTTGAGTGCTTATCTAATTGGAAAGGTCATCATATTTTAATCAAAATTGGAAACATTTAGAAAATTCAGTCCAGTACAGAGTCAAGCATACTCGATCCCTGATTATTTTCAGTATCTACTGAACTATATTCTGGGATTTTCAGATGACCTTTTTCTTTTCTTCTTCTTCACGACGCTGAATAAGTTTTAATGAAAAGAAGAGTCTCGAATTGCAAATTCATGTTTCCATCATGAGATGATTGATTGCTAAAAGATGGTGAAAAGCAATTCATGAAGTTGGAAACAACCCAAAGTTGTAAGTATAACCCTGTGCTACTGTGGACCATCCATCAGCAGCCCTACATGCTCCAACCCACGTAACATATCTGCCACAATCAGATGTATTATAGAGCTGTTTTTAGACCACAAAAGCCCTGATTTATAAAGGAAGGAAACAAATCCCATAGCCTGGGCTAAAACTGCTTCCTTATCGCAAACATGATGGTGATAATGTTTGATCCTAAACAGGCATGGGTATAAAAGAATGCTGGCATATTTTCCTGAAAAGCAGTCAGAGCTGTCAAAGAAAAAGCACAGCTAAGAAATGCTAGGGGCACTGGTTTTTCTGTTCCAGGTTCTCAACTCTTATTTATCTGCTTTTCCTGTGTAGAGTTCTAAAATTTCCCCTGCAGATTTATAAAATGTATTGTTGATCTTTATGTCTTGAGCTATCCATATATATATTTATACCTGTACAACATCTTCTGATGAAATCTAGCTTCCTAACAAATGATAGCCGTCCATTTACCCGAAGCCAAGCTGCACTAAAGGCCTCCAATAAAGTAACACAATGTTGCCAGCCAATCAAGATACAAAAAGAGCCAAAAAAACAGACAGAAGATATTAGAAGCAGAACACAGCAAACTCCAAGACCAATAAACACAGACCAAGACTCTCAACCAATCAGGAGGAAGAAAAAACTATTCTGGCACAGCAATAGGCTGCCCCAAATTTAAATCTGAAACCACTGTAAAAGTCTGACTCACAGATGAACACTATACAAAAGCCTGATGATGGCAGATGAGATTCTGCTGAAATGTTGCTACAACTTTAAAAGCACCACTACTACGACATGTATGTATGTATGTATGGCATTCAGCTTTGTTTGGGTATTTTCCCACATCATTGTAGTTTTGCTTTTAAAGTTGTAGCAATGTTTCAGCAGAATCTCATCTGTCAGAAGCCTGAGATGGCAGATGAGATTCTGCTGAAACGTTGCAACAACTTTAAAAGCAAAACTACAATGACGTGGGAAAATACCCGAACAAAGCTGAATGCCATACATGTAAGTACCCGCGAAAACTTAAGAAAACATATATTCTTATCAAAGCTTATGCTATAGCACCCAAAAAAATCCCCACAGAATCCATCATATGTGCAGTAGAATCCAGCCTAACCAAATTAAATACAGATGAAGCTGATAAAATAAGACACCAAGTCACCAACATCCTATGCACAAGTAAACCACCCAAAAGCAACTTGCAGAAAGAAGAAATTAAAGCACTACAAACCCTGAAAAGAGATAGCACCATAATCATACTCCCAGCAGACAAAGGGAATGCCACAATAGTCATGGACAGAAAAGACTATGAAACAAAATTGACAGACCTACTCCAAGACTCCACCTACAAACCCATAAACACAGACCCAACCACATATCTGGAAAAATTAACCAAGAAGAAAATTATAACCAGTCACATGAGCAAAGAGATCCAACAGATGATCATCCCAAGAGAAAAATCTTCCAGATGCCCCAAACTATACGGCCTCCCAAAAATACACAAAGAAGGCATACCTCTCAGACCCATAGTCAGCTCCAGAGGAGCACCACTACAAAACCTAGCTAAACACTTAGCAAAACAGCTACAGCCCCATGCTGAAATAGCAGCTTCACATGTACAAAACTCATACCACTTCTTGGAAATGATCAAAGATCTACATGTGGAGCAAGGAGATCTGCTTGTAAGTTTTGACGTGGTTTCACTATTCACTCAAGTCCCGATAAGAGAGACCCTTGAAATCATCAAAAATAAATATCAACCAGCTAAACACCTCATGGAACTAACAGAACACTGCTTAACCAACACATATTTCATATACAAAGGACAAAGATACAAACAAATTGAAGGAGCCCCTATGGGATCACCACTGTCACCTGTCATTGCAAACCTGTTCATGGAAGAATTTGAATCCAGAGCCCTGGCCAATGCCATCCACAAACCCAAACTATGGTTAAGATACCATAAATTAAGAAAACCCAAACAATTTCCTAATGCACCTAAACAGCACACACCCCAAAATCAAGTTCACCATGGAAACGGAAACAAACAAACAACTACCCATCCTAGATGTACTAATCCACAAAAAAACAGATGGCACACTAGGACACACCGTATACCAGAAGAAAACACACACTAACTGCTACCTCAACGCCCAATCCCACCACCACCACCCAGCACAGATAAACTCCGTGACTAAAACACTAATTACTAGAACCAAACGCCTGGCAGACAAGACACACATTAAGACTGAACTATGCACCCTGACTAAAGTACTGATAGCCAACGGCTTCCACAAAAGCAAAACCACCGGCTTGATCCACAAAAACACACTGAGACATAATAGAGACCCAGAAGATGAACAGACCTATGGAACAGCTGTCCTGCCCTACATAAGAGGTACTACGGACAAAATTAGTAAGATGCAACACAGACATCACATCAAGACTGCCTTCAAAACAGACAGAAAAATAGCAGCCATCCTCAGAAACCCCAAAGACAAAATTGACCTGGAAAACCAAGGCATATACGAAGTCCCCTGTGCATCATGCCCGGCCACATACATTGGACAGACCAATAGAAGAATAAGTACCCGCCTGGATGAACAAAAAAATGCAGTCAAAAAGCTGGAACACACTTCCTCACTAGTCCAACACATGGAAGCCACAGGTCATAGCATCAACTTCAATGGCACCAAAACCCTAGCCACTATAGAAAACCCCAGCCACAGAATCATCAGAGAAGCCATAGAAATTGAAAAAAGACCAGAAAGCATGAATAGAAGAGATAATACCACCAGGTTGTCAATCATTTGGAAGCCTGCACTCACAAACAAAAAAATCTCCACACCACAAGCCAGGCAAACACCTGGGCACAAACAGATCCCCCCTGATACCTCCAGCTCAAACACATCCCAACCAGGCACCCAGATGAAACCCAGCTTCCTAACGAATGATAGCCGTCCATTTACCTGGAGCCAAGCTGCACTAAAGGCCTCCAATAAACACAATGTTGCCAGCCAATCAAGATACAAAAAGAGCTAAAAAACAGACAGAAGATATTAGAAACACCAATCAAGCAGAACACAGCAAACTCCAAGACCAATAAACACAGACCAAGACTTCCAACCAATCAGGAGGAAGAAAAAACCATTCTGGCACAGCAATAGGCTGCCCCAAATTTAAATCTGAAACCACTGTAAAAGTCTGACTCACAGATGAACACTATACAGAAGCCTGATGATGGCAGATGAGATTCTGCTGAAACGTTGCTACAACTTTAAAAGCACAACTACAATGACGTGGGAAAATACCTGAACATAGCTGAATGCCATATATATTCTTAAGTTTTTATGGGTACTTACATGTATGGTATTCAGCTTTGTTTGGGTATTTTCCCACGTCAATATAGTTGTGCTTTTAAAGTTGTAGCAACGTTTCGGCAGAATCTCATCTGTCATCATCAGGCTTCTGTATTGTATTCTTCTGTGACACATACATACATACATACATACATGCATGCATGAATGAATGAATGAAAAGGCTTTCTCTTGGCTTTGACATTTTTATCAGAAGAAGAAAAGAGTGAAGAAAAAGGAGCACAACAAATTCCCATTCTGTGGAACAGGAATTGGTATTTAATAAAGAAGCTGCACCATGAACTCCTTGACACTTTTCAACGGACAGAAAAAACATCTATTTGTAGTGATCACATCTGGTTAGGAAAGGTGTTCAGTAGAGAAAGATGTTTGTAGGCCAGGCAATATAAGGATGTTAAATTATTATGATGCACACACATTTTCTCCAAGGCTATTATGGCAAAAAGAATTGGTGCATACAGTATCTGACTCACTATGCAAAGCAGGCCAGGAAATCACCTCCATAGAAGGCTGAAGTAATTTTTATTGAGATTTAACTATAATAGCAGACACCTTTGAATCAGATCATGATATACCGCTTCTTTTGTTCTTATGCTTCAACAAGCTAGGGAGAAGTCTTCCTGTGAATCTACTGAATGTTATCTTGTTCTGGACTTAAAAGATGTTTCATCTCCTTTTGCCTTGGTAATGGTTCCTGCATGTTTCTAACAATGTCATTTTCCTGAATCTCTACAGGTAGTCAACGGCAAATAAAATACAAGTATTCCAGCCCCAGTTCATGTTCACCAAAGCATCCTTGTATTGTGTTACTGAAATCTGATAGCCAAGCATTGATTGTCAGTATTGTTAATATCTATATCAGAGGTGGTATTCAGCAGGTTCTGACCAGTTCTGGAAAACCAGTAGCGGAAATTTTGAGTAGTTCGGAGAACTGGCAGTAACCTTCCCCCAGGAGTGGGGGAGGGAATGGAGATTTTGTTATATCCTTCCCCTGGAGTGGGTGGGAATAGAGATTTTGCAGTATCCTTCCCTTGCCATGCCCACCAAGCCACGCCCACAGAACCAGTAGTAACATTTGATTTGTATATAATCCTGAATTAAGGCAATGATTAGAATTTTTCAACTCTTCTCACCTTGGTATAATCAGCTTGTCAGCTACGCCCAGGGGCATGGTCTATGGAGCAAAAAATAAAATAAAATACAAAGTAGGGTCCCTAATGGGAAAAAAAATAACATTGGTCACCCCCATTTAAAACTATAATTTTCTTTCATTTGAATGGGTGGGAGGGAGACTTACAGAGGCACATGTGAAATCTGTCTCGTATTACTAGCTAAGCAGGCTTGTCTCAAAGGGATTTTACTTTTAAAAGAAGGGTCTTAACTTCATTTAATGCTATTTAAGTAATCAGATAAAAAGACAGATTTTTAGCCAGTTTTAGAGCATGCTTTAAAAATGGCCTTTGCAGAGACAGTTTAGAAAATGGCACCTGTGATTAGGGTTGCTACAGTAATTAAAACAGAGTATGTTTCTTGTTAACACTTAATACAGGGTAATGCTGGAAGAGAACTGTTCTTCATTTTCATTTCCCATTCTGCAGTTCCAGATTTTTTTCTTTTTAAAAAATACATCTTGATATAGTTAGCTATATTTCGGGAAGAATTTTGCATCAGCTATACTTGCACTGAGTTAAAAAAAAGACTTGGTACAGCTCAAATATGCATTCACCAGTAACTGAATATGCATTTTCCAGATACTCAATAGCTGTTTCTTATTAAAAGAATAAACAGATAGTGGAAGCATCTTTGAGGTTAGGAATTCAGGGAGGGTAACTTCAGCATGATTTATGGCCAGAACAAAGGATTTTGCTTAGTCAAATGAAAGACAGATCCTTGTGGGTTTGTTATGCAATTGGTGCCTACTCATACTTCTAGACCTGTCCCCCGAAGGTATCTTGTAGCAGGTGCTGACTCAGGAGGCATGGCAGATTGTGCATTTTCATTCATTGCCCACAGTGCTATATATTGGTGATAATACCATCATTGTTGTGACACACAATATGTGTTCTCCAGCTGCTATGCTCACCCACCTGCCAATAAGCTTCACTTGCTACAGTACCAGCAGCACAATATAAGACCAAAAATTTGATTTGGCTCAAATGGACTTTGAAAATTCTGCACTAATCTATGGGCAAAACCTGGATGGATTTTTCCTTTCCCTGTGAGAAATGGCAATTTTTCCAATAATTTCTCAAGGTTGCAGTCACAGTAGTGCTCTGATGAAAAGGCCAATGGAGAAAACTGGCTTGATTTCCTCTGACAGTTGAAATATGCAGATCAAGAAGGTCACAGACCATTGGAAATAAAACTCTTCAGCGAAAGGTAGAAGATGCACACAAACATACATTCTACCTCAAATTTATGCAAGAGAATCTTACTCTCTCCATGAAAATTGCTCAGAATTTGTATTCTCCTCTGGAAAAATTGCTAAAGAACTTGAGAATAAAAAAACAAAATATACAAGGTGATTTCCCCCCTTTGTTTAATTTTTGAATTGAAATGTTAGTGCTAAAATGTGATTGGTGCTGAAATGTGGAGATACTTTTCAGAATTTCAATTTCATGCTTTGCTCCAAGCAATGGTCTTTTCTTCAAAGGCATTGTGGTGAAATGATCTAGAATATCTGCACTGCATTGTAATCTTGTTGAACGCCAGATGTGGAAATCTTTACTTTCCTAAGAACTACAGTAGGTCTTCATTAAGGCGTCTTCTAAGGGCATCGTGACACCAATAAGTGAGTTTGAAGCTCCCTGATGCCCAGTCAGGGTTTACAAATGGAAACAGTTGAGATAGAAAAAAAAGGTGGCTGTTTAATTTCAGTTGGGAATGTTGTTGACCTTAATAAATTGTGTAGTCAACCTATGATCCCAAGGAAACCCCTTTGGATCCTTGTGTGTTGGCTTTCCAATGGTAGACCTTTCCTGAATACCCCTGGGTGGTTAAGATGCTGAAATACATATGGGAAAGACATTCAGGTTGTAGTTGAAATGTTTGATTTAGCCAGCTACTTTGATGCTGTGCCTGTCTCTTTGTTTGGATATGAAGCCACTGATGTCCTTCTGCAAGACAAATTAAATCCTTTGATGCCAAACAGATGGTCCTTTCTCTGGGGAAGCATGTATTGGATTAACTTCACTTTCTTAGTCATGGAGGATTAAAAGACTCTGATGTCAAATGTTCAGGCAGTTATAGGCAACATAACTGGGATAACGTTTTCTGATTGCATAGTTTCTACACTAGGTAGAGAATGGGAGAATTAGTTTAACTTGTAGAGATGTATCAGCATACATTTAAGTTCCATTTCTATTAAACAATTGAAGTAACTACACCTGTTGAATATCTACCAGGACTTCTCTTTCCCCTGTCCAGTATGGATCTGATAATCTATACAAGTGGAGTTTGACCTTTGATTTGCAAAATTACTATATGTGAGTGAAACATATTTAAAATAGAGTTATTTTATTGCAGTTTCTTTGGTTTGAACATGAATGGAAATGGCAAGCATCTTAATATTCTCATCCTAACTTAACTGTTCTTGAATGCTCAGGTGTACTGTAGGTGCATATTGTGGATGCAGATAGATATAGAAATACATATTTCAGAGAAAGATCAAAGCCACATGCCTGGTAATAGGAAATGAGAGTGGCATTTTCCTTTTGCCAAAGGATCAAGTCCAACTGAACCTGCCCAATCCAAATGGTGCATCTTCAAAATTATAAATTGAACTGATTAATCAGGCAAACATTTCATCACAGATGAGTACAATATTTCTGCTTCTGTGATTCATTATGTATGTGGTACAGAAAATCTGGGCACACATGGTTTGGTTCATCATAACTGATCATTGCCAGGCAGGAATATACTATTCATGGAAGGTGTGGGAAGAGAGGGCAACTTCTGAGTTGGACTGAGAGTCAAAGTAAAGGAAGAATTCCAGTGGCTGAGATTTCTTTTGTTCTGTCCTTCATTAACATACTCGAGATCCCCGCGCTTTGATTGGCCAAAGCGCGGGGCTCTCCGATTGGTCAGGTGAGCCGCGCCGATTGGCTCGCTAAGAATCTCCCGCGATTGGTCCATTCAGACCGCGGGAGATTCAAAGTGGTGCCATTGGCTGCGGCCGCCGCGGCAAAAGGAATAAAAGCCGCGGGCTTTTTTCCTTTCTCCAGTTCAGTTCCAACTTGCCAATAAAGAGCTTTTGCACTAAGTCACCGACTCCTGGCATCATTTTGCGGACACAACACTGGCGACGAAGGTGGGATCCAGACCCTGAACCGAACCACGTGTCCGACGGAAGCCAGACGAACCACCGAGATGGCGAAGATCGCACCACCCGCACCCTTCAACCCCGCCACTGAGGACTGGGAATCGTTCGCTGACCGATTCCGCATGTACCTCAAATGCACCGGCATGAAGGACGCCTCCGGCCCAATGAAACGCGCCGTCTTCTTGACCCACTGCGGGACCGAGGTCTTCCAGATGGCCAAAGCGCTGGCCAAACCTGCCGATGCCACTGTGATGGACTTGGACGTCCTCGAACCCATACTGCGGCGGCACTACGCTCCAGAGGTACCCATCCTGATCCGGCGCAATGAGTTTTACCGGCGGGACCAGAGGTCGGGTGAGAGCTTCAGCGACTTCGTCGCTGAGCTGCGGCGTTTAGGGGGGCTCTGCGAATTCGATAACCTAAACAACGCCCTGAGAGACCGAATCGTGCTCGGTTTGTGGGACCCCGTCCTCCAGAGCCGGCTGATGGCCAAGGGCAACATCAGTCTAGCAGACACCCTCACCGCAGCCGCAGCCGCCGAAGCAACCCGAACTTCCGCCGACCGCATGCGCAGACCAAACGCTGGGGACCGCAGCAGAAACAACAACCCGGCGAGGTCGACCGAGCCCAAACCCGAGACGACCACCCACCAGGGCGATTTCCACTCGGCATCGGACACTTCCGATGATGAGGAGGATATCCATCGACTACAGGCAGGGTGCGACCCACGGAACCGACGAGGTCGTAAGTTGAGGACGAACTGTGCCGGCTGCGGTGGCGACCACCCCAGGTCGGAATGCCGGTTTTTCGAATCGATCTGCCGGCATTGCGACAAGAAGGGACACATCGCCCGTGTGTGCCGCCTGAAGAAAAATTGCAGCCCGGCACGATGGGACCAGAGCGACTGGAGGAGAGAGAGCACACCACCCCGGACCAGAGATCGCCCCTCAGAAAGCCGATGGGACCGGAACGGGCGATCCTCGCGAGGCGGTGACAACTGGCGGAGAGAGGAGACCCACCAGACGGTCACCATCGGCCACGCCATCACCAACAACGCCCGGAAGGTCCACGTCGAGGTATGCATCGAGGGCCAGCCATGCAAAATGGAGGTGGACTCCGGGTCCTACCTCTCCATGATTGCATGGCATGAGATAAAGCGGTTGGTGCCTACCCTCCAAAGGAGGAACGTAGACAGCCAGAGACTCATCGTAAAGGACTACCAGGGAAACCGCATCCCGGTAGTCGGCACCAAAAGCTTTAACATCACTTATAAGGGGCGCACCAAACGACTCCCCCTAACGATCGTCGACCGCGACCGCCCAAGCCTACTGGGACTGCAATGGTTCGCCCCGCTCGACATCGCCCTCACGGGAGTCGACCACGTCACCGACGATAGCTGGGAGCAGCAACTAGTCCGGGAGTTCCAAGAGGTCTTCGACGGAAACCTAGGCAAGTACCGAGGGCCCCTTATATCTTTCAACCTAGACCCTAACGTCCCCCCAAAACGCCTGAAACCAAGGCGGGTGCCATTCGCACTGAAACCCAAGATAGACGAGCAAATTGACAAGCTCGTCAAACAAGGGGTCCTGCAGCCCATAGACCACGCCCGGTGGGAGACCCCCATAGTCACCCCGATCAAGCCCGATGGGTCGGTGAGGATCTGTGGGGACTATAAGGCCACCCAAAATGGCGCGCTGCAACAAAGCGCCTACCCCGTCCCAGTAGTACAACACCTACTGCACTCACTGGGAGGGGGCAAGGTTTTCGCCAAGCTCGACCTCGCCCAGGCATACCAACAGTTGCCGGTCGACGAGCAAATGGCAGAAGCGCAGACCATTGTCACCCACCAGGGAGCATTCAAATGCAACCGACTCCAATTCGGAGTCAGCGTGGCACCGGGCATATTCCAAAGCCTAATGGAGAGACTATTGCAAGGTATCAAGGGGGTGGTACCTTATTTTGACGACGTCCTAGTGTCGGCAGCCAACCAAGCCGAACTAGAAGGTCGCCTAAGGGAGGTCCTAACTAAATTTAAAGAGACTGGACTAAAAGTAAAGAGGGAAAAATGCCAGCTTTGCATGGAACGGGTAGAATTCCTGGGCTACCTCCTAGACCGGCACGGCATTCACCCCACAAACAAAAAAATTAAGGCCATCAAAGAAGCCCCCACCCCCAAGTCAAAGACTGAGCTATAGGCGTTCTTGGGGTTACTGAACTTTTACAATGTTTTCCTACCCCAAAAGGCGACGGCGGCGGAGCCCTTGCATAGGCTCCTGGACAAGGCGGCGACCTGGACTTGGGGGAAACGGGAGCAAGCCACCTTCCAAAGAACAAAGGACCTCCTCACCTCCGACGCCGTCCTCATACAATTCAACGAGACCCTACCTCTGGCCGTCACATGCGATGCATCACCCTTCGGCGTCGGCGCTGTTCTCAGCCATACCCTTCCCGACAGAAAAGAAGCGCCCATCGCGTTCTTTTCAAGGACCCTCACCAAACTGGAGCGGAACTATAGCCAACTGGACAAAGAGGCTCTGGCTATAGTTGCCGCCGTAAAACGATTCCACGAATACCTCTACGGACGGACTTTCACCATCATAACAGACCACAAGCCTCTGCTGGGAATCCTTGAGGGAAACCGGGCCACCCTGAACATTCTGTCTCCCCGAATGACAAGGTGGTCCGAGTTCCTGGCAGACGAACTCATACACAGACCGGGTAAGATGATCTCCCATGCAGATGCCTTAAGCCGCTCGCCGCTACCGGAACCCGACACCGACCCAGCACCCACGACGACCACCCTCAGTATAGAGACTCTACCCAACCTGCCCATAACTGCGTCAGACATTGCCCGAGAGACTAATAAAGACAAACGTCTGGCGCGGGTGTTGCATTGGGTGGAGAAAGGGTGGCCGGAAAGGGACAACGACGAGTCCGTCAAAACGTTCCGAAACCGCCAAACGGAACTCTCGTTGTTAAAGGGTGCATACTATGGGGGGACAGGGTGGTCATTCCGGAAAAGCTACAGGGGAAGGCTTTGGAATTGCTACACGAGGGGCACCCTGGCATCGTTAGGACTAAAGCCCTGGCCAGAAGTTACGCTTGATGGCCAGAGATGGACAAACAAATAGAGGCCTGGGTAGCTAGGTGCCAACGATGCCAGGAAACTAGGCCAAGCCCACCCACAGCACCCGTCCTAGAGTGGGAAACCCCAAGGGGACCTTGGTCTAGGATCCATATAGACTTCGCCGGGCCCACAAAAGGACACACCTTCCTTATAATAGTAGACGCTTACTCCAACTGGCTGGAGGTAAGCAACATGAAGACGACAACCACGGAGGCCGTGATCAAGGAACTCTGCAAACTCTTTGCAACACACGGCCTCCCAGACATCGTCGTCTCCGACAACGGGCCCCAGTTCACCTCGCTGGAATTCGAAAAATTCCTAGTGGAAAGGGGCATCCGCCACGCGCTGACAGCACCAGCGCACCAGCGGTGAACGGTAGGGCGGAACGGATGGTCCAATTCACTAAAAAGACCATCCGGAAAATAGACCACGGGGAGATCCAAGAGAAAATCAACAAACTGCTCTTCACCCAACACATAACCCCAAATACCACAACCAATAAAAGCCCAGCCGAACTACTAATGGGCAGAAAGCTAAGGTTCCCACTCGACAGGTTACACCCCACGTATAACCCAGAGAGGCCCCCAGACTCAAGCACCAAACACCGAATCTTCGCACCCGGGGACCCCGTATATGCAAAGAACCTGACGGGAGACCCTCTATGGATCCCAGCCGTCATCACACAAGCAACAGGCCCACACTCATACCGGCTACAAACAGCAGACGGACGAGCGTGGAAACGCCACATCGACCAACTTAGGTCGAGAACTACAAACCAACAAACCGCCGACGCACAAACAAGCGAAACCAACCCCCACAACGCAAGCCAAGGGGGGAGGGAATACCCAGGGGACCGAATCCAAAGAAAAATAAACCAGCAGTACTCACCGGAAAGCAGCCATCACGACCCCTCGCCAGGAAGGAACAGTCAAGCCAGCTCGACCGACCCGAAAAGACCGAGCGGGAGTGGCGAAACCCGTAGCTCAACCAACCCGGTAGGCCCAGGAGGGAGCTACGGAGAAGGGACCGGCCCGATCGACCAGCTGGTTCCCACGACGGCAGCAGGAGCAGCGGAGATCCCGACCGAACCGGCCGGGATCCAGCCTACGACTGAGTTGCGCAGGTCAAGTAGGACCAGACGGAGCCCCGCCTACCTATGTGACTACGCAACGTAAGGACTGAACCAAGAGGGGAGGGGTGTTCTGTCCTTCATTAACATACTCGAGATCCCCGCGCTTTGATTGGCCAAAGCGCGGGGCTCTCCGATTGGTCAGGCGAGCCACGCCGATTGGCTCGCTAAGAATCTCCCGTGATTGGTCCATTCAGACCGTGGGAGATTCAAAGCGGTGCCATTGGCCGCGGCTGCCGCGGCGAAAGGAATAAAAGCCGCGGGCTTTTTTCCTTTCGCCAGTTCGGTTCCAACTTGCCAATAAAGAGCTTTTGCACTAAGTCACCGACTCCTGGCATCATTTCGCGGACACAACATCTTTCATCTGAAAAGACATACTGAATGTTTCTTTTAGTAGAAGGACAATGAGTAAACACCACTATTAGAAAGATAAATGGCCCTTTCGTTATAGGCTATGACTTGAATTTCAGCTTGGGAATGAAAAAGACAGTTGTGTTTATCTATGTGTGCACTTATGTCAGTTGCAAGGAGGATAACTGTAGAATATTCATTTATTTATTCTAAAAGTATAAAAACAATAAAACAATTTAAACATTTTAAACAATAAAAGCATCCAAATGAAATATATGCAGCAGCTGAGATAAGTAACCAGTTAACATTAAAGCCAAGAAATGGGGCCCTGAACACATTCAAAGCCCCAGGCTTGGGTGCACAGCCAAGTTTTTCAAGCCTTATGAAAAGCTATCAGGGTTAGGGATATTCTGATCTTTGAGGGGAGAATATTCCATAGAGCAGGGGCTACTGCTGAAAAGGCCTTTCTTCTAGTTTCTGCCAAGCCAATACTCAGTAATAAAGAACATTTAATAATAATAATAATAAAACACTAGTTCACTGAGAACTGTTCAACAACATTGAACCAGAAACATGAAGATGGGCTTATCCAATAGGCTGACCCAATGCCAGGGGAATAATCAGACCTTCATCATCTTACACAAGGCCAGTGGAGTTGGGATTGTGAAATCTCAGGGGACATATTGACCCAAAGGGTAGGTGGCACAACACAGAAAGCATTTTCCTGGATTCCAATAGGTGGCAGTGTTTCATAAATTAGACTGAGAGCCTGCCCATTTTGTAAGACTTATCCCTGTGTATGGAACTAGCTTTACAAATAATTATATGAACCATTTGTTAATTTTGAAGCACCTGAGAAAAAGCACAATTGCTTTAAGAGATTAATTCATTAGTGAACGTGTTTATTAAATCAGTCAGTCTTTATTTTCAGCTTGACATAGCAGTCATATAAAATGCTATTGCTTGTATATTAGAGGAAATATACTGTATAACCACAATATCTAGTACTCTTGATATCTTTAACTTCCACGAATTTTTCTAACCCTTTTAAAAAGTCATTCATGTGGGAGCTATTACTACAACTTGTGGTAGCACATTCAACAATCTAACAATATATTCTTTTACCAATTCCATTTTTTAACTGTGCCTTTGCCTTTTCTTGCCTTTCATCTGACCGTGGAATAACTCCAGAATAACATCTGCCAGACAAGAGTCCGTATCACTTGGGATCTTGGATGCCTGCAGCATGTGAGTTAGCTCTGAAACCTACTTTAATAACTGCTTTCTCTAAATCATTTTCACATACTGGTTTATTGGCAGACGTACACTGTTATTTCATAAAATAGCAGTGATTTCCTTCTGTAGGGGCTGCCAAACATAAAGTTTAGCTGTATGTATTTGAAATTTCAAGTGTAAATGTAGGCTCTTTATTATGACACCCAATACATTCTTTGACTGAAGGTTTAAATAGATCCAGTAAAACTTGGTAAGATACTTACAGACTATTACTTACCAACTACTGTGCAAGGCAATTGCTGTTTATGAGGTTTCTTGGCACATTATCTTCAGACAGTTAAAATGCAGAAGAATATTTGCAGCGCAATGTGCAAGATGTATATTTTGTTGGGGGTGGGTGGGAGAACTGCATCAAGGGAGGCTCTTTCATTCAATTTCATTGAACACATATTGTGCATCGACAATAAACATTTGATTGTTTGATTGATCAACAGAATAAAATACAATCTATGAAAACTTTGCCATGAATGACAATAATAGTCACCATCAGTGTTTCCTTATTGTTGCATAAAAAACACTGTTCAACTTGTAATAATTGCAAGGATCATGTTATTATGGAACCTGTCCCATTTACTGTAGCATCTCTTTATTGCAGTTGATTCACATTATAAAAAAAAAAAAAGAGTGAGAGAGGGAGAAGGCGGAGCTTCGTGCCGGCGTTACAGCTGCGATCTCGGGGCTCTGAGATCGCAGCTGATATTTTCGCCCCTGGTCGGTCCTAACGGACCTAAATCGTCCCGGAGAGACGGTGATTGTGAAGGGCACTGTTCCAGGATCCCAGAGACATCGCAAAGTCTCTGGTTAGATTCGGAAGAAGCCCTTTTGCTGGCGGCGGAGAGGCAGCCTCCATAGCTGCTGAAGTCGGGACAGCTCCGAAAAGAAAGTGACTGGATTGAAGTGTGTCGGTTGGGTGAGAAAAACTCTTTTGTGTTGAAAATTCGCTGAGGTTGGAAAGTTCATTCTGAAGAGAGGAGGAAGCTGTGAGATTTTTTTTTTGATTGAAATTGTTTGAGCGGCGTTTTTAAAGTGCTGTCAAATTGAGGCTTGGGGTGTTTTTTTTTTTTTTTCTATATTCCATGGGAAAGATTTTATTGTGACTTAGGTAACCGGACTGAATTTTCTTTTATATATACTTTTAGGCTCCCTTTGACTTTTTTATTTTTTTTAGGATAGAGGCTTCCTTTGGCTATTTTTTTTTTCCTTTTTTTTGTATATATTAATTCTTTTTTCCGGTTGGGGCTGAGAAAGAGCATTAAGAAACTTTGTAACACTGCCAACTAGAGGCTTGAAAGTATTCTATTTGAATTGGAGAGAATTGCAAAAAGACCTCATCTCAAGGACTTTGTAACGTGATAAGATAGAGGGAGAGCACAGCAAAATATTATTGCAGGTGCTTTCCTGGACTGTTATCAACACTTGAGGTTTGGCTTTGAAGCTGCTGGAGAAGAGAGTCATAACAAGAGCCTTGGATAAATAACAAAGTGCAGTGTGTTTTCTTATATGTACCCCATTCGCTAGCTTTTTTTTTTTTTTTAAATCTTAATTTTTAGTAATATTTTTATTTTTGCCTTTTACTTTAAAGGGAAAGCCTCAGAGTCTTTTCTCTTTTCTTCTTTATTTTATTTTATTTTTTTTTCCTTTTTATTGGGACTTTTTTGCTTTTCATATTTATCTTTTTGGATTATTCTGTTGTCGTGGTTGATTTTTTTTTTTTATTTTTCTTCTTCCTTTTTTGGATTATTTTTTGGATTATTGAGATTTTTTAATTGGATTAAGGTGTGAAGATCCTGAAGGAACTTTTTGTTTTTTGTTTTTCTTTTTTCTCTTTTTGCTTTTTCCTTTTTCTTTTGCTCTTAATTAATATTATTATCTTTTGGATTTGTTTGTTTTTTCCTTTCTATTTTTTCCTTTTTTATGGTGGACTATTTCGTAATTGGATTAGGGTCTAGAAGAACCTGAAGATCTTTCTTCTTCCTTTTTTTCTGTTTCTTCTTTGGTTTCGTGTTTTTTACTATTGGAGTTTTCCATTTTGGATTATAATTGGCTGCTCTACCAGTTGGGTTAAAAGTTAAGAAGAATTTGAAGTTTTGGAAACATTGAAATGAGCAAGAAACCAATACCATCTGGCATTGCTGCTTCTACCTCTGCTTCCCCACCAGCTGGAGGACAACGTTTAATTCAGACAATGTTGAAGCAAGATAAGGAACAAGAAAAAATAACTTTACAGTTACAGATGATTATGCAAGGAATTCAAGAACTTAAGACAAAATCAGATATTATTGAACAAAGAACAGGAAATATTGAACAAAGAACAGAAAATATTGAACAAAGAATAGAAAATATTGAACAAAGAACAGAAAATATTGAACAAAGAATAGAGAAGACTGATGAAAAAGTGGAAAATATTAAACAAATGATGGTTAAGTATGAGGAGAGATTCCAAAAAATTGAGGAAGAAGGAAAACAAAGAGAGAAGAAGATTGGAAATATTGATAGCAGATTAACAGCGGTCGAACAAGAAAAAGGTGGGATGTTGAGGTGGGAGATGGAAAGGTCAGAATTTTACCTTAGATTTCAAAATATAGAGGAGGAAAAAGGAGAAAATTTGGCAGCGGTAATGATAGAAATTTTGGCAGATGCTTTGGAAATTACAGAGGAAAAGATGATGGATGGAATAGATGAGATATATCGAGTCTATACAAGATATGCGATGAGAAATAAATTACCCAGGGAAGTCCATATTAGATTTACCAAAAAATCCATTAAAACGCAAATATTACAAGTAGCAAGAGAGAAAACACTGAAATACAAGGGTAAAGAGGTTGTGGTTTTAAAACAAATACCTAGAAGAGTGAGAGAGATGAGAAGAGAATATCGATTTCTGACCAAAATACTATTGGAAAACGAAGTGAATTATAGATGGCTGATTCCAGAAGGATTAATGTTTACGTGGCAAGAGCAGAGACATAGAATTGACTCAATTGAGAAAGCAGAACTTTTTCATGCAGAATTTTTTGGAGGAAGAAAAGAGGAAGCAGAGAAAGAGGTTTCATTAATTGAGTTTCAAGATGAACAACTGGAGACTGAAAAAGAGAAAGGAGCAATAGGGGGACAGATTGATAGTAAAGAACAGCGTGAAGTGAGATCCACGAGAGCTGTTAGACCTAAATATAAAGCATAATCATGGAGGAAAAAAAACTGATTACAATGAATATAAACGGACTTAATTCAGCTGTTAAAAGAAGGAAAACTTTTCATAAATTAGAGAAATTAAAATTTGATATAATTTGTTTACAAGAAGTTCACATTAAAAAACAACATGAACAATTGTTATTACAGCCAAAATTAGGGAAAACATTTACCTCTTTGACCCAATGTAAGAAAAGAGGTGTGGTTTTATACATTAAAGAGGCTATTCCAGCAAAATTGATTTACTCGGATGAAGATGGAAGAGTATTAATGGTAGAAATAATGGATAATAATATAAAAATACTCTTGATTGCAATTTATGCTCCGAATGATAAACAAGAAGAGTTTTATAAAAAACTGCACATGAAAATAATTGGACTGGACTGTGTTAATATAATTATGATGGGAGATTTTAATGGAATTGTGGACAATAAACTGGACTATATAGCAACAACAACAAAGCAAAATAGAAAGGTTCTCCCAAGGTCTTTTTTTAAAATGACAGATGAATTAACTTTAAAAGATATTTGGAGAGAAAGAAACGTTAAAGCTAAACAATATACTTTTTATTCAAATAGACATTTATCATGGTCCAGATTAGATATGATTTGGATCTCAACAGAACTAATATCTAATATTAAAGAAACAAGCATTGAAACAAGTACCTGGGCAGATCATAGCCCAATGACAATTAAATGGAAGGGACAAAAAAAAAGATCGAGATGGACATTAAATAATACTATTTTAAAGGAGAAAGATTTTACACAATGGATGGAGAAGGAATTGGCTTTTTTCTTTAGAGAAAATAAAAAAGAAGATACTTCAACACAAAATGTGTGGGATACTATGAAGGCATACGCTAGAGGTTTGATAATAGATTATACAAGAAAAAAGAATATTAGGAAAAGGCAAGCTTCTAAGGCCTTGGAAAATGAGTATAAAACTCTTGAAAAAGAATTACAGAAAATGCCACAGAAAAAGGATATTAAATTGAAGCTGGATGTAATCAAACATAAAATGGAATTAATAGAGAAAGAAGAATTGGCACAGAAAATTAGAAACTCTAAACAGAATTATTTTGAAGATGCAAATAAACCAGGTAGATGGCCAGCATATAAATTGAGAAAAGAGAAGGAATCAAGAAAAATATTGAAGTTAATAGATGAACAAGGCCAAGTTTGTTATGGGAACAAGGAGAAAAAAGAAATTATCCGAGATTTTTATGGGCAATTATATAAACAAGAGAATATTGATGAAGGAAAAGTCAAACAGTATTTACAGGAAGCTAATTTACCAAAGATACCTAAAGAGACTGAAGAAATGCTAGAAAGCAATATAACAATGATGGAACTAAATGAAGCATTTAAGAGACAAAATAATGGGAAAGCTCCGGGCCCAGATGGGCTTCCAGTAGAATTTTATAAAACATTTCAAGAATTATTGAGCATCCCATTGTTAGAAGTTATGAATGAAGTTATGTTAAAAAAGATGATACCTAAAACATGGTCAGAGGCTTATATTACACTTATACCAAAGGAAGAGACTGACCCATTGCAAATTAAGAATTATAGACCTATTTCTTTATTGAATGCAGACTATAAAATTTTTGCTTCAATTTTAGCAGAAAGACTTAAAAAATATTTAAATAATTTTATTCACTCAGATCAAAATGGATTTCTGCCAAAGAGACAAATTAGAGACAATATGAGAGTAATCTTGGACACTTTGGAATATTATGAGGCTCATCCTGAAAAGCAAATGGCTTTGATATTCCTAGATGCTCAAAAAGCATTTGACAACGTCAACTGGAGATTTATGTTATTATTATTGGAGCAGATGGGTTTTGCTAAAAAATTTATTCAAGCAATAGAAGCTATATACAATAAACAGACAGCAAGGGTAATGATGGAGGGGGAACTTAGAGATTTTATTAATATAAGGAAAGGCACAAGACAAGGATGCCCCCTATCTCCTTTGCTATTTGTGTTGACCTTGGAAGTCTTGAATAGAAATATTAGGGATGATAAAAGCATAAAAGGAATGAAAATTAAGAAGGAAGAATTTAAGCTACAAGCTTTTGCTGATGATTTAGCTTTTATTTTGGAAGATCCGATTGAAACAGCTCCAAAGTTACTGGAAAGGATAGAGTCATATGGAGAGGTGGCTGGTTTGAAAATAAACAAAGATAAAACAAAGATTTTGACAAAGAATATGTTATTGAGACAGAGAGAAGAATTGGCAGATCTTTTGAAAATTCAAGTTACAAATAAGGTTAAGTATTTGGGGATATATTTGACAACAAGATGTAGCACATTAAAGGAGAATAATTATATTAAACTTAAACAACAGATAACTACAGATTTGAAGAAGTGGGAAAACTTGTAATTGTCATTAATAGGGAGAATTTCAACAATTAAGATGAATATCTTACCTAGAATTTTATTTTTGTTTCAAACAATACCAATTAGGCTTTGAAAAGACTATTTTGAAGATTTAAATAAAATTATGTTGAAGTTTATATGGCAAGGTAAAAAAGCGAGAATAAAGTTAAAGCTTTTGCAAGATGCTAGAATTAGAGGAGGTTTTGGTATGCCTAATTGGGAATTGTATTATCAAGCTGCAAGTTTGATGTGGGTCAAAGAATGGATAACATTAAGGAAACATAGGTTGTTGACACTAGAAGGGCATGACTTGCTGTTGGGTTGGCATGCTTTTTTATGGTATAAGGGAACTAAAACACAGGGTTATTTTAGAAGACATTATGTACGGGAGTCTTTGTGGTTAAATTGGGAGAAGATAAAAAGACAATGTTATTTGAAAATTCCAGTTTGGTTATCGACCATTGAAGCATTTTCCTATCCTATAATTTACAAGAAGGAACAAACAGTTAGATATGGGGAACTTTTGGATGAAAAGGGTGAACTTAAATCGATCCAAAACTTAGAAGAACAAGGTATAAGGATGAATTGGTTTTCATATGCACAAATACACTCAAGGTATGATGAAGATTCTAAAATGGAGGGATTTTATGATAAACAGACTGATTTAGACAAGATCTTGATGGGTACTGATGAGAAGGTGATTAAAAAATTATATGGTTATTTACTGAGAATGAAATTAGAGGAAGAACAAGTCAAAGAAACTATGATTGTTTGGGGGAAGAATTTTGGATATGGGATTGATTTGGAGAAATGGCAGAAATTGTGGTCTCAAAATTATAAAATGACAATGTCAACAGCATATAAAGAAAACTTGTATAAGATGTTTTACAGGTGGCACTTTCCTCCGACAAGAATAGCAAGAATGTTTAAGAACAAATCTGAAAAATGTTGGAAATGTCATCAGATACCCGGCTCGTATTACCATATGTGGTGGACTTGTGAGGATGCTAGAAAATATTGGACTATAATTCGCATGTGGTTGGAAAAAATGACAAAGAAACATATAGATTTGAAACCAGAGATCTTCTTATTGGGAATTTTACCTGATATATATAGTAAAGATTTGAAATACCTGATTGTAAATGTATTAACAGTGGCCAGGATTGTATTTGCTAAAAATTGGAAGAATGAGAAAATACCATTACAGGAAGAAATTATTAAGAAAATATTGGAATGTGCTGAGATGAGCAGATTGACATTTGAAATTAGAGAGCAAGAGGATAAACAATTTTACGAAATTTGGGATCTTTTTTATAAATGGCTAGATGATAAAATACGATAATAGAATATTTAGAATGCTAGAGAGTAAGGATTATCTTTATTTTGTCATTATTTTGCTATTTGATATTATATTTATAAAGGATTTTTTAGGATTGATTTGATATGATTAGATGATTTGTTATAGAGTAAACTGGTTTAAAGTATTGTTAGCTCATTAAGCATAAATGATTAAAAATTTAGTCAAAAATTTCTTTTTTTAGTGATATTAGGATATATAATTTTGGATTGACAATATGAGTTGTTATGTAACATAATTGTAATTGAGACTACAGAATGAATGCACAAAAATGATGAACCAACTGACACACTGGATGTACATATAAGATTTGATGTTTTTATGTTTTGTTTGTCTTGTTTGTTTGTAGAAAATTAATAAAAACTTTAAAAAAAAAAAAAAGAGTGAGAGAGATGATACTTCATTTTAAGATTCCTAGGTGATCATCTGCCCAGATCCTTAGAAGATCATAGTATCATGTAATTATGGGTTCATATATGCAGAGAGCAGTAAAATTCTACCCAGGTTCCCTTATTAGGTTATGTGAATCAGCATAAAGCAATCTTCATATTTTGTCCCATAGCATAAGGAATAGCAATCCTAATTCATCAGCACTTATGAACATCTGCTAATTACATTTCATTGTTTGATGATTATGATGAGCTTGAATTAATCCATCCCATGGTTTCATGTGAACTACCTCTTCTCCAAAAGTTATGCATAGAAATCTATTACACTGGTTGAAAGTTACTAGGTTTTTTGTTTTCTGAGTTCCCGGTGTAATGGCCAAAGTCCCTCGGTCTGCTTCCGTTTCTAAACAAAGTCTACAGCCCAATGCTGTTGGTCCTGCTCCAGCACCTTAACCATTTTACTGTACAGGCCCTGGATTTGTAAATTAGATTTATTTAGAATCTTGGAATCGTAACTGATATATTACTATCAATCCAGAAATGTTAAGTTTATTGTTTTTTTAAAGTTGTAGCTTTATGTCTTTTCCAGTTTGAAGTACATGAATCTTCTTTATCTGCAATTGAGCTGTTGCAATATCAGTTTTATCCTTGTCATTTTAAAGTTTTTTTTAAGTTTAGCAAAGATTTTTTAATTATATCAATTGTAGTCTACTTAGAAGATTTTGTTGCAAAAAAAAAAAAATCACTTTAGCAGTTACTCTCCTTTGCCTTTGTATTCTAGCAGGTTAATTTCTTAGCTTTTGCCAAGGCATATAATAAAGCATGTATAGCAACATTTCCCAATTTGGCATAAAGATTTCCTCTCCATTCTTGGTTATTTCTATGGGGGGAATTGCCTTTCAGACACTGGGCTTCTACACTTTTCCTTAAAATGTGAAAGTGAACTATGCTATTTGGAAAGAGCTGAGTCAAGCTCTAAGTAAAACATGAGGGATGGAAATAAGATGCTGTGAGGGAGGATTGAGGTAAACAAAACTATGGAAAGTAAGATATAAAGATAGAGAGCGATTAGATGAAATGGTCACAGCACAATGGTAGTGTTATGTCCGCGTGGAAAGAAGCCAGGAGTCGGTGACTGTGGATCAAGCTCTTTTATTTAGTCAGGAACCGAACTGGGGCTAAAGGAAAACTTTGCGGCTTTTTATTTCCAAGCCGCGGCCAATGGCACCGCTTTGAATCTCCTGCGATTCGAATTGACCAATCGCGGGAGATTCTCAGCGAGCCAATCGGCGCGGCTCGCCTAGCCAATCAGATCGCCCCGTGCTTTGGCCAATCAAAGCGCGGGGATCTCAAGAATTCAAATGAGGGGACAGAACACCCCTCCCCTCTTGGTTCAGTCCTTACGTCGCGTAGTCCCGTAGGTAGGCGGGGCTCCGTCTCTGCCTACTGACCTGCGCAGGTCAGTCGTAGGTTGGATCCCGGCCGGTTCAGTCGGGGTCTCTGTCTCTCCGGACTCCGTCGTGGGAACCGCCTGGTCTGTCTGGCCAGGCTGCTCTCCGCAGCTCCCTCCTGGGCTACCCGGGTTGGTTGAGCTGCGGGTTTCGCCGCTCCCGCTTGGTCTTCCCGGGTTGGTTGAGCTGGCCTGGCTGTCTCTTCCTGGCAAGGTTTTGTGCTGGCTGCTTTCAGGTGAGTATGGTTGGTTTATTTTTTCTGGGTTTTGGTTCCCTGGGTATCCCCTCCCCTCTTGGTTTGTGTTGAGGGGGTTGGTTTTGCTTGGTTGCGTGTTGGTGGTGTCTTGTGTGGTTGTTCTCGATCTTAACTGATCGATGTGGCGTTTCCACGCTCGTCCGTCGGTTGTTTGTAGCCGGTACGAGTGTGGGCCTGTTAGTTGTGTTATGATTGCTGGTACCCATAATGGGTCTCCGGTTAGGTTCTTCGCGTAGACGGCGTCGCCTGGTGCGAAGGTTCGGTGTTTGCTGGTGGAATCTGGGGGTTTCTCTGGGTTGTACGTGGGGTGTAATCTATTGAGTGGGGACCTTATTTTCCTCCCCATTAGCAGTTCTGCTGGGCTTTTATTTGTTGTGGTGTTCGGGGTTATGTGCTGTTTGAAAAGTAATTTATTTATTTTGTCCTGGATCTCCCCGTGGTCTATTTTCTGGATGGTGTTTTTTGTGAATTGAACCATCTGTTCTGCCCTACCATTCGCCGCCGGATGCGCCGGGGCTGTCAGTGCGTGTCGTATGCCCCTTTCCGCTAGGAATTTTTTGAATTCTAGCGAGGTGAATTGGGGCCCGTTGTCGGAGACGAGGACGTCTGGGAGGCCGTGTTTTGCAAAAAGTTTGCAGAGTTCTTTGGTTACGGCCTCCGTGGTGGTTGTTCTTATGTTGCTTACCTCCAGCCAGTTGGAGTAAGCGTCTATGGTTATTAAGAAAGTGTGTCCTTTTGTGGGCCCGGCGAAGTCTATGTGGATCCTAGACCACGGTCCCCTGGGGGTTTCCCACTCTAGGATGGGTGCTGTGGGTGGGCTTGGCCTAGTTTCCTGGCATAGTTGACACCTTGCTACCCAGGCCTCGATCTGTTTGTCCATCCCTGGCCACCAAGCGTAACTTCTGGCCAGGGCTTTTGTCCTAAGGATGCCCGGGTGCCCCTCGTGTAACAGTTCCAAAACCTTCCCTTGTAGTTTTTCCGGGATGACCACCCTATCCCCCCATAGTATACACCCTTTTAGTAATGAGAGTTCCGTTTGCCGGTTCCGGAATGTCCTGACAGACTCGTCGTTGTCCTTTTCTGGCCACCCTTTCTCTACCCAATGCAAAATCCACGCCAGACGTTTGTCTTTATTAGTTTCTCAGGCAATGTCTGACGCGGTTATGGGTAGGTTGGGTAGAGTCTCTATGCTGAGGGTGGTCGTCGTGGGAGCTGGGTCAGTGTCTGGTTCGGGTAACGGTGAGTGGCTTAAGGCATCCGCATGGTAGATATTCTTACCAGGTCGGTGTGTGAGTCCGTAGTTGTAGGCAGCCAGGAATTTGGACCACGTTGTCATTCGGGGAGACAGAATGTTTGGGGTGGCCCTGTTCCCTGCAAGAATTCCCAGCAGCGGTTTGTGGTCGGTGATGATGGTAAACGTCCGGCCGTAGAGGTACTCGTGAAACCTTTTTACTGCGGCGACGATAGCCAAAGCCTCTTTGTCCAGCTGGCTGTAGTTCCGCTCCAGTTTAGTGAGGGTCCTTGAAAAAAACGCGATGGGTGCTTCCTTTCCGTCAGGGAGAGTGTGGCTGAGGACAGCGCCGATGCTGAAGGGTGATGCATCGCATGTGATGGCTAGTGGTAGGGTCTCGTTGTACTGGATGAGGACGGCATCCGAAGTGAGCAGGTCCTTGGTTTTCCTGAAAGCGGCTTCCTCACGTTTTCCCCAAGTCCAGGTTGCCGCCTTGTCCAAAAGCCTATGCAAAGGCTCCGCCGCGGTCGCCTTTTGGGGCAGGAAGACATTATAAAAGTTAAGTAGCCCCAGAAAGGCCTGCAGTTCTGTTTTTGACTTGGGTGTGGGGGCTTCCTTGATGGCTTTAATTTTCTTGTTGGTGGGGTGAATGCCGTGTCGGTCTAGGAGGTATCCTAGGAATTCGACCCGCTCTGTGTACAGCTGGCATTTTTCCCTCTTCACTTTAAGCCTGGTTTCTTTGAACCTCGTTAGCACCTCCCTTAGGCGAGTCTCTAGTTCGGCCTGGTTGGTTGCCGATACCAGTACATCATCGAAGTATGGGACCACCCCCTTGATGCCCTGTAAGAGTCTTTCCATGAGGCTCTGGAAAATTCCAGGTGCCACGCTGACTCCAAATTGGAGGCGGTTGCATCTAAAGGCTCCCTGGTGGGTGACTATGGTTTGCGCCTCTGCAGTTTCTTCGTCGACCGGCAGTTGCTGATATGCTTGGGCCAGGTTGAGTTTCGCGAAAACTTTGCCCCCTCCCAGTGAGTGTAGGAGATGCTGCACTACTGGGACGGGGTAAGAGCTTTGCTGCAAGGCACCATTTAGGGTGGCCTTATAGTCCCCGCAGATTCTCACTGACCCATCAGGCTTAATTGGGGTGACTATGGGGGTCTCCCACCGGGCGTGGTCTATGGGTTGTAATACCCCTTGCTTGATGAGCTTGTCAATTTGCTCATCGATTTTCGGTTTGAGTGCGAACGGTACCTGCCTTGGTTTTAGGCATTTCGGGGCAACGTTTGGGTCTAGGCTGAAGGATATAGGGGGCCCTCAGTACTTGCCTAGGGTGCCGTCGAACGCTTCTTGGAAGTCCCGGGCCAGTTGCTGCTCCCAGTCGGCTTCGGCGATGTGGTCGATGCCCGTGACTGCAATGCTTAGCGGTGCGAACCATTGAAGTCCCAGTAGGCTAGGTCGGTCTCGATCAATGATGGTTAAGGGAAGTCTTTCGGCATGTCCCTTGTAGGTCACTGTAAACTGTCCTGTTCCGACTACAGGGATGCGGTTTCCCTGGTAGTCCTTGAGGATTAGTCTCTGGTTTTCTAGTTGCCTTCTCTGGATGGTAGGCACCAAGCGATGTGGCCCTTCTTGTCGCAGTGCCGGCAAACGGAGTCGAAGAACCGGCATTCGGATCTGGGGTGGTCGCCTCCACAACCGGCACACGCGGTCCTTGACTTACGACTCTGCCGGCTGCGCTGGTCGCGGCCTGCCTGGAGACGGTGGATGTCTTCCTCCTCGTCTGACGTGCCCGAGGTGGAGTGGAGTTCGCCCTGGTGGGTGGTAGTTTCAGGTTGGGCTTCGGTCGATCTTGCCGGGTTGTTGTTTTTGGTGCGGTCCCCGGCGTTCGGTCTCCACATGCGGACTGCTGATTGTCGGGTTGCTTCGGCGGCTGCGGCTTCGGAGATGGCATCGGCGAGAGCGATGTTGCCCTTAGCCATCAACCAACTTTGGAGAACGGGGTCCCAAAGGCTGAGCACAATTCGGTCCCGAAGGGCCTCGTTCATGTTGGAGAACTCGCACAGTCCTCCCAGGCGCCACAGCTCTGCACCGAAATCACTGAAACTCTCGCCCTGACTGCTGGTCCCGCCAATAAAATTCGTGCCGTCGGATGAGGATGAGTAGTGTCTCCGGAGCAACGGCTCGAGGTCCACCCAATCCATCGCGGTAACATCGGCGGGCTTGGCTAGCGCCTTTGCTATCTTAAACACTGCAGGCCCGCAGTGTGTTAGGAATATGGCTCGTTTCTTCGGTCCCGTGGCATCCTTCAGATCATTGCATTCGAGGAACATGTGGAATCTGTCCGTGTAAGATTCCCAGTCCTCGCTGGCGGGGTTGAAGGGGGTTGGTGGTGCGATGCTGGCCATCTCGTCGGTTGGCTGGCTTCCGTCAGATACGTGCTTCGGTTCAGGATAGGGATCCCACCTTCGTCGCCAGGGTTATGTCCGCGTGGAAAGAAGCCAGGAATCGGTGACTGTGGATCAAGCTCTTTTATTTAGTCAGGAACCGAACTGGGGCTAAAGGAAAACTTTGCGGCTTTTTATTTCCAAGCCGCGGCGGCTGCGGCCAATGGCACCGCTTTGAATCTCCCGCGATTCAAATTGGCCAATCGCGGGAGATTCTCAGCGAGCCAATCAGCGCGGCTCGCCTAGCCAATCAGATCGCCCCGCGCTTTGGCCAATCAAAGCGCGGGGATCTCAAGAATTCAAATGAGGGGACAGAACAGGTAGTGTACATGTTCTGCTGATAGAAGAGCTCAACTTCAGTTCCTAACATTTCAAGCAGGACTAGAAAAATTCAGTTTGATGTGCTAGAGATGACCTGCCACACTGGGTGAGAGGGACTGATGGTCTGTTTGTATAGATAATAAAAGGTAAAGATTTTTTCTGCCAGTTGTGTCTGACACTAAGAAATGGTGATTCACAGCCAAAGAGCCAGTATTGCCCAAAGATGCTTCTGTGGTCATGTGGCCAGCATGACTATATGCTGAAGGTGCACGTACTGCCATTATCTGTTATTACCCAGGTGGTCCAGGCAAGTCAGGCCTCTAGACAGTTCTTTATTTCTGTTAACAAATGTTCCAGCTAACAGCCCTCCAATGATTGGTAAGGGTCCATCCCCATGCTACCTTGAAGGCAGCTACTCTCAGTCTCTCAAACACAGCCCTGATAGTACAAAGAAATCCCATAGAGTAGGAACACGGTCACAGGTCAAGGTCTAAGGCACCAAGTCCAAGGCAGAGTCCAGGCACAAAACAAGGGCAATCCTCAGGACAAGAAACAAGTCCCAGGCAAGAAGCAGTTCCAAAGGAGCAGTGAAGCAAATGCCAAATGCAGTCCCCAAGAGAAGGGCTAGGTCTAAAACAAAAGGTGAAGAGCAATTTTCCAAGTGAGGCAAGGCAAATAGCAAGAATCACAAGTCAAAGCTGGGGGAGTATAAACCAAAACAAACAATTGTTCCTGGCAAAAACTAACTCCCCATGGCTTCTCCTTAAGTTACTTCCCTCCAGGTGTTCCTTGTGAGGAGGAGTGAGGTGACTTTCTCCCGAGTAGCCTTGCAGCCCTTTTCAGAGTTTGCTTACACTCCACTCTCCTTGCCCTTGGATCGAGTGGAATAGACAGCTGTTCCTCATCAGGAACAGCACTTCCAGACAGCACCAGTGTCTGTGGCAGCTCTCCATCTAGTCAACCATCTCCCCCAATGCCTGAGGGGCCCGGCACAACATCATGCTCAGCCTCTGGCATTCCTTCCCTCTTGGATGGTCCCAGTTCCAACTCATCCTCCTCCAAACCAGGCTCCAAGGGGCGGCATGACATTATCCTCCACTGAACGGGTACCTACTTATTCACCTAAATTTACATGAACTGCTAGGTTGGCAAGAACTGGGGCAGGTAACAGGAACTCACACTGTCATGCAGTACTTGGTCTCGAACTGCCAACCTTCTAGTCAACAAGCCCAGAATCTTAACAGCTTAGCTGCTGTACCTCTCTATGCAGGATAGTTTTCAAAAATGAAAATTACAACAAGGCAAGAAACTGTAAAAATGGAGAAAAGTCACCATTAGAGACCTGCTGCACAGAGAAGTCACATCTCATCCAAATAGATTTTCTCTCTTGAGCATAATAAGACATGGGAAATAAGCCAAAGAAGTAAAGTTTGGAAAGCTTTTTGAATAATACACATATATTCCTCTCACTCCAGTGGAGCACTACATTAGAGAAGGCTACAAATACATCAAAAAGATAAAAAGTGACAAGAATGCTTACCTGTGATGCAAATATGGTTGCAGTCAGGTACAGGAACAGATATCTCCCAATTAGGGATTCTATTTGTATAAATCTAAACTCTCAATCACACTGAAGCTGCACTGTGATGGCATTTCATTCAGAGATCCTGAAGCAGTGAACAGAGCTTGGCAGTGATGATGTGTTTGTGTTTGTTCTTGCTGCTTACTCTCATTTATTTATGCATTTTGATTGAACAGAACATGTCTAATGTTTATTATCATCAAATACATGTACAGACATAAACCATCACTGCACTCTACAGCAGAAGCTGATTTAATGGCATTCCTTTCCATTTTATACTTGAGTAGTGCATGGAAATCAAGGTACACAGTATAAATACTAATAAGAAGGCTTGGCTGAGCATTGTGATCGCTCCCCATCTCTCATCTCTAGTCAGGGTTGTCACAGAGAGAGAGAGGGAAGGAAAGAGAGAGAAACTTAATTTGCATTCTTCCAGAGTTAGGATCTATCTCTTTTCTAGACAAAACTGGGCCTGCAATTCCTTATAACACTATTTCCCCAAGCTAGAACAGTTCATAATTTTTTACTCTAATAACCAAAGAATTATTGGGAATTACAACTGAGTCCATTTAAAAGACATCGGGATGAGAAAAGCCAAAGCTTATTTCTCCTTTTTGTATCCATGACATTTGACAGATAGATTCCAAAATTAACCAAAATAAGGTTGTAAGCTATTATTTGACATTGATGTAAATGAACAAAACATATTTCCTTGGAATTCATTCTGTTTAACATAATTTGACTTTTGAGTATAAACAGCAATTTGCTTTTTAAAATGATTAAATATTAAACACTGCAATCTTAGTCCCTTTTCTGTGCAATGGCTTACATTTGTCGAGCTGTATCAAACGAGCAGCCTTCAGTATGTTTGCAGAATTGGAAGTAACTTTAAGTAAAAATAGGTAGGCGAGCATCCATTTGTATTTTCTACCTTTTTTTTCAGTAGTAGTGTCACCTGTTATAAGATTTGTGTGGCAATAATAGAAGGTAGCATATCATTCTATTGCAACTTAGCAAGGAAACTTAGCAAGGAAAAATGGCAGGTAAGATTATATTGGTAGCTTCTAGATGTGGATTTTTTTTTTTTGTATCAAAACAATACTATTTGGAAAAATAAAAAAACAGAAAAAGAGTATCACAACAGCAATAGCACTTAGAGTCAAGTCACTCTGCTTTCCAAGATTCTAAACAAGGATTGAACAAAAGCTATTGATCAGGGCATAGCAATACCAAGAACACTTAGACCTATATACTGCTTCACAGTGCTTTGCAGTCCTCTTTAAGCAGTTTACAGAGTCAGCATATTGCCCCCAACAAACTGGCTCCTCATTTTACTGATCTTGAAAGGATGGAGACTCAAATCAATCTTGAGCTGGTCAGGATCAAACTCCTGGCAGTGAGCAGAGTAACATCTTATTGTGACATAACACAAGAGATTTGTGTATAATATAGCGTGACAACTTAGAGCATCCTTTTCAGACCTGGTAGTTGTTACAGTAGCTATTAAAAAACCTTTTTTTTTTTGATATTGCACATCCTACAATATCTTTGATTTATATATCTGTAATTAGAACTTCACACAGTTAGATGGTAGCATCTATCTGACCTTGGTTGACCTATAAAAGCTAAGCAAGGTCAGGTGGAGTTAATACTTAAGAGACTATAGAAAATACTAGGGCTATAAGCTAGATAGCTAAGAGCCGTGGTGGTGCAGTGGTTAGAATGCAGCACTACAGGGCTAACTCACTGCTTACTCCAGGAATTTGAGCCTGACTAGGTCAAGGTTGACTCAGCTTCCATCCTTCTGAAGTGGGTAAAATGAGGACCCAGGGGGCAATAGTCTGACTTTGTAAACTGCTTAGAGAGGGCTGTGAAGCACTGTGAAGCAGTATAGAAGTCTAAGTGCTATTGCTAGATATGTACAAAAGATAATAACGATGAACCACTTTCTTAGTATTGTCAAGAAAACTACATGTCCATATCCATGAACTTGACCTGAGGATGAAGAACATGTAAGAATAATATAGATAATCAGGGACAATACCATAATTATTTTTTGAAGCTAACCTGTAAGAAACAACAAAACCATCAAATGGAATATGTAGAATACATTTATTTACATATTTAAAAGATTTCTATGCAGTTTTCCATTTTTTAAAAAATATATCAAAAGCATTTTACAATAAAAACACTTTAGTAATTTTACAATTACTAAAAACTTACACTGAAACATTGGTTAAATTCATAACAAAACCAACCGTACCATAACATTAAAACAATGACAAAAAGCAAACAGCAATATAAATTTAAAAATTACAGCAGAATTAACAGAATGAGCCTATAATTAAAACGCTGGGGAAAATAAAGATATCTTTGTTTGCTGTTGAAAAAGGCAGCAAGCCTTGTGCCTTGTTGTAAAGGGAGTTCCAAAGATAGGAAGTGCTCCTGTATAGCATTGGCCTCACATCAGCATGGCAAAGCATCTGGATCAGGCCCTCTGTGGATAATCTTCAGATACTGGAAGGATAACTTTGGCTGGCCTGCCCTTCTGGTCATGCTGACTGGGAGTACTGGAAGCCACTGTGTCATGCCCTTGTTGGAGTCTGATCCTGGGAAGGAGATTGAGCAGCTGACAGGGAGTGGGAGTGTGGCTCTGGTGGCTGTGGAAGAAATAGGGAAACAATCCAGTTGGGCATTCAGAGGAAGACCCAAAGCCATCCCTCTTCATCCTAGGGCACACAGGGAGGAATGGAGAAGGGAGCAACATGGCTTATGAGAGAGAAGAAGGCCCTGATCCCTTTCATTAGTTGCATCTGGGAGAACAGGATATAAGGGGGGGGGGGTGTTTGCACATGGCTCCTTGCTAGAATCAAAGCGTGCATTATCTTGGTCGAGCCTTATCTGGGTTTTGGCATTCTACCAACTGTGGGTGCTGCCTTATCCTTGAAAGTCTGCAATTTATCATCCTGGCCTGCTGTGTTAATTATTTCAGTGTGGTTTGTGTTGGTTTTTTAAATTTCTAATTATCTTTACTTTGGGTTGGGACTGCATTGCTGCCCTTTGTAGACTGTTTTTTGAAGAATTTGATATCCAGCTGAGGATAATTGGACATTGGGGCCAAGTTGGAGCCAATAAAGAGAATTTATTCGACTTTGTTATCATATGCCTTTTCATTTTTAAGAATGGGAACATATAATAAAAACATATAGGTAAAATTATTTGCCTACAGTGCAGTGGTGGAATTCAAAACATTTTACTATTGGTTCTGTGGCCGTGGCTTGGTGGTCATGGCTTGGTGGGTGTGGCAGGGGAAGGATACTGCAAAATCCCATTCCCTCCCCACCACTAACCTGCTTTCCAGCTCTGTTCTCCTGTGCAGGGCAACAAAAGAAGACCCAGCCGATCAGCTGGGACTCAGGAGTCAAATAATAGATGGGGGAGGGGGCAATCAGAGGTGGTATTTGCCAGTTCTCCGAACTATTCAAAATTTCTGTTACCGGTTCTCCAGAACTGGTCAGAATACAACCTCTGCTGCAGTGTCCCTCCCGGATTCTGTTGGACAAATGGGGCAAACTTTGCATAAAACAATTAATAGACACAGTTTTGACATACAGATTCCAAACAAGGACTACAAGTAATATCAGATCATTATGACCTACTAGGATATCATAGCAGATCTCAAAGTGGTTCTTGTGAAAAAAAAAAGGGATTTAATTGACTATAGGGGTGTGAGAGGTTGCTGAACCCCATCAAAATATTTCAGGTAATCTCAGAGGATCTCAACAAACTCAGTAAGCTTATAACACATTCCAATGGCAAATTCATAAAGCAAAGGTAGCCCTTGACTTAAAAGAGTTCATTTAGTGACCGTTTGTAAGTGACTTGTGACTGTTTTTCACACTTACCATCTTTGCAGCATGCTCATGGTCCCATGATCAAAATTCAGGTGCTTGGCAACTGATTCAAATTTATGACGGCTTCAGTGTCCCAGGGTACTGTGATACCTTTTGCGACCTTCAGACAAGCAAAGTCAATAGGGAAGCCAGATTCATTTAACAACCAGGTTACTAAATGAAGAACTGCAGGAATTCACTTAACTACGGCAAGAAAAATTGTAAAATGGGGCAAAACTCACTTTCTAACTCTGTCGCTTAGCAACAGAAATCTTGAGCTCAATTATGGTCATAAGTAGAGGCCTACCTATATAGTAATCTGTCTCATATGTAATCTGAATAATCAACCTGCCTCCCCTCCCTTCCCCTCTGTTATTTGTTTTTTAAACAATGGCAGAGGAATTTGATTCTAGGCATTACTGATGCAACTGAAAGGCCCAAAGGTCATTTGTCAGAAGTACTTGCGTCTCTTTTTGCCCTGTTCACCGCCGTAGACTCTGCCTTTATTTATTTTATCAATCATTTACAAGATAATAAATAAACTTATGTTTATTCTTGTTTCTGTTACATTGTAAGCTTTTGACAATAAATAAATAAAATAATAGGTAAAAGTATAAATACAGGTATGAATACAGGAAATAGGCACGAATAAATGGGGACAATAGGACAGGGACGGTAGGCACGATGGTGCACTTATACACGCCCCTTACAGACTTCTTAGGAATGGGGTGAGGTCAAGAGTAGATAGGTTAAGGTTAAAGGAGTGGGGTTAGAGGATATAACAACAGTGTCAGGTAGTGCATTCCAGGCATTGACCACTCTGTTGCTGAAGTCGTACTTTCTGCAATCGAGCTTGAAGTGGTTTACACTGAATTTGTATCTGTTGTGTGTTCTTGTGTTGTGCTTGAAGCTGAAGTAGTCATTGACTGGCAGCACATTGTAACAGATAATTTTGTGCGCTACGCTTAAGTCTAAGGGTAGTGGTTGGACTGTATTGGCATAGGGTACTTTCCTAGATAAAGAGACATACTGAATGGGAGAGTCTTGAAGACCCAGGGTGAACAAATTTTTCATACAGACCAGGCCCGAAGGTAGAAATAGGTAGATGAAGAGTGAGCTGTGAGCGACCAGAACGATAACGGCTTGAATAGAACGAGACGCACTATGCGACCGAGGAAACACTAGGGGACGCTCTTCTCCTTCCTTCTAGGCTTTCGCTGCGTGGCGCAGGCCTTTCCCGACGGTTTTCTGCAAAAGTTTCTCTAAAACTAACAATACCAGAGTAAAGGGGTGTTCACTGCTGATTGGGCGGAGGATTTTTGTGGGCTTGATTTCTTGATTGGACGGGAGCCGTGAGGGGTGGGAAAAGTATTGATGGGGTGCGAGCACGCGAGTGCGCGCGCGAGTGGCGGGGAGGGGGAAACCTTTCCCTCTCCCCCTCCCTTCAGCCTCAGTGCCCGATCTTGTTCTCACTGTAGTCTACTACTGCTTGCAATGTGACACTAGAATATAGACTCTCTCTTTTGCTCATCCCCCCCCACACCTCACACACACACACACACACACCTCACGCACGCACACACTGACACATACCTACACACACTTGCACACACACACACATGCACGCACGCACACAAGGACCCACGCTGTGGACTCGGTATTCCGGAGTGGAATTGTTCAGGATATTTATATATATATCGATATATATATTGAATTATATAGAGAGAGGGAGAGAACGAAAAAGCGACGAGAAGGGAACTAAATCTGGTCCAACAAGGAACTATTTCCTTTCTTCTTTTTAAACCTGCCCCCGTTTCTTCTGCATCATGTTTGGGGCTCCCGTGGCACTGGATTTTGTTGTGCTTTTCTGCTTGGCATCTGCAATTGCAGCTGTGGAAGGTAACAAAATATCAACGAAAGGGAAGCGAGTGGGCGGGTGGAAAGAAAACTTTTTTTTTTTTTTAAAAAAACGACAATATTCGCCGGATTGTTCAATTTGCTGTTGATACTCGTGGGAGGAGGGAAAGCCCTGCTCGGTTCCGTTGCTCTGCCTGCCTCTTTCCCACCCTACTCTCGGAGAAAAGACGCGGGGAGCGAGCGCCGACTCCACGGGACGTGCCCCCCCGGTGGACTTCTCCCTTGTAGTCCGGCTGCAATGCGGCTTGCCTACCCTATCCCGAGATCTAGAAGGCTAGGAAGTGGTTTCCAATCCTTCCCGAGGTGGAGTTCGAGAGATGCTACCGGCACTGGGAACCGGGCTCCGGGGGTGTTTGCAGGGGCTCTCCTGCCCCTCTCCCCGAATCTTGCTTGACTGGAGAAGCGGGCTTTTTCTCAGGGAGGGGAGCGTCGGAATGGTGGGTGCGTGATGGGCCAGGGGACAGGAGCCGGGCAAAGCCGAGCAAGGGGTTTGGGATCGGGGAAAAGGCGGGCAAGGTTTGGCCAAGAGCAAGAGAGGAGAGTACCAACTTAGTACTCATGCCGCTCGTCCTCCCCCGCCCACAGCTGTGTCGGGTTACAATAGATGAAGGGTGGGAATGGGCTGGCATGGTGGAAGGTGTCACTGTGGGGACCCGATCTTTAATTCTCCCTTTTCGCGTTTCACAAAGGAAACGCGCTGGGCACAAATAGGGTGCTCGGAAATTTGGCCCGTATTTTTTTCTTTCTTTTTGTCTGGATAGCTTGAATAGGAGGAGAATCGAACCGGGGCGGCGGTCCTGCGATTGCTCTTCACGTGGAAAGAATATAGATACGTAGCCCATAGGCCATTTCCACCCGAGTGATTTATAGCGACTTGTACCACGTCCCGGCCCTCGTGGTGGCGAGATGAAGGCTGGTTTCGTTCGTGGTTCGACTCGTCCTTCCGTGGTCGCTCTAAGCGGAGCTCCCGCTCGCGTTTCCCGGACTGAATCTTATTTGAAGTCGAGCCAATACATTCTTGGGATGAGAATGCCCTTTCCCTGTTTCCCTGCTGCTGCTTTTTGCAGGGAATGAATCAAAACTTTAACAGATAATCAGAGTTGGAAAGGACCTATAGGTCATCTAGTCCAACCTAGAGAGACCCACATGTCCTTGACCCTAAATTAAGTTATAGCCTTCCTTCCCCCCCTCCCTTTTTAAATCCTGTCTGATTTTTCTCTTTGCTGTCTAAGGGAGTACCTGGCAATCTCCCCTTTCCAAAAGAAAAAGAGAAAAAAAAAAAAAAAAAAAAGGAAGGAGGCCGCCCAAATAAACTTTCACTAAACGAGCGTGCAGTGATTTTACTTCCTCAAATGAGGGACGAGGACAGCCCACAGGTGAACCTCGTTGGGCGCCCCTGTTGTAACGGGCAGAATCACTATCAAAACTCAAGGCAGGATCCAAGGGAAGGGGGGGGAGGCCGAGAAGGGGGGGGGGCGGGAGGCCGAGAAGGAGGTACTGTTTGTGTAGCTTCGATGATGAAGGATAAACGTGACCATTCAGAAGATGTTCCTCGGTGGCAATGAACCAGAACCGCGAAAACTGCTTAGTTGGCTGCTGTCTGATTGATGCAACAGGGTAGGAAAACTTGGGAATCTTAGAGACCAGATCGTGCCTTCCTAAACCACAGGACCTCTGATAATTCTTCACAGGAGGACTTTATTCTATGAATAGCAGAAGAGACGCGTCAAAACCCCTCTCCTTTTTGTTTGGACCTGCGGGATCCACCTTGCGGATCCTTCCCCTTCCCGCCTTCATCCGCGATGAAAATGACGGATGAGATTAACTGGAAATAAGCGTTTGGCGAGCCCTTTCTCTCTCCCCCACTCTTTGCCCCTCCTTTTCAGAAGGCGATTTTCTTTTTCGCGCTGGTTTTCTCCCAGCTGGTTGCTTTGCGGGAGCTCTTTATTTAAGAAATTGCTTAGATGCAAGGGAGGAGCCCGGCTAGCTGCTAAAGCAGAAGGCGAGCCCTCGTGTCTCGTCGTTGACGGCGGCTTTATTGCAGGCAATTAGACGGGAGGAGGAGGAGCAGCGACGTTTAGAAGAAAGACAGTTTCAGTGCAATCTTGGCTGTTTTGTTTCCCCTTGCAAAAAACAAAAACAAACAAATTAGCTTTTGGCAACAGGCATTTTCTGCAGTTAAACTAGAGAGGAAACTCTTGAACTGGGCAGGACAACAAGACAGCTGTATATATATTTTAAATTAGGAAGGAAAAAAAAAACTCTGAAATTGTTGGACCTGGGAAAGGGTGTTTAGAAAATAGTCTGACATTTTGAAGAGCTGAAGTTGTTTATATCTCTGATTTTGTTCTTAGACTTGTGCAAGAGAAGACAGTACAGTTTGCATTGTTGGAAAATGAAAAGAAATAACAAACATAAGAATGTGTCAGTTGAGGGAATGCATCCAGGATTGGGGATGGCTAGGATGGCAGGACCATTAAATGGATATATGATTGACTTGCAAATGTACCCAGGGCGTTCGTAAATGGTTTCTCATCAAATGGTAGAATGATACCCAGTGAGGTTGTGCATAGTTTAGCCATGAATCTTCTTTTGGCTTTTAGCATTTAAAAAAAAAAAATCACTTCAGAGATAAGGTGGAGGTATGTATATCAAATCTGAAGGCAAAATGGGTCAGAATAGTTGATGCTGTAAAGGATAGCAGTAAAATTCAAAACCAGCATCTGCAGGGAGGGGCAAAGAGGCCAGACTGACATCAGTAGTGTGGCAGTGTTGTGATGCAAGCCCCACCTTCTGTGTACATCACAACATTGCATGCATGGCCCAAGGGACAAAGTTTGCAATGGGTTCTCACTATTTCACTAATGGCAATGAGTTCCCATGGATGCCACTGCTGGGTCAGCTAGAGAAATGGATGAGCAGCAAACAGTTAAAATTTAATGCAAGGAAATGCAAAGTTTTATGCAAATCAAAACAAAATTGCAGCAAGGTGATGCTTGGCAGCAGTCATTGTAAAAAAAAAAGAAAAAAAGAAAGTCTATATCATATGTGCCTAAAACCAAATCATATGTGAATGAGCAGTGTGATTTGCTGCAAAAAAGACAAATGTTATAATAGGCTGTATCATTTCTTTTGAAATCACTTGTTGAGATGGGGAAGACATGTAAATTGGAAAAAGCAAGTAACTTACAAGAAGCAAGCGTTCTGTTTTTTCCCATGTTAGTCCCTCGCCTTCATATTGAACCTAGTTCTGACATCAAACTAAAATACGTTCAGGGAAGGTTGTCAGGATGACCAGGGACTAGAAACTGAAACGTAGAAATAGGGGTTGAAAAAATTAGAAATGTTTAGCAATGAGGCAAGGACGGATATGATCATGTTCTTCAAAATATCTGAAAGGATGTTGTATAGAATGTGACCAAATAGAGAAGTTAGACTGATGGATTTAAGTTACTAGTAACCAATATTTATTGAATGTTAGACCAAAAAATCATGGTAATTGTAGGAATTATTCAAACAGTGGAATCAATTACTGAGGATAAAGATTGATAAGTATCCTCCACTGGAGATATTCAGGAAAACACCTGAACCACCATCCACTCTGGATGCTTTTATGTGGATTCCTGCACTGAAAAACAAAAGAGATCTAATGATTGAACTATCCCCTTTCATGTTCATGCTTTTAGGTAGCACAGTATTTGCAACACTGTTATTCCTCTACAAAAGCACCAAGTACTTTTGACATTTAAAAGTTTCTTTTAAAAAACAGGCTGTTGTACCCTTTCTGACTATATTCTAAAATGCCTATATTAATTTATAAAAAGGCTTAGCTTTTCATAAGTGCTGTTGAAAAAGCCCTCTGAAAGCTGATTTTTTAAAAACACAACTTACATCCAGTAAGTTACTGATAAGATATGGTAATAAGTCTGTTTTTCACTTGCTCTTGTTGAAGGCTATTTGCACACAGACTATGCCCTGGAAAACTTAATCATGTTCTGATACTCTTAAGGTATAGAAAGTTGACCTATGAATTGCTCTCTACTCCAGTTTCAAATTATGAATGGTTGCAGCTAATTTTCTCCTTATTCCCCCGCTTCACCCTTTTAGAAATCTCAAGGGTGTGGAATTAAGTTAAGCTCAGAGCAGACAGCTTAAATCATTCCTAGCAACCATTGTGAAAACTGTTTTAAATCTTGATAGAGCGAAGGGGAAGAGGAGGAAGGGATAAACTGGGAGTGGTGAGGGTTGGTTGTGCTGCATAGTTTTTGTAATACCTGCACCTTTGTTTGAGACCCAGGGTGGCTTCAGGATTATAGGATAGTTGGAATGCCATTGTAAGAAGCAAGAGGAGGAGAGGAAAGAATGAGAGCATGCTGTTAGAATATTATGTTGGCATGACTGAGCTTGTGGCAGGAAATACCTCTTAGCATCTGTAGCAGACAATAGAGAGGAGGAAAAGGCATAATATTACATTGGAATCATTCAGATCAAGTAGAGACTCCTCAATATTTCCAAAACTTCATGTGCACTGACCAATATATTTACAGGAACATTAGCTGCGGGCTAACTTTCTTTCCACGCGGGGTGAAGTAAAATGTTAGGATGAGTGGATTGTATGTTTTTGAGTATAAGTACCGTGTTTCTCCAACAATACGACCTCCCCCAATAGGAAGACCCAGCATGTTTTCTAGGCATAAAATCAAATTAAGCCCCTCCCCCCAAATTTAGGCCTATTTTAAAACATGCAAAATGGGGGGAAGGGTGGGGGGACTTGCCATTAGGAGCGCCCCACGGGCAGCAATTCCTCCCCACCAGTTGCTCCTAATGGGCGATCATGGCAGAGCGCGGAGAGCTCCCTACTCTTGCCAAGCACCTTTGCGGCAGACCCAAGACCTTCAGTGCCCACCGCTGTTGATTTCCCTTCTGCCCATGCCGCTGCTGCATTTGGAACTGCCACTTCCACGTTTGAAGCGCTGCCGCTGTTTGGAGCACTGCTGCTGTTTGGAGCTGCCGCTTCCACATTTGGAGCTCCGCTTCCACATTTGGAGCTGCCACTTCCACGTTTGGAGCGCTGCTGCTGTTTGGAGCACTGCTGCTGTTTGGAGCTGCCGCTTCCGCATTTGGAGCTGCCGCCGCATTTGGAGCTGCCGCTTCCGCGTTTGGAACCCCACCGCTGTTTGGAGCATTGCCGCTGTTTGGAGTTGCCATGTCTGCATTTGGAGCTGCCACCGCGTTTGGAGCTGCCGCTTCCGCGTTTGGAGCACTGCTGCTGTTTGGAGCACCACCGCCATTTGGAGCGCCACTGCCACTCCAAACAAGTGGCAGCTCCAAACATGACAGTGGTGCTCCAAATGGCAGCGGCACTCCAAACACAGAAGCAGCAGCTCCAAACGTGGTGGCAGAATGGGCAGAAGAGAAAGCAACAGCGGTGGGTGCCAAAAGTCTTGGGTCTGCAGCAAAGGTGTTTGGTGGGAGTAGGGAGCTGTCTGCGCTTCGCCATGATCACCAGTTAGGAGCGGCTGGTGGTGAGGCTGCCCACCGGGTGCTCTAGATGAGGATGCAAGGGGGGAAAGTAAGTCAGTCCTAAAAATATACAACCCGGCCTTATTTTATGAGAAACACGGTATGTGTGTGTATGCATTGCTTCTTAAAATTGTTGATAATTCTTAAGGAATTTCAAAATATAGTTCATCAGTTTTGCTTCGACATTTCAAGTAATGTTTTGTTAAAATTTGATTAAACAACTTAAATATTAAAGAAGATTTAAAAAATCATGGACATATTCAGACATACATAGAATATTTGATATTTCTTTGTGCATTAGATAAGAGTTGGCAACTGCATGTGTGAAAAACTACAGCTGTCAGGTGTGAAATATCAGGTCCATATGCAATGGTCCAATTAAACTGATTTATTGCTAAAAATTCTATGCATGGGAATCTTCTCAGTGGTTAGCTTGGAGATAAATAAGGGTCAACAGAATTCAAAGGGGGATAATGGACTTTAATCTGCTTGTGGCTAGTTGGGATTCTAGGCTTATGCCTCTTTTAATGCTGTCCTCAAATTCTGCCACTCCTACATCAACTGAGAAATCCTTTTTTCTAAATATATAATGAAAATGCTTGTAACTTTGGGGCTTGGAACACATTATAAAGTGTAAAATGGCCTAATCGATATATGCTTGTTTTCATGAGCCCAAACACTGATGACTCCAACTCAACTGGTAGAAGGTTAGGGAAGCTGAAGGTCTAAAAAGTTCAGGAAGGATGTTCTGTTTTTCCAGTGCTAAAGAAGTTAACTCTCCATCTCAATTTTCAAAGTATCTAAATTTACGAGGACATAAAGATGAAATCTTTCAACAGGGCACTTCCGTTTTCAAAGGAAATGTAGATTTAAAAAAAAAAACCAAAGTTGTACAGGGAAAAAAATAATGGCAAAAAGAGTGCACATGGACTCAGAATCTTAACCAGATAATGAATCAGACATTGCACTGTTTGCTTTGTTAATGTATTTTGGGTGTCCTTTTCATAAAAGTAATCTTCTCTGTGACTTGCTGTTATATAATAATACAATACAACAGTATATCATTACAATAGTTTAAAACTTACTTCCAATACCAAAGAGTCCTTTGGAATTGGGCAGCCAATATGAAATAGCAAGACTGCTTTCAGATCAACTACAAAACAACAATAATGAAACCCATATTTTCATAACCTGGCACCTGAATGCTAACAAAACAATCTCAAAACTGTCCAGTTACAAAAAAAGTCCATAGTCCAGGCATCAATCTGTTTTGTATGCTTGCAGTTGTATTAGCACTAGGACCTGCAGCATGACTTTCACTTCCTTGAAGATGAGAATGAGTGGACCGTTTGAATTCTGCTTAAAACAAGCCGGAAGCCAATAAAGATTGTGTAATATAAACCCTCGACAGATGGATCTCTATGTGAACTTTGGGCTCATCTTCCAGACTTTGCCAAGTAATCCACAGGAATATCCTGGAACCTGCATGATTTATAGTTCCTACTTCTTTCACAGTATAGTGTCAGGATTTTATTTTGACTAATTTATTTGTATAAGTTACTGTTTTTTCTGATTTCTTTTGTATTCTTTCAAATAATGAAGTCTGACAGCATGAAATATTAAACCACTTTTCTTAAAGGAAAACATTTCACTTGAATTAATATGGAAGACCAATTTGACTCTGCATGATGATCTTTGTGATTTCGTACATACAGTCTGTTCTTGGATGTTGCAGTCGCACTCATATGCTAGATAGATTCTTAATTAGTCCTTTAGTTCAACCCTTCCATGTAAAAGAAGATACATGAAACATTTCCCAAACATTCAGCGTTTCTTGGAAAACAAAGGGGAGACGATATATACAGTAAGCCCTTCATCAGATTCTTCCATGAAGTCCTACGGTATTAGCCATTTAATAAAATATTGTAGTTTAGATTTGTACATAATTCACACAACCTTTTTCCATTTGGCAGCTTCTCCCAGCCCTGACATGCCTTGTATCTCCATTGCTCTCCAGTATTATAATGTGGAGAATAATCTACACAACAATCAACAATTAAGCCCTCCTTTTCTTTCCCCATCAATAACTTATCTATTTCTATAGATGTTTAAACTTGGGACATATCATAGCATGTAACTTTCAAAATGATATTTCTTCTTGATGCTTTTTTAATCTTCTGCTCTTCAATATTTCTCTGTGAAACATAGGTGTATCCTTTTTATCCTGCAAGCAAATTTTTTTTGAGTCGTCACTTTATCATTTCTGCCATCTGAGGAATATAAGTGCCTACCTACCAAGAGATGCTTGATAGTGAGCTGGGTGACATATATAATTTATACATAAATAAAAATAAAATAATCATTCAAATGTTAATGATCAGCTTGGTTTTTTAAAACTTGTGTGCATTCATTAGATACATGGGTGGATTAGGATAATCAGGTGGTGCAAATAAATTGATAGGTTTTCTTATTCTTTTGAGGGGATGAAGGGAATTGTGTATGCATAAGGGTTCATGCTTGCTTAAAGTGGCATCTGAACATGAGTGCAGAATACATGTCTCAGTTGGCTAGTTTGGAAGCAGCAAAACAAACACTGATTATTTGTATGTGCTGAATAAGTGTTTCAGTGTTCCACTGTATCATACTGGATTAGATGTAAAACATTAGACTGGTAGTAAAAAGGCAGTCAGAAATGGAGTGCATTGAAGGTTATGCTAAAAAGATTAAGTAACATTATCCCTTCCGAGATATGGCGGCGCGTGCAGATGCAGCGGCTACTCGCTCCCCTGATAGTGCGATGTTTATGTGTTCTTCGTTGTGTATGTATAAGTGTTCGTCGCGTCCCTGTGTTTCTAGGCTAACATACAGCCGTAAGAGACTTTTAGATGTCAGTAGAACGGGTCTTATCGAGTTAGACCTGGCGTGCGTGGAGATGCTACGGAGCTACGGTCTTTTCCAGCGGCTCCAGCGGCCTGCTATGCCGCCGACCCCTACGGGAGTTACACGCCCGCTTTGGACGCGCCGCAGGCGGTGCTCGAGAAGGAGGAAGCGAGGCAAGCGTGGAGGTGTCCGAGCGAGGTTAGCGGCTAATCCAAACAAGCCAGCTATTCCTTCCATCCTACTTGCTAACGTACGCTCTTTGGACAATAAACTGGATCACATACGACTTTTGCAAGCATCCCAGCAGTCCGTGAGAGAATGTTGTGTTTTTGTTTTCACTGAGTCATGGCTCAACGACAGCGTCCCGGATTCCGCCATCCAGCTTGAGCAACTAACATGCTATCGGGCTGATAGGACTCTCACTGGGAGAGGTAAGACCCGCGGCGGCGGGATCTGTGTTTATATTAAAGACGCCTGGTGCCAGGACACAGTAGTGTTACGAAAACACTGTTCAGCCCTTGTAGAGTTTATGTTACTTAAGTGTCGGCCTTTCTATCTGCCGAGGGAGTTTACAGCCGTCTTGCTAGCCGCTGTTTACATCCCTCCCTCCTCCAACAACAAGGACAGGGAGGGGGCTCTGTGGGAGCTGAACAGTGCTATCGGTGAACAACAGATAGCACATCCAGACGGGTTTCTCATTGTGGCGGGGGATTTTAATCATGCAAATCTTAAGTCGGTGTGTCCACAGTTATACCAGCACATTGACTTTCCTACAAGGGGAGTCAACACACTGGACCTTGTTTATACTACTCAGCGTGGAGCCTACAAAGCCTCCCCTCTCCCCCATTTGGGTGCTTCTGATCATATTGCAGTTATGCTAATGCCGGCGTATAGACCAAAGATTAAACTCAATAAACCGGTTTAGAAACAAATTAGGGTGTGGCCAGAAGGTGCTTCCTCTGTGCTCCAGGACTGTTTTGGAACTACAGCCTGGGACATGTTCAAAGAGGCAGCCACCTTTAATGGCCACACTGACATTGAGGAATACACAGAGACTGTTACTGCCTACATCACCAAGTGTATTGATGATGTCACGGAAACAAGGACTATTACTGTACGGGCCAATCAAAAGCCTTGGCTCACAGGAGAAGTCTACAGGCTACTGCGGGCCCGGAATGCCGCCTTTAGAGCAGGTGATGATGTTGGCCTGAGAACAGCCAGGGCTAACTTGGACCGGGGTATCAAAGAGGCAAAGAGGCAGTATACCAGGAAGATAGCCCATCATTTCAGTGACAGCAGAGATACCAGGAGCCTGTGGCAAGGTCTTCAGACCATCACGGACTACAAACCCCGGCCTCGGACCTGTGATAATGACATCACTCTGCTGAACAATCTGAATGATTTCTTCGGTCGTTTTGAGGCACAGAACGGCACTCCTGCACGAAAGTCCGTACTTCCACCTGGCGACCATGTGCTGCGCCTGTCTCCAGCCAGCGTGAGACGATCCTTTTCCAGGATTAGTGCCCGCAAGGCTGCGGGGCCGGACAACATTCCTGGTCGCGTACTAAAGGACTGTGCAGAGGAACTCATGGATGTCTTTACAGACATCTTTAACATCTCTCTGAGCCAGGCTGCGGTTCCTACATGCTTCAAACTAACTACCATCATTCCAATACCCAAGAAGGCTTCCCCTTCCTGTTTTAATGACTACCGCCCTGTTGCACTGACTCCCATCATCATGAAGTGTTTTGAGCGGTTAGTCATGCAGTATATTAAATCCATCCTTCCTCCTACCTTGGATCCCTTCCAGTTTGCATATCGGGCCAACAGGTCCACCGATGATGCTATTTCTACTGCCCTTCATTCAGCTCTCACCCATCTGGACACTAAGGACTCACATGTCAGAATGCTGTTTATAGACTTTAGCTCAGCGTTCAACACCATTATCCCCCAGCAGCTTATACGGAAACTGGCTCGGCTGGGTGTGAATACCTCATTGTGCAACTGGTTGTTGGACTTCCTGACTGGGAGACCTCAGACAGTCCGGGTTGGCGGCAACTCATCGGGAACTATTATTTTGAATACGGGGGCCCCCCAGGGATGTGTGCTCAGCCCTCTACTTTTCACTCTGCTGACCCATGACTGCACACCTAAGCATGGTACCAACATCTTCGTTAAGTTTGCGGATGACACAACTGTTGTTGGTCTCATCCATAATAACAACGAGTCTAACTATAGGGATGAGGTGAGCCAGCTCACCACATGGTGTGGTGTTAACAACCTTTCTCTTAATGTTGATAAAACTAAGGAGATCATTATCGACTTCAGGAGAGCACGTACCCAGCACCCTCCTCTGTCCATTAACGGTACAGTTGTGGAGAGAGTGAGCAGCACTAAATTTCTGGGCGTGCACATTACAGAAGATCTTACCTGGAGTATCAACACCACATCACTTTACAAGAAAGCACAACAACGTCTTCACTTTCTCCGCAGACTGAGAAACGCCAGAGCCCCTACCCCTATCATGCTCTCTTTTTATCGTGGGATTATTGAGAGCATCCTGACCAGCTGCCTCACTGTGTGGTATGGCAGCTGCACAGCATTCTGCCGTAAGACCTTGCAGCGCACAGTGAGAGCAGCTGAGAAGATTATTGGTGTCCCCCTCCCACCCATTCACAATATTTATAATACACGCCTGACCCGTAAAGCTATTCAGATCTCAGGCGATGTCTCCCACCCCACACACAGCTACTTCAGCCTCATGCCATCAGGCAGGAGACTGAGGTGCCTTCGGGCTAGGACTTGTAGATTAAGGGACAGCTTTGTCCATCAGGCTGTCAGGCAGTTAAATTCCCTGCCAGTTCTCCCCCCTAGTCTGTTTCCGTTGTCTTCGCATTAATACTATATACATACATGAACATTCATTGTGTTTTAATTGCTGCTTTTCCCATGCACTTTAGCACTCACAGTACTTTTAATGTTTTAACTTTTATCCTGCATTTCTATTGCCCTCGAATCCGCTGCACTAGGGTTACTGTTAGTGTTTTATTGTATTTTATTGTTCATTGTATTTTTTTATTGTTTTTATTGTTTTTATTGTTCTACTGTATTTTATTGTATTGTTGTTACTTTTTTACTGTACTGTGGGAGAGTGGGAACGTAATTTCATTCCTATATATGATTTGCTTGTCATGTATGGAGTGACAATAAAGGAACCTTGACCTTGACCTTGATATGAGCTGGTTGTCTAGAAGAGTGCACTGGTGGAAACTCATTCATCAACCTATGGTGCTATGTTTTGTTTGGATTTGACATAGCTGATTGCATTAAGTCTGCCAGTATGGCCTATGAACCATGATTTATGACAGTGCAGAAGATGAAGACAACAATTGTAGTTGATTTAATATTTTCTCAGCATCAACCACTGATTGGCTGTAATGTGCTTCTGTAATGTGCTGATGGGGTGCTGAGGTTCTACGTGATCATAGGGAAATCAGGAATGTATTGTACTAAATGTTTGAATAAGGTGTCCAGAGTCTACTGACCATGATTTAAAAATCTGCAGGACTTGCAATTGAACTGATGTGCTCTGAGTTCTTGTGTTGTATATTTGGGGTCTTGGAGATGCTGAAAAATGGTAAATTCCTTTAAAATTGAGAATTCCTGGATTCTTATGGATCCTTGAATAATAGGAACCCAAGTGATATTTTTTTGTCTGTGAAGCCCTGCGAACACATGGTATTTTTAGTAATAACCAATGTGAAAGATTGAATTCATCTTGTCTCATGCTTTTCTTTGAGAAGACTTTATAAAATAACAGACGTATAGATTGATCTTTCTGACATGCAGATACCTATCAGTTCATCTCTGGCTTTTTGGACTTCCAACTTTATGATAATATGTTTAGACCACTTAAATAAATCAAGAACAAATTGTGTTTGGTATTGGGTATTTTGCATCTTTTTAAAGTTGTGCAAAAATTTGGTACTCGTGATCTATGAAATCACTATGCCCTTTGAACATAAGCAGAAATCTGGAATGAATGAATGAAAATAGCCTTCAGATTCTGCAGTTTTAAAGGAGCCTTCTTATTTGCTGAACAGTTTTGGAAATAGTAAGGAGGAGTGCAGATGGAGTAATCTTCAATAGCATCTGGGTTATGTTCATATAGCCTGAAGAAATAAGGGAGCAGTTGAGCATGAGTGAAGCCATCTGATTTGCTTGGCTTCCAATGTTATCTCTTAAAATTACGGTCCTAAATTATGCTTTTGTAAAGTTTAAAAGGTCCTAAATTATGCTTTTTGTAAAGTTTGAAATGTAGGAGAATTCTATATTAGGGTATATTTTGTTAAATATTTGTTACCTAGGGCGCAGTTCCTCTTCTTTCTCTTTGGATTAAAATAGAAGGCCGTTTCACTCCTGCACCAGAGAATGATTATTATATAATTTGTTGATAATAAAGAGACACGGCTCACAAGGAAACTAATACATGTACAAATTGTATGCACAAAATCTTTCTCCTGCAGCCATTTGTGATCAATGTGCAATTGTCCCTGAGTGGCATTGTGTTAGGAGAAGTCAAATGGAATTTATATATATTGTAGGAAACTGATTCACCAGAGGTTAAGCATCTTCTAAATTTATTATACCTCTACTTCTCTTAAACCTTCATGGGATGCTTTAATTTCACACATTTCTCAGTATTAATCTCTGTACTAGCCAAGGAGAAGTTTGATATTTTCCTCAGTTCTAGCTGAGAGTTCCCAAAAGGGCCCGTTATGTTTTCGCCCCCAGATACACACCAGACCCCCAAATTAGCTAAGAGATCTAAGTGTTGCAATTGCTTTGAAGTAAATCCAAGGGGATTTCATGTTGTAAATTTTAGGTGATGCATCCAGTGCTTGAGGAAATTGCACAGCTGGTATTTTCAACAATTCCCTTTACAAAAAAAAACAAAAAAACAAACATTTGAATTACTATTGTGTATCAAGCCTAAGCTATTTATGTTGTTTCCATTTCCAGCCTAGCATCACTGAGTATTTGAAAGGGGCGGAAGAAAACAGATTGGTTTTTTTTTTAATCCATAGAATTTATCCCTTCATAATGTAACATTTTTTGGAAGGAGTGGGGAAGAAAAAAAAAGTTATTTCACCTGAGGTACTTGAGTGTATAATACAAAGAGGCACTCAGATGCTAGGGTACTATGCTGTGTCCTAGTATGACAAATGGAACAATTGAAAGGTTCTTTTTTTTTGGCTATAATCTATATGACTCATGTATGGAGAATGATATGCTATTATGTACTGCAAATTCTGAAAATCTTTTTTCTGGCATTCAAAAATAAGACATTATTCAAGTCTTGCTATGCTGTCCATGAACTGGTGCACATTAATATGCAGATATTTGTTCTCCGACTGCTGCCACTATTAATGTAATGGAAGGAGAAAGCAAAGGACTGATTCTGCTGGATTTTTTTTCCACAACAGATCAAATGGCATCATCAACAGACTGCCAGGTAAAGTGATGGATCCTCATTGCTCTGGCAGGTGAATTTAGTTTAAAAAAAAAAAGATATATCAGCTTTTCTGCTGGACAAATAGTTTATCAATTCCTCTTTATACCAAATTAACTAAACCATTAAGTTTTATCACATAAAAAGATATAAATACGTCACAGCTGTTCTATGTCAGCTTTTACCAAAATATTATGATCATAATATTGTTTGCTGAGAAAGAAGCTGAGGTATAAGAAGCTGTGAAATTGTTTATCAAATTTCTTACCTGCCTACCTCCTTCATAAAGGAGCTCTATATAATATATTAAATATATAGCTATACAATTATATAGGTGTGTGCCTGTATTCATATAGAATATTTATTATAATTATATATTTAATATATTATATGAAAGAAGTGAGCTTTTCAAGTGTTACTATTGTGTTTGGGAAAGATTAGAAATGCAAGGCTGAGAACAAAGGAAGTAATTAGTAATTAAAGTAATTAAGAAGAGATTAAATATTCTCCTTTGATGATCCTATTTCACTTTTAATGCTTTTCAATGGTAACCCTTATGGGAATGTTTTTGGGGGTCATTTCTTATTAAATGCTGAAGCATGTATTTCAGGGTGGAAGGGCTGCTAAAATCAGTATTTTTTTTTGCAAATTAACCTTATTCAATTAAACCCATAATGAAACTTATTCCCATACTTATTTAATAGGATCACAATCATGTTTATTACAGTGGAGGAGTACTGTGTTATGTATTGGTGATCTGTCTCTCAGCCAGTCAATCAGTCAAAAATGTATTTAAATATTGGAATGTTGGGAAAAGTAAAATCAACAACAGGTACATACATGAAACACTTTATTTCCTCTTTTTAGTTGCAAGTGGTCATAGAAGACTTCAAGAAGAGCTCTTGTTTGCACAAAATGCAAATAGAAAAGGAGAAAAAGCATCCACCTTCTAAATATTTTATACTGTATTTCTTGTATACAATGGACATGGATGTTCATCATTTAAAAAGCTGTTGTTCAGTACTATAAGAAATAAACAAGGACCAAAACAGCAATATCACAACCACTTATTTTTACAGGGTTGGCATTTTAGATTCTGAATCTGCTGGTCCTTTCTAGGGTTATATTAGCATTGCCTTAAGAACATGGTTCTGGTATCCATGAAGCCTGTTGGTAACCATAAAGGAAAGAAGTGAAGGGTCTGAGATGAAAAATGAATGCACAAGTGGAGTTGACACCACCTGTGATACTCATCTATCAGATAAAAGAGCTTTTTAATGTACTTTCACACCTGCACTGAAAAAACCAGAAGGAAAACTAGAATGGAAAATAAATCCAAATGTCTCAGTAAAGGAATGATAATTTATATGTAACAGATAATCTACATCATAAAGATGTCCTGTAATGTTTATATTCCAATTTCAAAAAAAGAAAAAATAGGAAAATGGGGTGCAATGGGTCAGACGATAACAAGAAGTAGTTATAAATAAGTAATAGTTATAAGTAAATAAAATACTTGGTCTAGATGGTAAGACAGCTGTTTACTATACAACATTTACAAAAGCTACACCAAGCCTATAATTGCCAGAATGAATGAATGTGGATATATTGGAAACATCCCAACTGCTGAAAAAACTCAAGATTTTAGTAGTATTAAAAGGAGAAGGTGTGTGTGTGTATTTCTAACAAGCTATATTACAGCATACATGTTTGCAACATATATTTTGACAACAAAATTATTCTTAAATGTGGAACAACAAAATATGCAAAGAAAAAGCATTTTGTTTTCTAATAAAAACTAATATGTGGAATGCCTAAGAGCCCTATAAGTTACATATAACAAAGATATAGAAATTAGTGATGATATTCAACTGTTGAAAAAGCATTTGACAAGGTTGAATAAACTTTTTTGGAATTCTCCAGTGACTTAGAACTTCTAGCATTTGCAGGCAGTTTGTCTTAGCAGTGAATTCTAGACTAAAATTCCAACATAACTAGAGGGCACCAGTTGGGACAACTGCCCATAAGCTGTTCCTTTTGGTACTTTTCAGAATAGGATAAAATCTAAACATTCCAAGCCTGAAATGAAATGAATAGTTAAAGGCTAGAATAAATTGCAAAATTTCTAAATATAGCAGTATTTTTAAATGCTTTGATTGAAGATTAAGGACATTGATGGTTAAATCTCCCTGATGAAGATTGCTGCATGACTTCTCAATTTAAATTGATCTCATGTTATGGAATTATAAAATGAGATTAAAGAATATAGTAGAAGTATAAATGTCACAAATAATTCTGAATTATACTACAGCAAGATCACAAAACATTTTATAATCATTCAGAAAAAATATAATTATATGTTTAATATATAGAGCACCTCTATGAAGGAGATGGGCAGTTAAATTTTATATATAAACACACACACACAAATAATGAAGTAAAGAGACCCCTGACTTTTAGATTGTTCTTTATGAAAAGGCACACCAATTTTCTATATCCATTGATCCAGTTGCCATTTACTAAAGTCAGGTATCATGGATTGAATATAGAACCTATGTTCTGTCAATGGTTCATGGCTCTTTCCTAGGAATATACAATCTTAGATCATAGGATCATCTGTAGCCTCAACAATTTTGGATGTGGCTCACAGTCTCCCGCCAAAAGTATACACCTGATTGTAATTTTATGGTAATAGAGGAAACCTATTAAATACCTAGGCAATAATGATATTTAATTATTAAAATGAAATCCCATTTCATTTTTCTGTCTGGCTTCTATCCATGCACCTGAGCTGCAAGTCTTGGCATACTATCCAAAGAATGGCTCTCAAACCAAACAAACTGATGCAATTTTGCTTTAGGTCTTACTGTGCTATTTAACTTACCTGAATATGAGTTGACACAAGCATTTTGCAAAAGTGGAGTAAAACTCTTTATAATAAATGAATCTTATATTGTAAATCTCTAAGTTTTGTGGTCTCTATATCTGTTCCATATTTAAGAATAATTTTTGGAAACTAGGATTGCAGAAAGTGGATAGAATCTCTAGTCCTGTAAAAAGAATAAGGTTTAATGATGGAGGGAATCTAAAAGTTAACAGTACTGGTACTAGCAGGTTGAGATTTGTGAAATACAACATTAATGGCTAATCTGGATAGTGTGTAATGGATGAATTTATAGATTCAGGATTTTATCTGGCCCAGGGGTGTCAAACTAATATCTGTTGGCTGGATATGGCCCGCAAGGTGCTTAAATCTGGCCCATGGGCCTGCCCATGAAACAGTGAAGAACTGGCCCATGGTGCCTCTGCCAAAAAAAATAGAGCTGGGAGGGCCACATGTGGCCTCCCTAAGCTCCGTTTTCATTGGCAGAAGGTTGTAGGAAGCCGTTGCTGCCAAAAATGGAGCCCTGATGAGTGATGTTGAGATGGCCAGGCCAATCTGGTCTCCTGAGATCAAACACAACTCTGATGCAGCTCTCAGTGAAATTGAGTTTAATACCCCTGATCTAGCCTAACAGAATGGAGAAGGTGTGAGTAAATTAATGCATTACAGGCTAACAATGTGTCATCTTTCAGGCAAATAAACTTAAGCAAATGTGAAATAAAGGTACTTTCTTCAGCTTGCCAAATAAACTTTTGTAAGTTCTCAATGTGATTAATTGCAACTTAAAGCATAGCTAATTTTTTCAGGAATACACATAATTGAGAAATATTAAGAAAATCTGGACAAGCAAGAAAGGGCTTAGCCTTTTTATTTTATATTTATTTTATATCTGGACAAGCAAGAAAGGGCTTAGCCTTTTTATTTTATATTTATGAATTATCCAAGAGTACTGTATCAAAATTGCATGTTCAATGTGTTAAGTCCTGAGCATGGGCACAAGGAACGGAGACGAGACATCGAACTGTGACTTCAACTCTTTATTGTGACTTCAGAACAGAGCAATTACTTGGGTAGCAGCAGCTCTTTTATAAAGCTGGCTACTGTCAAAACAACCAATGATTTGAGTTTACCGCTCTAACAAGCGTCCAATCAGATTGGCTAACAGCCAATTGGACTGGCCAGAAATGACCAATCACGACTTGCTATTCGCAGGCCAATGAGAAGTGCAGGATTACGAGCCTGCTGTAAAAGTAAAGCTATTAGGGTTGTTACTGATGCGTTGGTTTAGTCCATAACACCCCTCCCCCCTAGGTTCCGTCTGAGGGGTGGGGTGACATATTCTCATAAGTCGGTAGGTCGCTTTACCTATCTGCTTGATCTACACTGTTCCACTGGTTTCTGTCCTGGCTCTGCTTCCGGTGGGCTGCTTGCTGAGCTGGATGGCGAAAACAGTCCTACTGTTTTGTCGAATGGCTCTGGGCTGTTCTCTCTGCTCTCGCCAGCGCTATCTTCCGGGTTCCCTGGATCTGTTTCCATCGTGGTGCTGTCACACGGCGAGGTCACTCCCCGGCTCGGTTCTCCTTCTGGCGGTGAGTATCCCATGGTTGGTTGTGTAGACTGCTGGGTTTCGATTGTTAAATCATCTGTTATTTCTTTTTCGGCCCCCTTGATGTCCCTTCCCCCCCCCAGTTAGAGATTCAGGGGATGAGATGGGAGTAGGTGCTAGTCTGGAACAAAGTTGGTCTATGTGGCGCTTCCACATTTTACCATCTGCAGTTTGTAGACGATAGGATTGGGGTCCCGTAAATTGTTTTATGGTAGCGGGTCGCCCAAGAAGTTTTTCGCAAAAACAGGGTCACCTTCCTGGAATGATCGACACTTGCTGCTGGATCCTGGGGGTTGTTCAGGCGTGTAATAAGGGTGGAGGCGATCGAGATGCGAGTGAAGTTTCCGGCCCATCAGGAGTTCAGCTGGGGTTCTGTTTGTAGTGCTGCTTGGGGTAATATGTTGGAGGAGAATCATCTGGGTTATTTTGTCGTCAATGTCACCGTGGTCCATTTTGTGTAAAATCTTCTTTACAAATTGAACCATTTGCTCAGCCCTACCATTGGCCTTAGGGTGAGCTGGCGATGTTAAGGCATGGCGGATGCCCCGGTCTGCTCGGTACTGTTTGAATGCCAGGGCAGTGAATTGGGGGCCATTATCGGAGACCAGTACATCCGACAATCCGTGGGTAGCGAATAGCTTGTTCAGTTTTTTAATGACTGCCTCCGTGGTGGTGCTTTTCATCTTGTGGACCTCGAGCCAGTTAGAAAAGGTATCCATGGTTTGGAGGAAAATGTGTCCTCTTGTGCGTCCCGCAAAATCGATGCGGGACAAGGGACCTCGAGGCATTTTCCACTGAGTTGGGGGTGTTTTTGGAGGAGCAGAGCGAGTCTCCTGACATTTGCTGCACTTCGCTACCCAGGTCTCTTTCTGTTTGTCTAACCCAGGCCACCATGTGTAACTCCTGGCCAATGCCTTCATCCGCACGATGCCTAGATGTCCATCGTGCAACATTTTAAAAACTTTATGTTGCAGTTTCTCCAGGATTACAACTCTGTCTCCCCATAAGATGCAGCCCTTTTGGGAGATTAGTTTTGTCTGTCAATTTCTGAATGGGTTGAAAGTGTCATTGGGTGCGCTGTCCGGCCAAGCCCGTTCCACCCAGCTGAGGACTCGTGCCAAGAAAGGGTCCTTTTTTGTTTCTGAGGCGATGTCTCGAGTGGTCAGCGGCAGCGATTTAAGAGTTTTGATTTGCAATATGGCTAAGGTAGGAGCTGGGTCCTCTATGACGTCTGGCAGTGGAGAGTGGTTCAAAGCGTCAGCGTGGGGAATGGCTTTCCCCGGGCGGTATTGCAGTTGGTAATCGTAGGTGGCTAAAAATTCCAACCAACGTGTCATTCTTGGTGATAAGATGTGGGGAGTTGGTTTGTTTCCCGCCAAAATACCAAGTAGCGGCTTGTGGTCTGTAATTATGGCAAAGGGTCTCCCATACACATATTCATGAAAACGTTTAATTGCGGATACAATGGTGAGAGCCTCTTTATCAAGTTGGCTATAGTTCCTTTCAGTTTTAGACAAAGTTCTCGAAAAGAACGCAATAGGTGCCTCATTACTATTTGGCAGGACATGGCTTAAAATGGCTCCCACTCCAAATGGTGAGGCATCACAGGTAACCGTTAAGGGTAGAGTCTCGTTGTATTGCATCAATACAGCATCGGAAATTAAGAGGTCTTTTACTTGTTGAAATGCCCATTCTTCATGCTGTCTCCAGACCCAGGAAGCCTTTTTGTCGAGAAGTCTATGTAGGTGCTCAGCTACGGTCACCTTATGGGGCAAGAAGATGTTATAAAAATTAATGAGTCCCAGGAAGGCTTGGAGGTCTGTCTTATTTCTAGGTCTTGGGGCGTTTTTGATTGCAGTAAGGTTTTTTTCAGTGGGGTGGATTCCCTGTCTGTCGAGAAGGTATCCCAGGAACTGCACTCTCTCCGTACAAAGTTGACACTTGTCCCTTTTTACTTTCAGGCCAGTGTCTTTAAATTTTTGAATAACTCTTTAGTAGGAGCAGCTATTAAGACGTCGTCAAAATAAGGCACGACGCCTTTTATGCCTTGTAATAGTCTCTCCATCAAACTTTGGAAAATGCCAGGCACCACGCTTAGTCCGAATTGGAGTCTATTGCACTTGAAGGCACCTCTATGTGTAACTATTGTCTGGACTTCTGCAGTCATCGCGTCTACGGGTAGCTGTTGGTACGCCTGAGCTAAGTCCAATTTCGCAAATATTTTTCCGCCACCCAGGGAGTGAAGGAGGTGTTGGACCACCGGTACTGGGTAAACGCTCTGTTGAAGAGCATGATTTAGGGTGGCCCGGTAATCCCCACAAATTCTTAATGAGCCATCTGGCTTCATGGGCGTTACTATTGGAGTTTCCCAACGGGCATGTCAATCGGTTCCAACACACCCTGGGCTATTAGTTTATCTAGCTGCTCGTCGATCTTTGGCTTGAGGGCAAAAGGCACCCGATGAGGCTTAAGACGAATGGGAGCTACATCGGGGCTGAGATTAAACGATATAGGAGTCCCCTTGTACTTGCCTAATGTTTCTGTGAACACGTCCTGGAATTCCTGGATGAGGGCCTCTTCCCAGTTATCGCTTCCGGTTTGGTGTATGCCAGCTAGTTCAATTCTGAGTGGGGTGAACCACTGTAACCCTAACAAACTGGGCCAGTCACGATCGACGACAGTCAGGGGAAGCATCGCGGTGCGGTTCTTGAAGGATACTTGGACGTGGCTTGAACCGACAACTGGAATTCTGTTTCCCTGGTAGTGTTTTAGGATGATTCTTTGAGTGCTGAGGTCCTGGCAACAGATGGCAGGGATCAGCTGTTTGAGGGTTTTCCAGGAGACCATTGATAGCGATGACCCCGAATCGACTTCCATCACGCACGGTCAATTCTCAATAGTAACCTTTACACGGATCTTTCTTGCATCTAGCGATGAAGCGTGGCCGATAATAATAGTTTGGTGCGCCTCTTCTCATCTCATTGAAGAGGCAGGTGCTCGATTTTTGTAGTAGTAGCAGTTGTTCCATTGGTGGTTCAGGCGGTCCCGATTTCCAGGTGGTTTGCCTGTCTCCCGATGGAGGTTGTTCTCCCTTCGGCTTGGACTGGACTCTGGCTTGCTTCTGCAGACCTTTGCGATGTGGCCTCTTTTCCCACAGGAACGGCAGAGTGCATCGAGGAATTTGCAGTCCGATCGTGGGTGGTTTGCCCCGCAACCAGCACATTGGCGTGGAAGTCTCTGGTTCCTTTGCTCTCATTCTGAGCGGAGCCAGTTGACCTCCTCTTCCTCACTGTCTGAGGATGACTCGAGGTCTTCATGATGGGCGGTAATAGCGTGCTTCTCAGAGGAGAGCGGACTATCATTAGCAAGTTGGCGGTGCGGTGCGTTCACTTAGCACATTCGAGCGGCTGACTTCTTGGTTGCTTCTGCAGCAGTAGCGTCGGCGATGACATCTGCAAGGCTGATGTCTCCTTTCGCCATGAGTTTACTCTGTGCAGTGTCGTCATCTAAACCCAGAACTATGAGGTCTCTCAGGGCTTCCTCGAGGTTTGCAAAACCACAGAGTCCTCCTAGGTTCCGGAGGTCGGCTACGAAGTCCCCAATGCTCTCGTTCTTCCGTTGGTCCCTCTTGTAAAACTCGTGTCTTCATATCAGTGCAGGTACTGCGGGTGCGTAATGGGCCCTGAGGATTGGCGCGAGGTTATCCCAATCCATGGTCTTCACTTCTGCCAGTTTGGCAAGTGCTTTAGCCATTTTGAAAATGGCGGGGCCACAGTGGGTCAGGAACACCGCTCGTTTCTTGCAGGCGTAGCATCCTTCAAATTGTTGGTCTCTCGGAACATCTGGAAACGGTCTATATACGAGTCCCAGTCTTCGTTTGCTGGGTCAAATGGAGCAGGTGGTATGGCGCTGCTGGTCATTCTGCTGTTGTTGCGTGCGCTCTTCAGCCATGTGCTCTGTCTTGTTTGATGAGTGTGGTGGTCTCCCATGGAAAGAATGAGACACAGGCTGGTGTACTCGGGATGTCTAGAGTCTAGAGCAAATTCTAGTGCTCCCTTTTATTGAGAATTTTGTACACAGTAAGCATTCACATTGTGGATTAAAATAATTACACAGAATTGTTTACAGTCATCTGAGCTGCTTAAATGTTCCTGGTGTTTGTTTTTAATTTCCTTGCTTATCTCAGTGACCCTTAGGCAGACATGTATGTATAAGGTCTTAGACTAATCATTACCCAATACTGAACTCAAAGTTTATTCCCACAATGAGTACTCAGTCAGCTCTATCATCTCCGCATCCCATCCTTGTCGCCAGTGTTAAGTCCTGAGCATGGGCGCGAGGAACGGAGACGAGACATCGAACTGTGACTTCAACTCTTTATTGTGACTTTAGAACAGAGCATTTACTTGGGCAGCAGCAGCTCTTTTATAGAGCTGGCTGCTGTCAAAACAACCAATGATTTGAGTTTACCGCTCTAACAAGCGTCCAATCAGAGAGACCCGCTAACAGCCAATCGGACTGGCCAGAAACGACCAATCACGACTCGCTATTCGCAGTCCAATGAGAAATGCAGGATTACGAGCCTGCTGTAAAAGTAAAGCTATTAGGATTGTTACTGATGCGTTGGCTTAGTCCATAACACAATGTTTATTACTGTTCATTTTCTTTGTGGTAAGAAACTCTTGTCACTTCTGTAACATAGCCTTTATAGTTTCATGATGATTAGCACAAAATATCAAACTTCCTTTGGCTGAAAACCCAACTTCTAATTTCCTGTGGAGTTTTGCCATTTCATAAAGACAAGGTAATGATACATCTGAGTCTTTCATATACCCTCCATGACTCTTGCCTACCCGAACATGATCTTTTAATTTTTGGAAAATTCATGTCATTTTCTCTTTGGAGTAATTTGGAATTTGGTCATTTGTCCCATGTTTAAATTGTTAGTCTAATAACAAAACTCCAGAAAACATGTGGACCTCCTATTTTTTTTGCTCCTGAGTGGCAGTCCTAAAATAATTTTGCTGCCAAGACAGAATGGTGAATGATGCTTCAACTGTCCTGTTAAGGTACTGTCTAAAAACAGTCAAATGATTTTTGGCAGATGAGGCAGTAAATCCCGCATGGGTCTCTCTTCATACTCTGCTATAAAGAAGCCATAATAGTGAAAGATGTAACAGTTTGCTGCATTTCATAATGTTCAAATCTTCTCACTCAGATGTCTTCAAATTGGCTGCGAAGACAGCCACATTTTTGTTTTCTTAAAGCCATAAGAAATATATCGCAGGTCAGCTTTTCACACCCAGATACCCTCCACTTGGGTTAGATTTGTGGAAAGTTATACAGTATATAGTAACAGGTAGATGTTTTTAAAAAAGTAATATATTTTCCCTTTTTAGCAAATTGCTGAGATTAAAAGTAGATCACTATATTTTACTTTCCATATGTGACTGTTATCTATAGTTTTTAGCACTCCTGCAGTATCTAAGATCTGATTAAGGATTAGAGTAAATTATTAATGGTATTCTAAATGTTGTCACTATTATTTTGCATTGGTGGTTCAATTGTTAAAGCCTTTCCTATGTATTGGTGCTGGAGCACAGTTCACTGAACATTCTGGAAGTAATGTAAAGTGTGTAGCATTGGCAGATACACAGAAACATAAGAGACAATTACTTTAGGAATTGGTGGCAAACTGCATCATCTTCCCAGTTGCATTATTTAACCCTTCCGCAGCAGAATTAACAAGAAAATGAATAACAGATTATCAGAGTTGGAAGGGACCTTATAGGTCATCTAGTCCAACCTCCTGCCCAAGCAGGAGACCCTACACCATTTCTGACAAATGGCAGTCCAATCTCTTCTTGGAAGTCTTTTTTTTTTTTTGAAAGAAATTTTATTAATTTTCTACAAATAAACAAGACAGACAAAACATTAAAACATCAACTCTCATATGTACATCCAGTGTGTCAGTTGGTTCATCAGTTTTGTGCATTCCTTTTGTAGTCTCAATTACAATTATGTTACATAACAACTCATATTGTCATTCCGAACTTATATATCCTAATATCACTAAGAAAAAAGAAATTTTTGACTATACTTTTAATCATTCATGCTTTATGAGATAACAATACTTTAACCAGTTTATTCTGTAACAAATCATACCAAATCAATCCTAAAAAAACCCTTAATAAATATAATGTCAAATAACAAAGTAATAACAAAATAGCAAAATAAAGATATTCCTTACTGTCTATCATTCTAAATATTCTATTATCGTATTTTATCATCTAGCCATTGATAAAAAGGACCCCAAATTTCATAAAATTGTTCATCCTCTTGCTCTCTAATTTCAAATGTCAATCTACTCATCTCAGCACATTCCAATATTTTCTTAATAATTTCCTTCTGTAATGGTATTTTCTCATTCTTCCAATTTTTAGCAAATACAATCCTAGCCGCTGTCAATACATTCACAATCAGGTATTTCAAATCTTTACGATATATATCAGGTAAAATTCCCAATAAGAAGATCTCTGGTTTCAAGTCTATGTGTTTCTTTGTCATTTTTTCCAACCACATGCGAATTTTAGTCCAATATTTTCTAGCGTCATCACAAGTCCACCACATATGGTAATACGAGCCGGGTATCTGATGACATTTCCAGCATTTTTCAGATTTGTTCTTAAACATTCTTGCTATTCTTGTCGGGGGAAAGTGCCACCTGTAAAACATCTTATACAAGTTTTCTTTATATGCTGTTGACATTGTCATTTTATAATTTTGAGACCACAATTTTTGCCATTTCTCTAGATCAATCCCATATCCAAAATTCTTCCCCCAAGCAATCATAGTTTCTTTTACTTGTTCTTCCTCTAATTTAATTCCCAGTAAATAACCATATAATTTTTTAATCACCTTCTCATCAGTACCCATCAAGATCTTATCTAAATCAGTCTGCTTATCATAAAATCCCTCTGTTTTAGAATCTTCATCATACCTTGAATGTATTTGCGCATATGAAAACCAATTCATCCTTATATCTTGTTCCTCTAAGTTTTGGATCAATTTAAGTTCACCCTTTTCATCCAATAGTTCCCCATATCTAACTGTTTGTTCCTTCTTATAAATTATAGGATAGGAAAATGCTTCAATAGTCGATAACCAAACTGGAATTTTCAAATAACATTGTCTTTTTATCTTCTCCCAGTTTAACCACAAAGTCTTCTAAAATAACCCTGTGTTTTAGTTCCCTTATACCATAAAAAAGCATGCCAGCCCAACAGCAGATCATGCCCTTCTAATGTCAACAATCTATGCTTTCTTAATGTTATCCATTCCTTGACCTACATCAAACTTGCAGCTTGATAATACAATTCCCAATTAGGCAGGCCAAAACCTCCTCTAATTCTAGCGTCTTGCAAAAAGCTTTAGCTTTATTCTCGCTTTTTTACCTTGCCATATAAACTTCAACATGATTTTATTTAAATCTTCAAAATAGTCTTTTCCAAGCCTAATTGGTATTGTTTGGAACAGAAATAAAATTCTGGGTAAAATATTCATCTTGATTGTTGAAATTCTCCCTATTAATGACAATTGCAAGTTTTCCCACTTCTTCAAATCTGTAGTTATCTGTTTTTTGAGTTTAATACAATAATTCTCTTTTAATGTGCTACATCTTGCTGTCAAATATATCCCCAGATACTTAACCTTATTTGTAACTTGGATTTTCAAAAGATTAAACATAAAATGGAATTAATAGAGAAAGAAGAATTGGCAAAGAAAATCAGAAATTCTAAACAGAATTACTTTGAAGATGCAAATAAACCAGGTAGATGGCTAGCATATAAATTGAGAAAGGAGAAGGAATCAAGAAAAATATTGAAGCTAATAGATGATCAAGGCCAAGTTTGTTTTGGTAATAAGGAGAAAAAGGAAGTTATTCAAGATTTTTATGGGCAACTATATAAACAAGAGAATATTGATGAGGAAAAAGTCAAACGGTATCTACAGAATGCTAATTTACCAAAGATACCTAAAGAGACTGAAGAAATGCTAGAAAGCAATATAACAATGATGGAATTAAATGAAGCATTTAAGAGACAAAACAATGGGAAAGCACCAGGTCCAGATGGGCTTCCGGCAGAATTCTATAAAACATTTCAAGAATCATTGAGCACCCATTGTTAGAAGTCATGAATGAAGTTATGTTAAAGAAGATGATACCCAAAACATGGTCAAAGGCTTATATCACACTTATTCCAAAAGAAGAGGCTGACCCACTGCAAATTAAGAACTACAGACCCATCTCCTTATTGAATGCAGACTATAAAATCTTTGCTTCAATTTTAGCAGAAAGACTTAAAAAATATTTAAATAATTTTATTCACCCAGATCAAAATGGATTTCTGCCAGAGACAAATTAGAGACAATATGAGAGTAATTTTAGATACTTTGGAATAATATGAGGCTCATCCTGAAAAGCAAATGGCTTTGATATTTCTAGATGCTCAAAAAGCATTTGACAACGTGAACTGGAGATTTATGTTATTACTATTGGAACAGATGGGTTTTGCTAAAAAAATTATTCAAGCAATAGAAGCCATATATAATAAACAGACAGCAAAGGTAATGATGGAGGGGGAACTTACAGATCTTATTAATATAAGAAAAGGCACAAGACAAGGGTGTCCCCTATCTCCTTTGCTATTTGTGTTGACCTTGGAAGTGTTGAATAGAAATATTAGGGATGATAAAAGCATAAAAGGAATGAAAATTAAGAAGGAAGAATTTAAACTACAAGCTTTTGCTGATGATTTAGCTTTTATTCTGGAAGACCCGTTAGAAACAGCTCCAAAGTTATTGGAAAAGATAGAGACATATGGTGAGATGGCTGGTTTGAAAATAAATAAAGATAAAACAAAGATTTTGACAAAGAACATACTATTGAGACAGAAAGAAGAACTGGTAGATCTCTTCTTGGAAGTCTTAAGGTGTGACACTCCCACAACTTCCGAGGGCAAGCTGTGCCATTGGTTGATTGTTCTCACTGTCAGAAAGTTTCTCCTTATTTCCAGGTTAAATCTCTCCTTGTTCAGTTTCAATCCATCATTCTGGCCTACAGGTGCTTTAGAAAATAGCTTGACTCCTTCCTCTCTGTGGCAGTCCCTCAAATATTGGAACACTGCTATCATGTCTCCCCTGGTCCTTCTCTTCACTAGACTAGTCATGCCCAGTTCCAGTAACAGTTCTTCATATGTTTTAGTCTCCAGTCCCCTAACCATCCTGGTTGCTCTTCTCTGTACTTTTTCGAGAGTCTCAACATCTTTTTTATGATGTGGTGTCCAAAACTGGGTGTGGTCTTACTAAGGCTTTATAGAGTGGTATTAGTACCTTATTTGATGTCGATTGTATCTCTCTGTTAATGCAATGTAGGATTGTATTAGCTTTTTTGGCTGCTTCTGCACACTGCTGGCTCTTATTTAGCTGGTTGTCCACTAAGACTCCAAGATCCTATATCATGGGAAGTTGCCTTGTGCTGGGTTATCTAACTTAAAATATTTACATTGGATTTTCTCATTTGGTGTGTTGGAGCAGAAGCCCCATTATTCCCAATCAGTATTTGGTAGATACTATGGGAGTTACTGATATATCTGGAGGATACCATGTTGAAAAGTCAGTACTGAATGGTAGCAGCTTTTCAAGTTTCTGAAGGAGATCTCCTTGACTTGAGCTGGCAGGGACTGGACTGTGGAGCTTTCTAGGAAATGCAAATGTTTTTATCACTAAAGACAAGTTTTTCTTCAATATGCACTTTCCCCCTCTTGCTTAATTCATGACATTGCATTTAGCTCTGGATAGTGTAGCCTTATTTTTTGGGATAAGTTTGAAAGAAATCAAGGTTGATTGACAAAGTGATCAGAATAATAAAAACTTATTGTGGGGTGAAAGATACAGATCTGTGCCTGTGTGCTAATATGAAAAGAAGGGAAAGGGGAATGCTTATTCCATTTAATACACAATATTGAGCCCATCATGCTTAGAGAGCTAAGCAAAAGTTATTGTTCCTAACGGGTGTGAATGGTGAATGGGAAGGGTTTTTGGAATGCAGTTGAGACATGTAACTTCCTGCTTTTTACTGTTTCGGTAGCCTGTTTTGCTGGCAGTAATGCAATATTCATGGGAATCTTGAGGCAAAATCTCAGTGCAACATAATGAAAACATGCCTGTTAGTATCAATTTGTGCCTGCCAATAAAGCACAAAGAGAAAAGCATCTGTTCAGCCGAAGAAAGGACTAATGATAAACACAATTGCCATCCCTGCCTTAAATAATTGAACAAGAATACCACTGAATATTTCAGTTTGTTGATATTTAATTAGCGCAAGCCTTAGTCCTATTTCAGATGCAAAATGATCCATATAAGAAATAAGGAGGCAGTGGGAGAAGAAAAGACAAGAGAGAGATTCTTCAAAGGAGGAATTTTTTAACGAGCCTACCATGGATTTTTATTAATCAGTTAGCTAAAATTGGTTAATGAGCTGAGCTCAATTAAGAAGCAGAGACATTGAAACTTGATGTGGCTAAATAATTACAGCTTTTATCTACAAAGCCACTAACCCCAGGTGACCCAATTATGAGAATTCATGTGTTCTCATTTTATTTTTATAAGTTGGCTGAGCAAAGCTTTTTAGCTAAAAAAAAATGTTATAGTGGGTGATTATTTCCTTGATAATAAAGAGAAGGACCTGGATTCTGTCTCTGTGAGATAATTACCTGGACATATTTTTCATCTTTCTGACTTGCTCATAGGCGTGAGCAAGCACACACAAATGGATGCACATATACAGAGAGAGACTGGGCAATAAACATGGTAAGGAGATTACTTGGGTGAAATAGAGTGATAAATTGGATGTTTTCAGAAGTACAATAGAATTCAGGTTTTGACAAATTCTACATCATCACAGAATAGGTAACAAAAATTATGTCCAGTGAGGAAAATGTTAGAGCATTTAGTAAATGCAAAATAAAATATTGGTTCATTCAAGATCATTTTTTACATTTGCCCTTTCCCTCTTTTCTTGCATGGTACATTTTCTCTTTTAAATAGTGTCTTGACCCTCATCAATTTTACTCTAGACACTAAACAACTTTGAACCCTAAGGCAGAAAATTCTAAATTGTATCTATCTAGATGTTATGGCTCGGCATAGTTTTAAAGTGGTACTCCACTCTGAAGATTTAACTGTAAAGGGAAGTGGCTAATAGTTAGACTGGCTCTAGCACTCTGCTTTCTCATGAATAACAACAGCAGGTGCTCATGAGGCAAATTTGTCCAATAGATATGAATCATCAGTCAGAATAGAATTGGAAGGGGTTTTGGAGTTCTTCTAGTCCAACTCCCTTATTCAAACAGGAGACCCTATACCATTTCAGATAAGTGGCTGTTCAGTCTCTTCTTAACAACATCCAGCGATGAAGCACCTTCAACTTCTGATGGCAAGCTCTTCCATTGGTTAATTGTCCTGTTAGGAAGTTTCTCTTTAATTCCACTGAATCCAGAGTGAATCATTGAACTCACTCTACATTTTATCTTGGCAGAGGACTGACATGGGTCAGTCCGCATAAAATTAAATACATACATATGTAGGTATGTAGTAATACATACATACAAACGTACACTGCATTTAGATGCCTATTAAGTAATCTATGAATTTCACAATCATAATAAAAGACCTGTCCTGTTTTTCAGGAACTCACATATCAGTTGCTTCCCTCTCTTTACTTAATGGTAAAGCTGGTTCTTATAAGAAATAGTAGTTGCTACATTCAAATCAATAAATAGTTTACAAAACAAATTTGCCTGTAGTGTAAAGACTAGAAAAATGTATTCAATCTAAAATCAATGGTGTTGTATGTAGAGAATTAAGTATTCTCTCCTTAAGAGCCAGGCAAGAATGTATGCTTGGAAATATGGCCCAGGATGTGTAAAGCCTCTTTCTCAGGTCAAGGCAAAATTAAGTCCAATTTAGAAAAGAGAATTTGGAAATGGTTAACTGAAGTTTAGAATAAAACAAAACCTTTGCTAACAAAAGCCAAACTGACCTACATTTACAAATTTATCGGGATAATTACAAGCAGTTCCCTGAGCCTCTGCAACAGGATTTGGTCTTTACTTTCTGCCAGCCATTTGAAGACAAAGTTAATTTACAGCCTTGGGCTTTTCTAGAGGAGCAGAAGTAATTTCCAAGGTGTCAGGACTCAGACTCTAGAAGATGCCAGTTTATGTGCTCAGTTTAGTTGAATGGGAGAACAGGAAAGTAGATTAGATAAAGAAATATTTGTCATCAATGGACAACAAAAGGACTAGACCATGGGGTCTTTAGTGTCTCTGAGCTTGGTTGTTTATGACCAAACAACCAAGCTCAGAAGTACAAAGGACTCCACAGTCCAACCCTGAGCTGCAAATATTCTCTTCTGTCAATAAAAAGACTAGAGATTGAGAAAAATCAAGTCTAACTTTTTTTAAGAGAGCACAAGTATCATTCTTAATATATATTCTACATGAAGACAGGTGGAGAGCTAAAAAAAAGTGTGAAGGAAGGAGATGAAGAACAGTTTCAGATAATGACAGTAATTTGTTTATCTTCTTTGACAATCATATCTCTAATAAGCAGGTAGCATTCCTTATAAGGATTTTGCTGTAAGACAAAAATGGAACAGCATTAAATATACCGTATATACTCGAGTATAAGCTGAGTTTTTCAGCCCATTTTTTGTGCTGAAAAAACCGCCCTCGGCTTATACTTGAATCAGCCGCTACGGCACCAAGCCTGGCCTGCACTGGCATGGCTGCAACCAATCGTGCCTCCAGGGCAGCATCGCCGCCGCAGCTGTCTACCTGCTGAGGGCCACACAGGCGACCCCAAGCGGCCTCTCCTTCCCCATTAACGGGCCCCCGGGGCCCCCGCAAGCTCCTGCGTTGCGCGCTTCCAGCTTCGCCAAGAAACCGCCAGGCTCAGGCAGCCTCCCCCATCCCCTAGCCTAGCAGCGAAGAGCTGCTCCAGGGGCAGCGAGACAAAGTGCCTGGCTGCGCCATGGTGGGAACCCCCCGTAGCAGCTCTTTGCTGCTAGGGGAAGGGGCGGGGGAGTCTGCCTGAGCCTGACGACCCCAAGCGGCCTCTCCTTCCCCATTAACGGGTGCCCGGGGCCCCCACGAGCTCCTGCGTTGCGCGCTTCCAGCTTCACCAACAAACGGAGATGCAAATCTGGTAATCGCTTGCGGAGCCTCGGCACGAACCCCCTTTCCCCGCACTCCCCCCCGCACTCCTCTGGCAGCAGCAGGCGGAGAAAGCCCCGCTTCCCCCTGGCTTTGATGGCACGCGTGAGTTGGCTTCCCACTCTTTTTTTTTTTAACTCTCCTCCTCCTCCTCCTCTCCTCTCCCCTTGTTGTCTGGTCTTCCCTAAGGAAACTCGAGGGCTCACACTTCCAGGTGTTTCTCCCTGTCTTTCTCCCTGTCAATGATCTTTTCTTCCCTTCCCTTCTCTCAGCCCCATCCTCCTTCACCTTTGTCACCACAATCCTGAACAGATGAAGTTTGTACTTCTCAAGAAAGGTTGGATGTTCCTTTTGAGGAGGGAACCTAGTGTGACATCTGTATGTTGACCTACTACTGAGCCGTGGCATGTGTGCACATGCAATGGAGGCATGAGGGAGAGCTGTGAAAGAGATGGTGGCTCTCCAAAACAGGATGTACATGCAGCACATACACATGCTTTTTTCTTGCAAGGGAGAGGGTGACTCTGTTTGGACATACAGATGATGATGAGGAATCCAGTTTTGAAGGATTTTAACTCTTGTGTTTTAGCTTGGTTGCTGATTGAGCTAAGGTTTTTGTACTTTTAAAGTTATTGTTGATACCATATTGGTTTTGTTGGCTCTCTTTTCCACTTACAGAGCTAGTTTACTGTTTTTCTTTGAAATAAATATTCAAAAACATTTAACCTACTGATGCCTCAATTCATGTAATTTTATTGGTATCTATTTTTATTTTTGAAATTTACCAGTAGCTGCTGCATTTCCCACCCTCGACTTATACTCGAGTCAATAAGTTTTCCCAGTTTTTTGTGGTAAAATTGGGTGCCTCGACTTATATTCGGGTCGACTTATACTCGAGTATATACGGTACTTCATTTCTTCCTCATTGTGAAATAGATTTTAACTGGATAATAAAAGCAATTTCTGCTTTTGTGATATGTTAGTTATAATATGCTGCTCAATATCTGAGCAGGACTCAAAAGTTAGGGTGGGGAATATATCCAAAGATAATTCAGAATGTGGCTGAAATGCTGGTTGGCAATCAGATCAAGTTTCATAGTCCATAATGGAGCAAAATATACTGCTCAAAAAAATAAAGGGAATACAAAAATAAGATATCCTAGATCTGAATGAATGAAATATTCTTATTAAATACTTTGTTCATTACATAGTTGAATGTGCTGACAACAAAATCACACAAAAAATATTAATAGAAAGCAAATTTAGCAACCCATGGAGGTCTGGATTTGGAGTTACACTCAAAATTAAAGTGGAAAAAAAACACTACAGGCTGATCCAACTTTGATGTAATGTCCTTAAAACAAGTCAAAATGAAGTTCAGTAGTGTGTATGGCCTCCACGTGTCTGTATGATCTCCCTACAACGCCTGGGCATGCTCCTGATGAGGTGGTAGATGGTCTCCTCCACACCTGGACTAAAGCATCCCCCAACTCCTGGACAGTCTGTGGTGGTGGATGGAGTGAGACATGATGTCCCAGATGTGCTCAATTGGATTCAGGTCTGGGAAACGGGCGGGCCAGTCCATAGCATCAATGCCTTCGTCTTGCAAGAACTGCTGACATACTCCAGCCACATGAGGTCTAGCATTTCGTGCATTAGGAGGAACCAGGGCCAACCGCACTGCAAGGGGTGTGAGGATCTCATCTTGGTACCTAATGGCAATCAGGCTACCTCTGGCGAGAACATGGAGGGCGCCCCCCTAAAGAAATGCCACCCCACACCATTACTGACCCACTGCCAAACCGGTCATGCTGGTGGATGTTGTAGAAAGCAGAATGTTCTCCATGGCATCTCCAGACCCTGTCACGTCTGTCACATGTGCTCAGTGTGAACCTGCTTTCATCTGTGAAGAGCACAGGGAGCCAGTGGCAAATTTGCCAATCTTGGTGTTCTCTGGAAAATGCCAAATATCGTGCACGGTATTGGGCTGTAAGCACAACCCCCACCTCTGGATGTCAGGCCCTCATACCACCCTCAGGGAGTCTGTTTCTGACCGTTTGAGCAGCCACATGCACATTTGTGGCCCACTGGAGGTCATTTTGCAGGGCTCTGGCAGTGCTCCTCCTGTCTTTCCTTGCACAAAGGCGGAGGTAATGGTCCTGATGCTAGGTTGTTGCCCTCTTACGGCCTCCTTCACACCTCCTGAAGTACTGGCCTGTCTCCTGGTAGCACCTCCATGCTCTGGACACTACACTGACGGACACAGCAAACCTTCTTGCCACAGCTCGCATTGATGTGCCATCCTGGTTGAGCTGTACTACCTGAGCCACTTGTGTGGATTGTAGACTCCGTCTCATGCTACCACTAGAGTGAAAGCACTGCCAGCATTCGAAAATGACCAAACCATCAGCCAGAAAGCATAGGAACTGAGAAGCGGTCTGTGGTTACCACCTGCAGAACCACTCCTTTATTGGGGATGTCTTGCTAACTGCCTCTGCTTTCCACCTGTTGTCTTTTCCATTTGCACAACAGCATGTGAAATTGATTGTCAATCAGTGTTGCTACCTAAGTGGACAGTTTGATTTCACAGAAGTGTGTTTGACTTGGAGTTACATTGTGTTGTTTAAGTGTTCCCTTTATTTTTTGAGCAGTGTATTTCAATCTCCTTCACAGCCCAAGATATACAAAGGAAAATATTCTCGAAATGTATCTTTGGATCCCTGATGTCTCTCCCCTTGAAAATCCCTTGAAGTTTTAGTTAAACAGTGTTGGGATCCCTACAGTGGAATATCCATTGTGCTTTGCATTGTACTGTGCTGTCTTTCATTCTTCTCCCTCAAACTGTTGAAGTATTTCCCTATTTTAAACATATTTTTCAAATCTCTTGTCTCTGTCTGTTTTTCTCCTTGTTTCTCTTCCTATTTTGGACTTGTTTTGATTGTGTTAAATATTGAACAATAGCTGGTATGGAGTCAGCTATTTCAGATCAGGTGGTATTGGTTGTCTAATTATACACACAAAACTATTGCAACAATTTCAATTCACCTTTTTTCCAGAAATGTTTGGCACCAGAGCTGAAAGAACACAAGTGTCTCATTCTAGTTTTAGATTCATGTTGTTTGTGTATTCATTTTATGGGTAGTTTACTATCCAGACTATACTTGTCATTTCTTAAAGCCAACATTTTTTGTATGTGCATTATATCTGCCAAGCTAAAATTGTAGTAAGGCCAAACATGTTGACATGAAACAGTTCTTCCCACTTCCCTGAGATCTTTAGTTTGACATGTTGCAGGTTAAATTTGTTATATATGACAATGTTTGACTTTTATTTTGATGGCCAAGAAAATAGAGAGTAAGTGAAAAATAATCAATGTGCACATTTTTGAAATGAGTACATATTGCAGGTTTTGGTAGCCCACATCTTGTGTAGTGCTTAGTTAGTGCTTAGTGTGCTCAATTTGGAAAAGTCCCTCAATTATAAAGCTCATTTGATAATTCAGAGTTAATTCAGACTATTGGACAAAAACATTCCACAAATGCTTATCAGGATAAACTATGGAAGGACAAATATTAAGCAAATTTCCTTGAATATGGGGGATGCAAATACCAACTATTAACAAACAAATTGGTCTATGGTATCTTTCACTCAAAATTTTGGGCTATTTCAGAGCCAAGCCTTCTCTTAGCTGTTCAATTTATGCAAGGTAAAGTAAGGAGCATGGTAGGGTTTCCAGAAATGTTCTTTCTTTGTTGCAGAGGAGAATAACAAAATTTTTTGGAAGTCTGCTGAGTACGTTTTCCCTTCTTCAAGACCAGATCTATATTTCTTCAATTTTCTAAGTTTGAATTCATATGTTTCGCTAACTCAACTGCTCCCTTATTTTCTTCTTTGTTGCTTTAGCTGAGATCGTAATGACTTTAGTTAACTGGCTTCATTCTTAAAGCACACGGAATTCAATAATATATACACTTATGATAACATCTAAAATAATAGCAAAGAATCATAATAATAACCTGCTTCCAGAGTCTTTTGCTCCAGCAGTAAAATGAACAATAAAGTATTCTAAAACAAAAAGGCAAACAAGTTCTTCTATTTGGGACAGATGGGACTGGGTCTAAATTTCTGCCAGAGGCCAAGATGCACCATTACTTTTAACTTAGCAGACACTCTTTTTTATTTATTTATTACGATAGTGATTCACATTAGATAAATAGCAAGGTTAATCATAATTACCTGTTCTGTAGGGAATGTCTCAAGACGGCATTATGTGGAATGGTATAAAATGTAACAAAACTTAAAAATGAACAAGTCAAAATTGGTATACTCTGATTTGTGATCTTAACTGCTCAAAACAGTTAAAATTGGCTGAATTAGATCCTAGCGCATGTACTCTTGCATTATGTTTTTTCTATGGACAAGTTAGAAGTTATCATTTCTACATCCGGCTTTTGCCTGGCCAAAGCCGACTCTTGAGATACGTAATTCAGTGTCACCCTTGATCCTGCTTCCCAACCCCTGTATCATCCAACGAAAAATGTCCATAACCAAGAGTTATCAATCATGATTTCCAATTAGATTTTTGCGAGGCAAAAGCTTCAGTCACCTAATCAGTTTCTAAAGAAAATATGAATGGAATGTACTTTCGATTCCACACTGCTGCCTGCTCTTTGAAACTCCCCCCTTCTTTCTGTTGTCAACTATAAAATGTGTATACAAAATGTTTTATGAGTTGACATTCAATTATGTGAGTGGAAAACCCATAAGCAGAGTATAAACTCTATTGCTTTCTTCTGACACTGTTTCTCAGAAACTTTATAAAGCCTGAAGATAGCCTATTACGCTTCCTAGTAACTATTAGCAGTCTTATCTTCCATGGCTTTGTCTAATCCTAATTCAGTCCTGGAGCACATTTTTCAGTGCCTCATTTATGTTACAGCTAATTTCTGTGATTGATGTCTTCAGTTTTTCACCAAGATCAGAAGCAAAAGAAAGATTTAATTCAGTTCTTAGAGGCTTACATTGATCATACCCCACTCCAGTAAGTCTTAGCTGAGGGAACTAGACATTATCCTTTTCCACTGGGGTCCTATTTATGTGAAGATAACTTCTGAAATCTAAAATTAGCAGGAAGGATTTGAGCTGATGCAAATTATTCATATCTTCATCCCCTGGCAAACAGCTCAAGGGAAGAATGATAAAACATCTACTACATCTGAGAGCTAAGGTTTGGTAAAACCTGAAAGAGTTATTTCTGATATGGTTTCTCACCTATCCCCACATCCATCGCAAATACACAAAGTCAAGAATTAAAATAAAGGACATCTCTAAGAGATGGATACTTGCATCTACTTAAAATTCTCCAGTAGAAAACAGACGATCATCACCCTCAGCAATTTTGTTAAGCCTTTCTGTCATCAGGGCATGTATGACAATTGATCTGATCTCTCCATCTCTACTGTTGTGCAGCTAAAATAGTTTTGGAAAGTAAGTCTACTCACAGATGTTTCTAAGCATGTGAAGAAGGAAAGGTTTAGGCCAGGGGACCCCAACCTGTGATCTGTGGCCACTACTGGGCTGTGGGCTAATCACATTGGGCTCATGCCCCCTCTCGCATTATTAGCCTTATCGTGGGCACTCATGGCTCCACTTGTGCTCATGTCTCATGGCCACTTGTGGCCCTGCTTGGCTTACATTGTCATGGGCACTTGTGGCCCCATTCACACTTGCATTGTCATGGGCTCCCACAGTCCCACTTGTGCGAACATTGCTGCGAATGTCAAAGAAGGTTCCACACCCATTTGCACTACTCAGGTGACCCTGAAGACACAGATAAACCTCCAAATGCCCTCAATGACTCTCTAAAAGAATGCAAACAACCAGCTGTCTGCAAGGAATGTAAATCATTCCATTCCCCACCATCCAGTCAGAGCTGAAGAAGCATCTTGGATAAGAAGATTTCAAGGAAAAACAAGAAAGTCCACTTGATTAGCTTTTGAAAAAGCACCTTTAGGCCTGGGATCTATAAGGCAAAAGTGAACAATATGTTGGCAGAAAGCCATACTTAATATATGAGGACCACAAAGGATGGACCATAATGCAGTGTGGATGCACCATGTCATACTTGGATTGGGTTAGAATTTTTTGTTTTAGATTTTCAAACATTTACATCTATTTTAGGGCATATGCTTATTTTGTTATTCTCTACTTCAGAATCGGATTTACTGGTTTGAGGAAATTACAAGTGAGATTGTTCCCTGCCACAAGGTGCCTTCTGCAGCCCCAATTTATTTTACATTTTTTTCTGGCTAGATGGGCAGATTTCTAAACAAAGCCATGCTAGACAGTCATCCATCATTTTTATTTTCTAAGAATGCCTCAAGAACATATGTGGTGGCCAAAAGCATCCTATAAATAAAATGAAGCTGCTTTGTTTTGCAGCATGACAAGTTCCTTCTTTGGAAAAATTTAAAACATCTAACAGTCAAATGGGCATCAAAGGAGATGCCCATGAATACATACGTGCCATAACTTGTCCTTGTCAAGAGTCTTTAACAATAAAACCCTAGTTGGCTATATAACTATAATTTTTACAATTATTACCAAGGATGGAAATTTTGGAAGCTGACGCCCACAACTTCTGATACATATAAAGGTAGGAAAACTGTTGGAAGTGTTATTTTAGTGAAATTCTTGTCCAAGGGCAAACCTTCCAACTGTAATTGCTAACTAACTCTTTAAGCCAGTTTCTTCTTCCAGTTTCACTGGGAATTCTGTCTTAGAAAAGTATCTGTTGTGAGAAAAATGACAAGAATGACTTAAAGCACAAAACTTGCTATTCTGAACAGCAGAGACTTGTATTTTTGTCTAGGGCTTTTAAATAATTATTGGGTGGAATAAATAGTTTGAGTGGTTTCAGAGCCTGCTAAGACAAGCACATAAACCCTTTTCCTATGGTGGTTTCTTTTTTCCTGCATTCATCCATGCTTGTATGGAACACATACTTTCATAGGAAGTCTGCTTGCAGAAAAAACTACAATGCAAACATAAATCTGGATAATGTTCTGGAATAAAACAAGTTGCAAGTAGAAAACTGGAATCTCTCATTCTATCATTTTAGGAAAAGCAATTAGAAGTAGAGAAGCAGAGAAATTAATTGATCTTTCTGTTTTATGCGATTGTCATTTTAAAGTAAATAAAAACTGCAAAAACGTTAATAGGCACTGATTTCTTTTGGAATTGCTGCTGATTTTTTCTTTTCATAATGTCAGTTATGCAAAATGGGGAAAAACAAAAGATACTTTTGACACAGAAGCCAAACATGAAAAATAAATGATTAAACTATAAAAAATATTTTAAAAATTTAATAATTTTAAAATGTAAGATTGTATAATGTAAGTTGCTTTCATCTTTCTTGGAAAACATTTAAAGTTTATCTATTTTTGCAATCTTCTCTTTAATAAATCATCTTCATTTTTGCTAGAGTTTCAAATCTTGTAAATTGTTTATTAATTCCTGTTTGATTTTTCTTCCAGTAGTGAACTGATAAATGCCTTTCTATTTTCAGTAAATTTATTGTCAAATCTTGTTTATGAAAGTAGTATCCTAAACACACCAAAAACCTGCTATAATTGATCTTATTTATAAATGATTGAAATATATGCTAAAAACCCACTTTTCAGCTAATGAACTTTCTAAGAGAAGTATTATCAGTGAAATATTCTTAAATTATTCTTAAATTTCAATTTTTATAAAATGCCATTCTATTTTTCAAGCCACAACTTAGTAGCATCATTCCACTGCTGATTCCTTATGTACTCAGTGTTCTGATTTTTGGGAGAGAGGGGAATGTGTGTGTGTGTGTTTTCTATTTCTATATTTCCATATCTACTCTACTTGTAGACTTAGTAGTATTAGAAGCATTCTTCCCATTTAAATTGCATTTGCTAGTTTGGGGCCAATATCTCCATCTCTCACCATTTTAATCTATAACTTGTACATTGTTTATTAAGGTCCATCAACAGTAGTGATTAAAATTCCAAACATATATTTATTTAGAAAATAAAAGGTCTAATTATAAATTTAAAAATATAGATAGTGAAAATCAGTCTCAGGGAGTCTTAAAATGTTTTACGGTTTACGATTAATTGTATGAAGATTGTTCCTTATATTGTATGTGGGGCAGTCTGTTTTCGGAGGAAGCAGAAGGGCTAGTCCTTTGTTGAGGTCAGCATTGACAATAATTAGGCTTACCATTTAGTCAAAACCCTGTCTTTATATTATTTTCATTCCCATTATACATTGTGAAATAAATCACTTACCCTTCTCTATAGCAGGTCTCCTATGGTTGTTTATTTGATTTGTTTATTTGATTTGGATAGTTTCTTCTATGTATCCTTATGGGGACAAGTAAAGTTATTGAATTATTTGAAATGTACCCCAAATTCTCCATTTCATAGTGTAAAAATTCATTGGTGCATATCAGTGGAATCACAGCATAATAGAATCTTACATGTCTGGTTCCAAACTCTTTCCTTTTTAATCTGCTACATATACATTGGTATCTCACTGTTTGTTCTTAGTCCTGGCACGTGTGTGAAATATGCTGAGACGTTTGATTTTTATCCTAAGATCCATGGATTTTAAATGACAATTATTTTATAAATAATTTATAAAATGATAAGAAAGCTGGAAGAAGGAAGTCTGGGAATTCTCTGCTATCATAGTCAAACTTGATCAAAGTTGGTAGATTTGTATGACTTCTGGGTGCAAACCTGTCAATTTGATAAGCAAGTGGATATTGTTTTATCCAAAGAGCAATGACATTCACTGTCAGGTTTTGTTCCCATGGTATTGACAGTCCTGCTTTGCTCTTCTTAAAAACAAGATACAATCTGGAGTCCCTCTGGATAGCTATGCATTAAATCTGGGGAACCCTCAGAAACATTGGTCTGACAAAAAGGCTAATGGAAACAAAGACTGAGAGAAATATTCTCAGTAATTTTTGTATCTTTGCAAGCTGATGTAAAAAATTCAAAAAACAATTTTCAGAAGAACTGCAACAACAAATAAAGTTCATGAGTCACTGAATAGTTTTGCAGTAAAGGGATCAATGAACAATTTAACTGAGTAAATTCCCATTAAATGAAAATGTAATGTAATTGGCTAAATGTGCTGGAGATAACCAGGACTAATTGTTTATTTATCTATCAACAATCTAACAACTATGGAAAGAATATACAGTAGAAGAATCACAGAAACAATTTTCCAGAATATTTAAACAACTGTTAAAAATTAAGAGTAAGGTAAATAACCCAATCTAGTCATAATAACATTGAAGGACCATATTAAATGGAGCTGAGTATTTCTTTTAAAAGCCAGGAGCAAGGAGACCAGACATATCTAAGGTCAAAATGGCCCACAATGTTGGGGATATCATACACAAAGTTTTTCTAGTCACCTATGTCATACTTAACATAGGAGTGTGATCTTAAGAATGTCTTCTATAAGCGACTTGAAATAATGGACAGAATCATTTGGACAAGATGTTGCTTAAGATATTCTAATGCAGGGCTATCAAATTCACAGCCTGCTGGCTGGATGCGTCACACACTGGCAACACCCATGCTCGAAGGGGAAAAAAGTCGCGATACGTCACATAACAATGTGAGTTTGACACGCCTGTTCTAATGTCATACTATATATGTTAGAGATAACTAGTGCACTGAACTGAGCTCAGAAGCCTAGCAGCAACCAATGCAGTTACTTTAAAACAAGCAGTGAGAATCATCCTGTAGAAATATAGCTTCTGCATTCTATATCAGTTATAATTTCTGAGTCATCTTCAAAGGTAGTCCTGTAGAGTGACTTTAGTAGTCCAATTACATTACTTTTTCCCCCTTAGAATACATTATTGTATCCTGTATATGTTATATCAGGCTTAGCTCAAAAGCTTGCTACAACATTGCCATCTGCTACCTCAGCTTGACCCACTGGAGAAACAGATGCCATGTGGAAATTATCATTTGTATTACTCACCTGAAGATTCAACAGGGAATAAATTAGCAAAATTGCCTGGCTCCAGGGATCAGTCACCAACAGGGACTCCTTCTAATATATGGTAGAAATAATAATTCAAATGCCCATTAAGCAGTGTTACACAAAATACTTCAAGTTTGGACAGCTTTAACAATGAAACACCTTGTTTTGAGTATGAAACAATTGTTTTACATTTTAAATCACATGTTTTGATCATTAGGGTTGATTAAAACTTCCAAAATAATTAAAACAGCTGGTTGGAATACCTCTTTTGAACTTGAAGCAAAGTTTTTTTCCTCCCCACCCCCGAATCAGACCAGTGTGAAAACAAAACTTATTTAGGGTGCTCAAATACCTTGATTTATTTTGTTGATCCATTTTTTCCCACAAATGGAAACTGACTAGATTTACACAACACTCCAGACTACAAAGTGCTTGTCTAATTTGTGGGTCAGTGTTTTGTACAGATCATGCCATTATGTGGAATGTTCATTATTACATTTTATGTAAATATATCATCATCATCATCATCCATTTTTGCTGTTATTGTTTTGGTAGAAAGAAGCTTAGCATTTGGTGAGAGATACAGCATTGGCTGCCTATGTTTTATACTTCTGCAGTGCCATTATTCTCATTCCATAAATCTGATTTCTATTTTCCTCTATAAGGGCCATGAGATGTACTAAAAGATCATAGGGAGGAAAAGATGAAAACCTTTCTTCTCCCACTGTTTTTGAAAGTAGAAATGACTATTTTGGAGATCTGACTGTTTCTGCATGATAACTAATTTTGCCCCTATGTATGTCTGATTTTGAAAAAAAAGTGGAAATTATATTTCATAGGGAAATTGAAGAATTCATAGTAGTGGGGAGCCTCTAACTGGATCTTTCTTGTGTTTAAACTGAAAACTTTCTTATTTTCCAGATTGTTAATGGGAATCCTGGGAAGTGCAGTCCTGCTATCTCAAAGTCACTGAGATTGAGAAATGCTATTATATATTCCTTTATTAGATCATGTGAATAAATTGGATTTGTTTTCCAGATTTTGCTTAATAATAGTTGAAAGGATCATAATTGTAAAGGTAAAGATAAAGACATAGCATGTAGACCCCAGGTTACCAAGTGGCTAGTGAAAAGAAGAAAATTTCATTCTGCAGGTGTGCCATTATAGACATGCATATTTTCCAAATCATACAAAAATTAAAGTATGTCTGTAATTTTCAGAATTTTGCCATGCAATATTCTAAAAAAAGTCTACTATATAATCTATCTATCTATCTATCTATCTATCTATCTATCTATCTATCTATCTATCTATCTATCTATCTATCTATATGCTCCAATTCGTTCTAAATTGGATTGGAGCTTTGAGCAGATCCTGGGAATTTCAATAAAGAAATAGGTTTGTATGGACAAGATCATTCTTCTTTTCATAAATAAAATAAACAAAAACCTCTAAAAGCTAATAACCTGTGTTGTACTTAAATATTTGGCAATGTTGCCCAAATTTATTATCTATTTAGCTGAGTAATAAATTTGAATTTGAGGCACATCTGTTTACATTCCAAATGGAAGTAACATTTTTTTTACTGTGGTTTGTTCCTCAGATGTCTGTATTTGAGTCAGTCTTGACTTCTGGCCATTGCCTAAAGAAGTGGCTACAGTTTTCTTGGCAAGATCTTTGGAAATGCCTTTATCATATATAAAAAAAGTAAGGGTGCATGGAATGCTGTTACCTTTGTCATATCAACTGAATTTAAAATATTTCATATCCTTATTTAATTTAAAGGAAATGTGATTATCCCACAATCTTAATGAGTTGCTGTTCAGCTTTAAAGTAAAACGGAAATGTTGAATACATTCTTTCTATATTTTTTATTTTAATATACTAACAATTTATTCCAAGTGCAATGTCTTTTACTTTTATGATATTCCTTTATTTTTATTTTTTTTTAAAATTGAGAGTTCCTGTTTTATAACACATACAAAGATAACCACTGTTTTCATTCAGATATGTTAGATTCTCTGTCAATGTATTAAAACAGTCCCAACCACAAAAATCAATATCTGCATTCTGCAAGCAAAATTCAGCTTGCACTATGGGTACTCTCTTCTTCTTTACTGTGTCTTCTACAACTTGATCTAAAGTGTTCCTCGGACTCTGAACAGGGCACAAATGGGGGTTGGGTGAGGTTGGAACTGGCTGTGAAAGATAATGTATTCCATTTGTGGATCCCTTTGCTTTGGCAAAACCATTCAAACCATCCAGATTTATAAGATTTGCCTTCACAATGGAGGCCTTCAAGAACTAATTTAATATTTGCAGAATTTCAGAAATTATAAGTACTTAAAATGGGTTCTACTTGTCAGTCATCTCTTTAGCTCTTGCAAGGAGCTCCTTCTCCATCTCTATGACTCACTATCATTTTCTCCAACCTTCCTCACTCATTGATGGGCTTTAAAGCTGGAACTGCAGAGTAAGTGACCTATGGAGGAATGTGAACTGGAAGATGTAAAAGATGTATGTTTTCTTTGAGCCACTTGTTTTTTGAGAAATGGTAATATTTCTAAACTGAGAATGGCGACTGTATTTCAACTCTATATTCAACTCAAAATAGAAATATAAAAGTTGCTATGCAGGTTTTGTTTTTTACAGCTTCCTCATAATTGGCTAAGCATCATATTTCTGTCTTGTTTAAGAGTGAAATATATTTTCTAAAGATATCTAACAATATTAGGTTTTAATTCCTGAATCTTAATTAGTATTATTAAAGCATCTAATAATTGGTTGATTCCCTAAGAAAAGGTATTTTATTATTGAAAAGCAGAACAAGATGAAAATTCATGTTAATTCAGGTACTCAAGCTTCAAAGTGGTTTGAATTGCTCTTTAAAGCTGAATCATATGAAGGAAATTATATGTTCAGGTGAAATTACATTTAGTTTTTGCTGAAGGAGTTCCTGAAAGACAAGTAGTTGAATGTTTCTTATTTTGTTTGCAAGGAGAATGTCTTCAATGAAAAATGGAAACAAAAGTAGCCTAGAATCTTTTGTTTGACTTTTATCCTATTTATATTTCTTATCAGTTATTTTATAATGAGAATAATGTAAGAAAATAGGGTAAAAACAAATACTGAATTACATTTTTATGGCATTCCTATTTGCTTTTCTAGCATACATTCTGTAATTACTGAAAGTAAGAATCAATGTATTGAAGGTTTGCATCAATATAATGGATATCAAAGAGCAAAGGAAAAGTATCTCCTTAAGTGAATTCATTTGTATAGTATCCAATTAGAATAATTAACTATAGAAACTATCCATTTATAAATTCCTTTTTATTAACTGTAATTATTACCATAAATACTCTATTCCTGGGTTCCTTGGGGCATATATACAAGCAACAAATATATGTGTATTAAATGAAGTTCTAACAATGTAGCCTTGTTAGGAAATTGAATACATAACAACTGTTGTTCAGATATTCCTTACCTTTGACTCTCTTTATGACACTTTAAAAGTCATCTCAAAATAAAATAAAGTTGGATTTGACTCTTTTTATTTGTATGTTTCTTTATGATTTTTATATAAAAAGCTTTGTTTGTTTTTTTATAACAGAAATGTATCAAACGCCTATACAGTGACTGGAAAGTTATTATGGATTGTAAGCTCTAGAGGTGCCAAGAAAAAGAACAGCGAACTGAATACCAAATGGAAGGATCTAACTTTCTTCAGTATGGCTTTTACTCCAGAGAAATCCTTTCTGACAATTGAGTTAGATGTTTTATTTGACACGGGCTCAGTCTGAAAATGTTTCCCTTTAACAAGTCCTTATCTATTATCCCCAACATTTAATTTCTCCTTGTGCTGCTGTAGCTTTGTGCATTTGCCCATCTGTACCAGTTGCAAACATTATACTGCTTGCATAAGTGAAAGATACAGTATGTAATATGATATCAGAACACTGATATCAGAATGGACAACTTGATTTGCCATCATTTTTGTTTCCACTCAAGTAGACAATATGTTCAGTTAAAGTAAAGGGAGTCACATCACAATATTTTTTGTAGTGCCCTTATAATGCCCAGTAGTACAGTGGGGTGCTCTGGTATATTCATCTATATATTTGGGGTTTCCAAACAAATATTTATATGCTATAAAATGATGCAGAGGGACAGTCAAGTTAATTGAATGTTGAATAAATTTGGTAGGACTTTTGAAAAGAACATTTTATCATAATGCTTTTTCTGAAAGGGAATATTTGTTTTTGAGTGGTGAGATTAATTGCATGGTTGAACATATCTAGAGCAACTTTTGAGGCATACACAGAGCATAGTCTGCAAACATTTTTTACTTACTAAAGGGAGCCTTGGTTACATGTCCTGACTTCCCTGGCTGAGTCAGTATTTGACTTTGACTTTTAAAGTCCTACGTGCCTTTGAATGTTCTCAAGATAATAGAGATTTTAAAGCTCCTACAAACCTTTACAAATCATTGTAGATATCCCCTACAGCCTGAGTAACAAAGTTATTTAGCACCATAGTTATTTAGCCTTCCTCTGTTTGTGTAGGCCTTTACTAATGCTTATAAAATCTCCCAGCTTCTATGTAACCTCCTAACATCTTAGTAGAGTTAGTGATACTTGGTGAACTAGTATGTTTTAGTCTTCTTTTTTCCAAGTTAACATCAGTTATCTTTATTTGCTTGAAACAACATTTTAAGAAGATGGAGGAGCCTCCATATGGACGTTCATTGAGGTTGCCACAACTGTAAAGGTTGCCACAACTGTAAAATCATACAATATTCCAAAGCAACACAGTATACAAAGCAATACAATATTTTATACAACACAGCACCACCATGTTTCAATATTTGTTTGATAAAAGTGATTTTCCAGAATTGCACAAAAGAAAGGATGTAAACTATACATTTTAATGATATACAGTATAATTGCAGGTGCCTGTAATAATAGCATACAGTAAATTATATAATAGCATATAGTAATTATTGCCCCTTTAGTCTTATTTTATTGTATAAATCTCCATCGGTTTTTTTCTGATAAATCTTATTTCTAGCACTCACTATTTTAACACTCCTAGCTTTGTTCACCCCATTCTTTTTTTACTTTCTTCCTCAGTAAAGAGATAATCACTCACCAAATCTTTTAGACTCTAGGTTAATGTTATTTTCACAGTAAGTGCTACTTAGTGCAAGCCCTTTCACCTTTAATACATATTTGCATTTGATAAGACAAACCTATATATTGTTTGGATATTCTTGGACACAAACTTAATGATTGTGGTTTTTGGTGGGATTTCACACCAAAATTTCATCTAATGGTGGTGTCTATACAATTTCCCTGCCAATAAAAATGATTGAATTGGTGTCATGATGCAGACATCTCTTGTCCAAATCATCCAGGATCCCACACAATTCCAATTATACATAAGCCAGGTAATAAATATTTTAATAGATTGGACTTGGAAGGTTGGGAGCTAGAAGTTTTCATGTCATGTTAGTTGTCTCTATGTGACACGGAGAAACAAAGGTATTTGAATTATTGCTCTAGATTTGTCACTATAGATAGAGTTGCATGATTGGACTCTGTCCAAAGCTATTCTACAGCAGTGGTTCTCAACCTTCCTAATGCCATAACCCTTTAATACAGTTTCCCAACCATAAAATTATGGCTTGGTTCCTAAGACCATCGAAAATATGTGTTTTCTGATGGTCTTAGGTGGCCTCTATGAAAGGGTTGTTCAACCCCCAAAGAGGTCACGACCCACAGGTTGAGAACCACTGCTCTACAGTGAGTTTAAAAAAAGTGTAGCAATCTGGGTTGACTTTGATACGTTCACATTCTAAGTGGATGTTTTTATTATTTTGTGATCGTGAATGCACTTTGTCCTATTCCATCTTGCATTTGGTCAGGATATCCTCTAGTCTCCCATTTTTTGTCTGACATTTGATATATTTTGAAAATAATGCTTTTGCCTCTATACTGTAGCTTTTCTCCAGAGCAATATTTTGTTATGTGATAGAGTAATGGCCTTCTCTTCATTTTGTGTCTTTACAAATTGGTCTGTTGTGTTATTATGCAGTTGCATAGAAACTAAACATTAATTTATCTCCCGATTTGTAGGATAAATCTGGAAAATAAAGGCTGTTCAGTAAATTATATTTTAGCAATTTCAAAATACTAATGTATATTCTCTATATTTTGACATTCTTCCATTGAATTTTATAATAAAATATATTTGGAAAATAGAGTACTTTACATCCTGTTGTATCTGAAAGGATATCCAGTTTGACACATTGGCCTTTTCAAAATAACTGACAATTTGGATCTAATGTTTGACATCACGGAACGTAGATTACTGTCCTCTTCAGTAGAAGGCATGATGGTTGCCAATTCAAGAAATCTGTCCAATGTGACATGCAATTTATCCAGCTTAGTGGAAATATTTATAATGATCCATAGGGCTTCTTGTCTGGAACACTGTAGCAAAAGCTTTTAGTGACTATTTCAATTAGGCCATAAATTTATTCTTCTTGACTTTGTTGACAATCCATTACACAACAATGAAGGATTTTTTTTTTCAGAGAGTGAGTTTCAAAATTTGAAATCAGGCTAACACCTTGGATTTTATAGCTTCTAACAATAACCCAAAGTAAAATTGGGATTCTGTGTATAGTTCTTTTATTTTTTTTAATCTTTACAATTTGTGTATTGTAGAATCTGTAGTAACAAGGCAGAATAACTTCAGTGCCTTCTCTTCCAACAGGATGCATCTTGCTCTTCTAGCCCTTAGATTTGTAGACTTGTAGGTCAATTTTGTATTAAACAAGTCAGCCTCTATGTTGCTTGAAGAAAAAGCCTTAATCTCTGCCCTCACATGTCAGAACATTTAACCAGCATCCCCCTTTGTTAAGTGACAAATGTTTCTCCATGCCAAGTATGGTCTGGAGTAAGGACAGTTACAGATCTTCCCTTGCAAAATGTGCTTTGTGCAGATAAGAAGTCATTAAAAGAGTGTATCTCTCTGCTCAGTTGAAAACTTGTAGCAAACTTTTGCACATAGGAGTTTAATTTTTTTTTAAACTAGTTTTTGTTTTATTTCAGAAAGGCTCAAAGTAGCTTTTGTTCTTTTTTCATTGCTTGTTGGATGATATGAGGAACGTGCATGTGTGTTTTAATAAAACATTGTAAATTATATGCATGTATTTAACTTTCAAAAAAGGGGAAAAAGCAAGGTGTAGCTTTAAAAGTTTTTTTCAGTCTGCATTTAAGAAGGGGTGTGTGTGTATGTGTGTTTCCAATAAACTTTGCAAAAATATCTGTTTAACTTTCAGACAAGATAGAAAAGCAGTCTATAGCTTTTAAAATTCTTTTTTCTCCTGAATTTTAATTCTGATTTTAAAAACAAAACAAAAATAAATTTTATTAGTGTTTTATTTCAAAAGTTGCTTTAAAATTTCAACTTTTTCTACTAACATGCCCTAAGGTCAATAGAATCCAGCTGAGGGCTGTGTTAATAATTAATTTCTTTAAGGCTTTCAAGCAGCCTTTCCAGATTAAGTAATTAAGTTATATGACTTGGTGATATTTGCATCATGCAGGCGGGTTTCTCTGATGATGTCCCTGACTAAAACTACTAATAACTTCCTATTATAGGTTACTATTATTTACTTATTTAGAATAGAATATAATTATTTGCCAAATGTGATTGGACACACAAGACATTTGTCTTCAGTGCATATGTTCTCAGTGTACATAAAGGAAAAAAATACATTCATCAAGAATCATAAAATTCAGCACTTAGAGATAGTCATAGGTTACTAATAAGCAATCAAATCATACTAGGAAACAAATAAAACAATATAAATTGTAAAGATACAAGCAACATTGTTATAGTCAAAAGTGGGAAGAAATAGGTACTAGGAAGTGTAATTATAATCTAGTAGTAGAGGAATAATAGTGATAGTCTTAGTAAAGAAGTTGACAGTGTTGTGGGAATTAATTGTTTAGCAGAGTGATGGTATTTGGGAAAAAGTCATGAGGGTAGAAGTTAAAACAATTTATGTCCAGGATGTGAGGGGTGTATAGATATTTTCACAGACCTTTGTTTTTGACTTGCACAGTTTACAGGTCCTCAATGGAAGGCAGGTTGATAGCAATTGTTTTTTTCTGCAGTTCTAATTATTCGTTGAAGTCTGTGTCTGTCTTGTTTGGTTGCAGAGACAAGCCAGACTATTATAGAGGTGCAGATGACAGACTCAATAATTCCTCTGTAGAATTGAATCAGCAGCTCTTTGGGTAGTTTGAGCTTTTTGAGTTGGCGCAGAAAGAACATTATTTGTTGTGCTTTTTTGATGACGTTTTTGATGTTAGGTGTCCATTTTAAATCTTGAGATATGATAGAACCTAGAAATTTGGAGGTCTCTACTGTTGATAATGAGTTGTCTAATATTATAAGAGGTGGTTGTATAGGAAGGAGAGCTTCTCCTAAATTCTACCACCATTTTTACAGTTTTGAGTGTATTTGGTTCAAGATTGTTCTGGTTGTACCACAAGGCTAGTTGTTCAACCTCCCTCCTCAACCTATGCAGATTCATCGTTGTCTTGAATGAGACCAATCACTATTGTATCATCTGCAAGCTTCAGTCCTTTAACAGAGGAATCTTCTGAGATGCAGTCATTGATATATAGGGAGAAGAGAAGTAGAGAGAGCACACAGCCTTGGGGGACGCCTGTGCTAATTGTACAAGTATCCGATGTGATTTTGCCTAGCTTCACCAGCTGTATTTATTTATTTATTTTATTTTTATTTTATTTATATATTTATTTGCCAAATATCTAAAGTACCCAACTTCAAAATGATTCTGGTCAACTTTATGAAGTGAAAATAGACAAAAGCAGTGAATATAAAAAGGACATACAGTTTATAAGAAAATAGCCATTGCCTAACATACCATAGCCCCTTTAACTATTGGCCTAAATTCTTTTTTCCCTTTTTCACCATGTCAGATCCATAATATGTTACTTTTCTACTAGTAATCAGCTGAAATGCAATTCTGTCTGTCTAGATGTTTTAACAAAATCTTGCAATGACCTAAATTGAACAATAAAACTTGATTGACTGAATAGCTGATCTAAATCACTGAAACAGGCTTTGGAGAATTTTAAATATTTTTTCTATCCTTCCTGTTGAATATTTTTTTGTTAAGAATTGGCAGAATAGAACCAGAGCTAACCCTAACCCTAACCCTTCAACAAAGGTTTCTGGAATGAATCTAAGTTCTGACAAATTACAAACTTGGTTGTTGAAGGCAATATCTGAATCAATCTCAGGGCTCCTAAAAATCATATGTGAAATGTCTTGGAAGTTAAATTACTTTCTAGTTGATTAGTGTGAAGTTCAAAAAGTGGAAAAGCAGGGAATTTAGAAATATAGTAGTCCTTTAGCTACAGCAGTTATTCTTGTATGTTATTTAAAATAATGATAAAAATATTTTTGTCAGGGTTCCAAGTAATACCCCCAACAGAATTAAAACTCTAAGAAGATACCTTACTCAAAGCATAAATTTATATGATATGTCATATTGGCACAGCTGGGGAAAACCTGAATCTAAAGCCCTGCATTTTCCCCACCCAAAGTAAAACCAAAGTTCCTTCCCCTGCATCGACATCTGCATCATATAGTCCAATCAAATCAGTGTCCCAACTTCAGTCAACTTCCATCACACCTTCCCAGGTGAAGGCTGGACATCCTTGGCTCACAAGGGAAAGAATGTTGTGATGATTATACATTCCACACACCCCTCCCATTTTCACTGCTTGCTCAGTCATCACTGTGGCAACCCTGTAGACTTTCACATAAGATGACTACAGGGCTGACAAATTTATTTTGGATTTAGCAATTTTTTCTATCCTTTATATCATGGCAAATAAACCATGTATATTTGTCATAAGTTCAAAGGCAATTTATAATTTGCATTATTGATATATAATCTTTCTCTTCTATTAATAATTGTGTAAATTAAGAATAATTAATATTTTCCTACACTAAATTTTAATTAAAAATTTCTTACTATATCCTACGGCATGTATGGGAATATACTGTATGTGAATAGTTTTTAAGGTATTTACTACCAAGATTTGCAAGATACAAAGATTCTATTGTGAATATGCATTTATCAATGAAGAGACCATACCCAGAAAATCTGAGGCTACTCAAATAACAATGTTTATTTTACTTGATTTATTTGCAATTAATGGAATAGACTGGATCTAACTGTGTTTGCAGTCTGAAACATCTGGAGGTTACAATTCTTGTATCCCAGATTTTTGTTTTTGTTTGGCTGAGATTGGCTCATGTAATCTGCTTTTAATTTTTCCACATCATAGAATGGACCACAAGAACAGTAGTATGCATAGAATTGTCCAGTTCTTTTGTAACTTATGAAACCAACTTTCTCTCTCTACCAATAAAACTACTTGAAACAGAGTAACAGTGTTGAAGAATATTATTAGAAACATCAAATAAGCATTCCTTCTGATTTCATTCTATTTATATACAGTATGTCATATGTATTGGTGTGTGTGTGAGTAGGTGGGTGGCGGGCTTCAACTATATTTAGGGGTAATAAGCATACCTAGCTAACTTCAGTTGATTTCAAAAAGTTAAGCAGGGTTGAATCTAATTAGAGCTTGAGTAGGCCTGGATCTTCCAGGATAACCCAGAATTTTAGAATAGATTTAAAGGTTGAAAAAAATGGAAGAAATTGAGAACAACCTATTCAGTGCAATTCTTTACAAAATGAATGTGGAGGAAATCAATCTAACATTGTAATCAAAAGTAGTACTAGGCCAAATATCATTTTATATCTTTTTATTTCTCACCTGAACCATTCTCTTTTTATTTGACAGAAAGGAACTTGGAGTAAAAGACTGTTTTACTAAAATTCTCATAGGTAGGGAGTAGGGTTCTTGTACTTGTCATAGTTACAACTTAGTGTATGTGAATGCTTTATTAATTCTCCACAATAATTCTCCACAAATCATTTGTATAACAGTCCTTTGTCCAGTAGTCTGTAGTATTCCTGACTTTCTATATTTACAGAGAATTCATTTCATGAATCTTCTCAGAGCAATCAGGGGGAGACTGCAGAAGGCTGGAGAGATGGATCTCACACACACACATAATCACATACACACAACCATTATTTTAGTAATAGTATAAGTTTCTACCGTGTTCTCCGAACACATGACCCACACCAATAATAAGCCCAATCCTAATTTTCAGGTGGGCCTAATATTACCCCTACCCTGAAAATAAGCTTGGGGAATGGGCATGGTCAGCATGCATGGCAGCGCATGCACAAAGGGGGCAACTCTCTGAGTATAGCTGCAGCCTGGTGGCCCCTTGGGCAGCGCAAATACCATTTTTGCCATTCTCTTTCTGGGTTCAGCACTTCTGCTTGTTGGGTTGCTTCCCCGAAGCCGGCAGCTCCATGGCTAACTGCTTTGCTTTTTCCCTCTTTTTGGGAGGCTTGCAGGAGGCTTTTTGGCAAACAGGAGAAAAATGGGGACGGGAATTTTGCTGCCTGTCATCTTTTCCTCAGTCTGTGCTGAGCTTGAGGAATGGATGGCATCTAGCAAAATCCCTCTTCCTATTTTCCTCCCATTCACCAAAAAGCCTCCATTCTGAATGCTGAAGGTTCAGAATCGAAGCGACAGTGCATCCATGGCACATCCAGCTCACCGAGTCGGGCCTGCTGCACCTCAAAAAAAGTAAGCCTGCCTTGAAAATAAGCCCAAGTTGCCCCAGGCAATCATATTTCCATAGGCATCTTATCAGGGACTCTCTATTAACCAATTGGAAAAAAGTACGTAAAAAACTCTATCTAAAAATACCAATTTGGCTATCTCCAATGGAAGCGATAGTACACCCTAATAATTTGGATATAACTAAAATGATTAAGTATGAAAATTTATTAGACCCACAAGGAAATCTGAAAACACGACAAGAATTACAAGAGCGAGGATTCATAATTGATCAATGGTTGTACCTTCAAATTCATAGTAGATACAAACAAGATATTAAGGAATTTGGAATCTACAACAAATTACAGACTTTAGACAAAATTTTATTAGGACTGAGCAAAAAAAATATATCTAAATTTTACAAACATTTATTAGAAACTGAACTCGAACAAGAAATTGTCAAAGGAAATATGATTGCGTGGAGCAGAAACGTGGGATGGAGTATTATCCTAGCAGAATGGGAAAGGATCTGGAACAGGAACATTAAGATCATGAAATCAGCAGCTTATAAAGAAAACACATACAAAATATTTTATAGATGGCACCTACCCCCTTTGAGATTGGTGAAGATGCCCCCCAACACGAGCCCCAATTGTTGGAAATGTCAAAGCATATAAGGTACCTTCTTCCATATGTGGTGGCATGCAAGGAAACCCAGAAGTACTGGCAAAAAATTAGGCGCTGGCTAGAGGAAATAACCAAGGAACAAATTGACTACAAACCAGAGTCCTTCCTTCTAGGAATTTTCGATAAACAAAAACCTAAAAAATCGAAGTATATTATAATTCATATCTTAACTGCAGCCGGACTGGCATTTGCCCAGTGCTGGAAATTACCTTCCATCCCCACTGAACATATGGTTATTCAGAAAATTTTACAATGTGCCGAAATGGACAAACTAACCCAAGCATTAAAAAATAAAGAATCCTCAACCTATTACAACAATTGGAATCCTTGGTATAATTGGCTAAATCAAAGATAGATCACCTCTAGGAAAATTAAGGCCGAGGGCCTCCGAAGCAGAGATAAAGAAAAGCATTGCCGACGATATTTTTGAAGAAGAAAGGATCTTATAGACAGTCACAAAAATATGGTGTTATTTTAACTGTTTTCCCTACTCTACCCTCCCCCTCCCTTATTCTTCCCTTTTTCCCTTCTCAAGCTTTCCTCTCTTTCCCTCTTGGTCTATGCTAAGGCCCGTTTGTCTTTTTGTTGTACATAACTTGTAGTTGTGTTGTTCTTTTAAAGGTAAAACTAATAAAGTCTTTTTCTAAAAAAAAAAGAAAAAAAATAAGCCCAAGTTGTGATGATCCGGGGAGTGGCACAAAGGCAACATAGTCAGATAATCAGTAGGAATCCTTTTATTAGCTCCAGCATTGCCCCAAATGCCCTGATTACCTTCTGGCTGAAAAAAACTCTCCCAGGAACAGGCTTTGGTATAGAGAATCAAATCCAAAACGTAGTCAACAAAAACTGTAACTATAAGTCCAATCAAGGCAAAATGAGGTAATTAGTCCAACAGGGCAGTAGAAGTAATTCCAGACGTGAAGGCACGGCAATAACTCAACATGGTTGGGAAGACACCAGAAACACAGATAAGCAAAGTCAACACAAGATAAACTCATGTTTTCTTCCAGTAGTTGCCACACTCAGCATGCATTTCTTTTAAACTCTCTTCTCAGCTGTGGCTAATGAAGGGAATCAGGGCCCTTTCCTCCCCTGTAAGCCATACAACCCACATTGCTCTCTTCTCCATTCCTCCCTGCGTGCTCTAGGATGAAGAGGGAATGGGCCTAGGTTTTCATCTGAACTCCCTTTCCCTTGTTCTACCTCTCCCTTGCTCTACACAGCAGAACATTGCCCTTCTCCAGTTTCCTCCACAGCCAACGGAGACACACTCCCACTTCCTGTCAGATGTTTGTCTTTCTCCTCAGATTCAGACTCCGACGGGCATGACATATTTTCAAGTCTAAAAGACTTGGTCTTGTTTTCTGAGAAACACAGTAATACTATTAAGAAATGTGTAGGATCCAGAGTGTAGCAAAGCAAGAGGATTTTTACAGAAGAAAAACAGTGTGGAATTAGAAGACAAATCTATGTAGCCTTTTGGAAGACCCTGAAGACATGGTTCTTCCAGTGGGCCTGAGCAATCCAGAATGGATGGAGCCCATTAAATGGCTAGTATGATTGTGTGTTGTTGCCAGGGTGGGAGTTATTATTTTATTATTTTTATTTATTTTATACTGTGTTTTTGTTTCCTGTAAGTCACCTTCAGTCGCTATGAGAGAGTAAGAGCAATATAAATTTTCCAAACGAATAAATAAAATAAAACAGCTCAAATCCCTTTCCTCACTCTAGTTTGCAAGTATATCTTTATATCCTGTGAAAGCAGCTAAGGTCCTGTTGAAATGCAAATGTAAAATTACTCTGGCTGGTCTGTTCATTCATATTACAGAAGCTTCTCTTCTTTCTCTTCCCATTAATAAGATTCAAACAATAACATGAATAACAGATGAGAGAATGACATCTAACCCTCCTTTATAAAAATGCTGTTACTTCAGGAGCTCATATTTACAAACGAGGTGAATTTAGAAGAATTGATTAATGCATACATATAAATTAAGAGAATGGGCTTAGTTCTCTGGTCACAAAGTATTACCTGGGGTGCTATTTTGGACTGTAATCTTACAACATTTTACATCTATTTTTAAATAACGTGGCATTTTGACATCTATTAACAAAAACAAGGTACTTAACAGTAGTGAGTCTGTAACTGTGTACCCTCTGGTCTCAAATAAACATACACTGATGAGGACTTGAGAAGAGCAAAGGTAATAAAGAGTTTGGAATGTGATGTTTCAGAGTGTTGAATACCAGGTAGTGACATGAATTAGTACTCATATAGTTGAAACGCTGAAGGAAAGCAACTATTTATTATGTTCACTGTCTAGGAAGAGGAAATGTTTCAGTCCTAACTAGATAATTTAACATTTCTGGGTTGTTGTTTTTGTAAGGTAGATTTAGGACAAATATTAAGAAAAATTGTATTGGATAAGAATGGATATATTTTCCAAATATTGTATATTATATTGAAGCATAGGAGATTTTATACTGAAAAGATTTTAATGTTTTAAATGTTTAATGTTTTAAGATTTAAATGAGAAATAGAAAAGCAAGTGAATGTCTGCAGCAGAATACAATCTAACAGGGACAGGATGCTGTTTTCCTTGTTCCCTCTTAATTTAATCTTTCCAATTGTCCCCACCATTGTTGTTTTGACTTGGTTTCCTGCCATCTAGGGCAGAAATATCAAACAGGCTATTTTGCTGATTCCGAATGATGAGATCATGAATCACAATCTGTTCACTCTCTACTGATGGATGATTCACAGGGGCAATCCTGGGTTAGGTCTCTTCCTTTCTGGGAACTAGAGCCAAAAACCCACCTCTTTCCTTTAAGATAGATGAGAAACCTGCAACTCTTCTAGAAGAAATGGCAGAACTGTAACCTATATCTGAAATTACAATAGCAACAAAGAATCCACGATATGAAGCAATCCAAATATATGAAAATAAGCCCACTTAACTTTATACCATAAAATTAATATAATATTAGTACAACTAATTAATACAAAGTCAGTTTTCTGCTGCCTTCTTTGAGCAGGGAAGTTGTGCAAAAGTATGACCCGTACCTTAGTCTTTAATGAACTTTCCAGTATCTGATCTCCATTCAACAGATATACAAAATAAATGGATTCTGTAGCCTGCTTTATTTAAAAACATCAGGGAATGTAAATACTCTTGAAATATCTTAGCATCAGATTAGGTTTTTATTGTGTATATTATCCATGCTTCACTTACAGATACTTGTACTTGTATAGGCATGGAATTCCAGACATTTTCATGTTCCATGTGTGATTCTCTTGTGTTTTTCCATTGTTTCTGTTTTCTGTTAAAGAGAAACAATGGAACAGTTGTGTAATTTCATCTACTTTGTACATTAGAATTTGCCTGCATACAAGTATTGTCTTATACAAGTGATAATATCATTAAATTGTATTTCCGGGATCTGCAAAACAAGAATGAAAAAAGTGTGTAAGCAAATTCACAAACCATGTACAGAGGTTTGGTTACATTGGACTTGAAGCCCAATGTATGTAACAGGAAAATTTTAAGACAATAAGCTGACAAAAAATGCTTTAGAAGTAGATGGCATGTTGACTTTCATTCCACTGTGATTGATTCAGTTATATTATGAGAACAGAATATTAAAATAATTTATAATTTCACAGTAAATGAAAAATAACTTCCCATATCCATCATCTTATAATATCCAATTAATTATATAGACATTTTTTTAGCACAGCTCCATCATCAATAGCCTTGAAAGGTAGGAGTGGAAAAGCTACCATTAGGTCTAAGTGGGCTGTTTGGGTGAATCAAAAAGAAATTAAGAAGGGAAATGTCATTTGAGTGATCTATAGTTAGGGAGATTTTAAAGGAATAGGAACATATCATGGCACTGAGGAAGACTGGAATGAATAATATTTTCCTTCCTGTATAATTTTCTTTATTTAACTTTATTTAAATTGATTCTGGAGCTGCTGTTAGCTGTGGAGGGGAATAAATATAGTACATCAAGGATACCTATCAGGCTAATAGCAACCATGAAGGAAAGTCTTGTAAGATGATAAAACTGAGACTATAGAGATTTCATCCATTCATCCCACAGCTGGATCCCTGATCTAAATTGAGCTTCACACATCTCTGGATATTATTAAGGAAAGAGAAAGATATTTGTTAGGATACGTGCAGAGTAACCCTTGTATAAAAACGATATGCACATGGAAAACGGTTTATGAGAACAGTTATGAAGAAATGTACAGCCACACAGAGTTGAACAAGTTGTATTAATGTTTACTTGAAGAAATAGCACAGTCCAATAAACAGTCCATGTCATACACGTTTTTAACAGTCCAGAAATATCTTTTACAGCAGACAAATATCAAACCATAAGACAACAAATAACCTTTAATATCAACAGAATATCAAAATAAACAGGGTTAGTCAATATCGGTCCGTAGTCAGTCAGTATCAATATCAAGAGAGATCATCAGTGAAAAAGAGAAAGAGAATTAAACCATGATCTATAGCTCCGTTCTTATGGCATAATTAACCAACCAGAACACAGCATAATATATTATAATATTTTTCCTTAAAGCTACAAACATATATATTTGTAGTTTATATATTGTCAACCCAACTATGTTATTTACGTATACATAACAATATTGACCCCCTTTTTCCAAGGAAACATTGGGACATGGTATGTTGTATGTAAGGAGGTTCTGAGTTCTCATGCCAAAGGCCAAGCCAGCACTTGTCTACATGTATTACTATTTGAATACCAACCAGCTATAGGATTTTGCATATATTTATGCCTCCATCTGGATTGTAAACTGTTGGCCCAAGCAGGAGAGTCTAAACTGTTTTAGGGATGAAGTTCACTGGTAGCCTTTGATTGAACTATCAGGGACCACACAAACAAAAGTAAGTGTTGTGAATGAATAATACCAATAAAGTTATCATCGAGCTTGAAGTCAAGTGCAGGGTTCTGGCCCTGCACTTCTGATTGGCTGTTAACGGCAGGATCGGATTGGTCCATTCAGGAGCATCCGATTGGCCATTAACAGGCCATTCCCATTGGTTAACGGAGCTAGCGCTCCAGGTTTGCTATTGGTTGAATAGTTAATGAGTTGCCTATATAAGTAAGGCTATAACAGCCCTCGAGCTGAGCTGTCACAATATGTAAATAAAGAGTTTAAAGTTCACTGTTTCTATTGGCTTGTCTCCATCATTTGCACCCATGCTCCAAACTTAACACTGGCAACGAAGGTGGGATTGGATGACATCAGAACCAACTAAGCACATGACTGAAGCGCACAATGGCGGAACCATGTCCGGCGGCGTAATACCACCCGCTCCATTCGATCCAACTCAAGAGGACTGGGAGTCTTACATGGATCGTTTCCAAATGTTTTTGGAAATGAATAATCTGAAGGATGCCACGGCCGGGAAGAAACGGGCGGTATTCCTGACGCACTGCGGGCCAACGGTATTCAAAATGGCTAAGGCATGAGCAAAACTGGCTGAAGTGCAGGCCATGGACTGGGACGTCCCCGAACCACTGCTTAGGGCCCACTATGCACCCACCATTCCAACGCTCATAAGACAACATGAGTTCTATCAACGGAACCAGCGGAAAGGAGAAAGTGTCGCCGATTTCATTGCAGACCTCCGGAACTTGGGAGGCCTTTGCGATTTCACCGACCTCGAAGAGGCTTTGAGAGACAGAATAGTCCTCGGGCTTGACGCTCTAAACATACAGAGCAAAATAATGGCAAAGTGCGACATCACCCTTAAGGATGCCATAGCTGAAGCTACAGCAGCAGAGGCAACCAAGAAGTCGGTTGCCCAACTACACTGAAATCAGACTCCAACTCCAACCAGCCAGCGAAATTTCACCTAACGCAGAAGGGCAGCATTCCACGGCCCACCATGAGGACCTCTCTTCGTCGTCAGACAGCGACGAAGAAGAGGTCCATCGCCTGCGGTCCGATCAGGAACGACACCCGAAGTCCCAGCAACTGTGCGCGGGCTGCGGGGCCAACCATTTTCGCTCCGATTGCAAATTCTGTGATGCACTCTGCCACGAGTGCGGGAAATGAGGCCACATCGGATGGGTCTGCAGAAGCTTCCTCGGACCCAACCAGACCTCGAAAGGAACCAATCTCCACCAATCGACAGGGAATCGCCTTGTAAGGCGAGAACCAGTAAACCACTCCTACGGAAACCGACCCGTGAATCATCTAGCAAGATGGGAAGAGGCCCACCAAACACTCACTATTGGCCATGCCTCTTCATTAGACGCCCAGAAAATTCACGTCAACGTGGACATTGAAAATCAGCATTGCCAGATGGCAGTTGACTCGGGATTGTCTCTTTCAATGGTCTCATGGAAGACCCTCAAGCAACTCATCCCCAGTATCCAGCGCCAAGACCTTCAGTTTCAACGGTTCGTGCTAAAAGACTACCAGGGGAACCAAATTCCAGTCGCAGGATCCAGTCGAGTCTGGGTTGCATTCAAGAACTGCACGGCGTACTTACCCCTGACGGTGATCGATAAGGACCGGCCAAGCTTGTTAGGCCTACAATGGTTCGCACCACTCGGCATCGAAGTGGCAGGCATTAACCGAATCGGCGGCAGTGACTGGGAGGAAGACCTCGCCCACGAATTCAGGGACGTCTTCGAGGAAAAGCTAGGCAAGTACAAGGGGACCCCGATATCCTTTAGCCTTAATCCAAAGATAGCTCCCATCCACCTTAAGCCTCGTCGAGTTCCGTTCGCTCTAAAACCGAAAATCGACGAGCAGCTTGATAAATTAATTGCCCAGGGAGTTTTAAAGCCAACGGATCACTCCCCTTGGGAAACGCCGATTGTGACACCCATTAAGCCAGACGGCTCCATTAGAATTTGCGGGGACTACCGAGCCACCCTCCACTCCCTGCAACAGAACCCACATCCGGTGCCGTTGGTATAGCACCTCCTCCATTCCCTGGGGGGGCGGAAAAGTCTTCGCTAAACTAGACTTAGCTCAGGCTTATCAGCAATTGCTGGTTGATGAAAAAACGGCACAGGCACAGACTATCGTAACACACCAAGGTGCCTTTAAGTGTACGCGGCTTCAATTCGGAGTCAGTGTAGCCCCAGGGATCTTTCAGAGCCTAATGGAGAGACTATTGCAGGGATCAAGGGCGTTGTCCCCTATTTCGACGATGTGCTCATTGCTGCCCCCACTCAAAAAATCTTGCGGGAGCGTTTAAGACTGGTATTACAAAAATTTCAGGAAGCAGGCCTCAAAGTCAAAAAAAATAAGTGCAAAATGTGTACCGATCGTGTTGAATTCTTAGGCTACCTAATTGACAGTCAGGGTATACCCTACTGATAGTAAATTGAGAGCAATAAAAAACGCTCCCAGGCCCCAGAACAAGACCGACCTCCAGGCGTTCTTAGGCCTCATCAATTTCTATAATGTATTCTTGCCACACAAGGCGACTGTCGCTGAACTGTTACATCGTCTTTTAGATAAAAAAGCAATCTGGGTATGGGGTCACAAAGAAGAGCAGGCGTTCCGTAATGTAAAAAAACTCCTGACTTCGGACGCCGTGCTAATGCAGTACAATGAGACTTTGCCAATAAACATAACATGTGATGCATCGCCTTTTGGAGTGGGCGCCATTTTGAGCCATGTGTTACCTAACGGTAACAAAGCCCCTGTTGCTTACTTCTCAAAGACGCTCTCGAAAACCGAGCGAAATTACAGCCAAATCGATAAGGAAGCCCTGGCAATTGTATCAGCGGTTAAAAGATTTCATGAGTATGTGTACGGCCAGGTTTTCACCATTGTAACTGACCACAAACCATTGCTGGGGATCATCACTGGGGACAAGCCAACTCCCTACATACTTTCTCCCAGAATGACTCGCTGGTCAGAATTCTTGGCTGCCTACAATTATCGGCTACAATATCATCCCAGTAAAGCCATTCCCCACGCCGACGTGCTGAGCCGTACACCACTCCATGAAACTATCAACGATCCTGCACCAACGATGACAGTCCACACGCCGCCATTGACTGCCCGTGACATCGCGAGAGAAACAAAACGCGCCCCCATCTTGGCGCGAGTCCTCACGTGGGTGGAATGCGGATGGCCATTGGACCAAGTACCAGATGACTTTGCACCATTCAAAAGTCGTCAAACAGAGTTGTTCTCGCAGAAGGGCTGTGTCATCTGGGGCGATAGAGTCGTTATCCCAGAACGACTCCAACAGACACTGCTAAGAACCTTGCACAATGGCCACCCTGGCATCGTGAGCATGAAGGGCCTCGCACGAAGCTACGCGTGGTGGCCAGGCATCAATAGACAAATCGAATCATGGGTTAAAACTTACAATATATTCCAAGAAGTAAGCAATGCTCCACCAAAGGCAACCCCAGCCGAATGGGAGACGCCACGGGGACCCTGGTGCTGCATCCATCTGGACTTTGCTGGGCCAACCAAAGGCCACACGTTTCTGCTAACCATCGACGCCTACTCGAATTGGCTCGAGATTCACCGAATGAGCAGCACGACCACTGACGTGGTCATCAAAAGACTGGAAAGACTTTTTGCAACCCACGGATTACCAGACGTTCTGGTATCCGACAACGGGCCCCAATTTACTGCGCTACCTTTTGAGCAGTACTTGGCTGACCATGGTATTCGACATGCGCTCACTTCGCCTGTGCGCCCTGCTGCCAACGGTAGGGCTGAGCGCATGGTTCAATTCATCAAAAAGACTCTCCAAAAGATCGACTACGACAACATTGACGAGAAAATCAACCGCATCCTTTTCTACAGCACATCACACCTCACAGCGTCACCAACAAAACTCCTGCCGAACTGCTAATGGGACGGAAGCTCCACTCCCACCTCGATCGATTACCAGCCTATGAACCAGAAAAGCCACTCGGATCCAGCAGCCAATGCCGTACCTTCCAGGTAGGCAATTTAGTATTCGCTAAAAACTTATCGGGCGATCTGCTGTGGGTAGAGGTGACCGTAATCCGCGTAACCGGACCAAGATCATACCTTGTTCAGTGCCCTGACAATAGACTTTGGAAGCGCCACATAGATCAGCTACGATTGCGGCTACCATCCCGCACTTCCGAACTCCCTTTTGACCCAACTGAGGGGGTGGGGAGATACAGAGGAAAGCAAATTACTATTCGAGGGAAACCTTTTCGAAGAGACTGATAATGGAACTGAAACGCAGGAACAGAAACCAGGGACTGAAGTAAATGCACCTCAGGAAATGGCCAGTGATATTGACGACAACGGGAACGCGAACTCGGAACCAGAGGCACCCCTACCGCTAAACAACGATCTACCTCAACAGAAGTGCAGCCAACCGCCAGGCACTTTGCGAAAATCGAAAAGATTAGTAAAACAACCGTCCTACCTTAAGGGCTATGTAACCACGCCCCGTGGGCAGAAGCCGGGGGAAAGGGGTGTTGTGAATGAATAATACCAATAAAGTTATCATCGAGCTTGAAGTCAAGTGCAGGGTTCTGGCCCTGCACTTCTGATTGGCTGTTAATGGCAGGATCGGATTGGTCCGTTCAGGAGCATCCAATTGGCCATTAACAGGCCATTCCCATTGGTTAACGGAGCTAGCACTCCAGGTTTGCTATTGGTTGAATAGTTAATAAGTTGCCTATATAAGTAAGGCTATAACAGCCCTTGAGCTGAGCTGTCACAATATGTAAATATAGAGTTTGAAGTTCACTGTTTCTACTGGCTCGTCTCCATCATTTGCATGCATGCTCCAAACTTAACAGTAAGGGGGTAAGATAAAACATACATGCAGTCCAATTTTAATATAAATGGTTAATTATAGTTAATGGTTATACTGTTAACATAATTACTCCCTGTATCTTTAATAACCTTTTTTTCTCTCACGTTAACAAGTTACAATTTGGCAAGAACTTTTGGAGAGCGAATCCAGGCTTTTAAGGAGTGGATGTGGTAATTCCTTAAATTGTAACCCAAGTTTAGAATTCCCTCCCTCAACTTTTAGAGAAAACAATAGTTTGAGGGTTATTTAATCATCTCTTTAAAAAGAATTTGTAACAATAGCCTTGAAACAGGACACTCCCCCCCAATAGTTATTTTAAAATATGTCTCACTGTTCCATTTGCATTTACAGATGTTTTTGTTTCTTTTTCCTAGTGAGTGGAGTAATTGTTTATGCTTAGGCACCTGGGGTTATATGTTGTGGGCTTTTTTGTGTTTTAATCACTTGTGAGAGATGGATGGCAATATAAATCACATAAATAAATACATTTATTTTTTATGGCAACGGGCCAGCCAGACAAAGCTTTTTTTAAAATAAGGTTGTTCTTGTGCCTCATTTTCTCATCTTTATAATGGTGTGACTGTTTAAAAGGCATGAGAAGGGGACTGGAGATTGTCAGCAAGACTTTTTTTTAGCGCTGGAAATTCAAAGCCATCTGGGTATTCATACAGCAACATTTTCCAGATGAAGAATAGGCCAAGGTAGTCACATGAGTGTGGCGAACATGAAACAAAAGAATTCATTTATTATCCTGGCAGGAAATTTGTTCTCCAACATGTTGTAGCTGCAGACATAATGATTTCATTTCCTTCGCTTTGCTTAGATTCATTGCTTGTGCGTGTGTGCTTGCTATTTCTAAGTATTCTCTACCTAGGTGTATTTCTAGGCTCTTAAAAGGTGTTTGTGACAGACTGCATACAGACATAATTCAATGTCTCTTTTAGTGACTGATTTTTTAATTTTTTATTGAGGTCTCAGGTAGGCTGATCTCATTCCCTTGTAATAAGAGAGCCAATCAGACACGCAAGTATAGGCAAATACCTCAAAAATTACAGCCAAGAGTTTTCAGCTTCAAATCCTTCAGGAATGGGAGATAGGTACCATAAACCTTGTGGCTGTTCCTTGTTGTGCTCATCCAGCCCTCTATATATTGGTTACAAGGAACTGGGGTGTCTTTCCAGAAAGGGAATGAATAGAATATACAATGTTTGCACCACTCATTTCCATGGGAATTGCTGGTCAAATGCATAATTGTCCACGGGCACTAAACCATATACAGAGGTTGGTTTGGTGTTTCATGCACATCTGTCATGGTAATGTGTGGCCTAAATAAATGATCTTGTTATGTCCTGAATTTGAATACTCGAAATCCCCGCGCCTTGATTGGCTAAGGCGCGGGGATTTCTGATTGGCCAGGCGAGCCGCGCTGATTGGCCCGATTGAAGTCTCCCGCGATTGGTTCAAAACCAAGAGCGGGAGACTTGAATCGCTGCCATTGGCCGCGGCCGCCGCAGCAAAAGGTATAAAAGCCGCGGGCTTTTTGCCTTTCGCTGGTTCGGTTCTCCCATTGTAAATAAAGAGCTTTGAATGAAAGTCACCGACTCTGAGCATCTTTTTGCGGACACGACAGATCTGAACGTATTTCTCATAACAAGGAGGTTGCGGTAATGAAGTATCTTGCGGTTTTCTGAAATGTGTGCCTTTGCCAGCTCTGTTTATTTATAGAAGATATTTTTGTCACGAAGGGTATATATGTTTCTGTGTATGAATTGTTATGGCCTGATTGCTGAATACACTGCCAGCAATGTATTGACAAAAGCAAAGTTTGCCTAGTAAAAATGGAGACAAACTATTGTTGGGATTTTGTGGTTTTCTATGTATGAGCAGGAAAAGTAAGATTAAACTCTTCTGCATTTTAAACACTTCTTTCCCAGGCAAAAGGATAAATTTTTCAGAATTGGCTTTTCAGAGTTGTAAGAATGTTCACGCTTCGCTCTTGCTTTGTTGAAATAAAACTTTTCCATAGTTATACTAACATTGACAACATTTCTTTTTTAAGAACTAAACACTAAACTTGAAAAATAAGAAAACATATTTTTTTTCTAAAACACATCCTTAAGAAAGAAAGGGAGAAAAAAAAAGATAACCTGTTCCCTGTATTCAGTACTCTCAGAAAATCCAGTATGGTCCTTCCATTTTAAAGGTTTAGGGTAAATTCCTAAACCTTTTAGATGAGCATGACAAATTCCCTCACAAAGGAAAGTGGGCTATGATTTGGCATAACAGCTTCTCCTTGCCCAAGGAAGCAGGGGTTGTGGCTGTATTTTTTAATATGACAGTTTCCCAAATGTTTCTGGAAAATAAGACATAGTGGGGCATTGGATTATTCTGGAAAAATATTTTGTCATACTGGTTTTACTAATAAATTGGAAGAACACTGGAAGAATCAAGTTATATCACTCTTACAGTATAGAATTACACAGTGGCTAGGTTCAAACAATATGCTGAAAACACAACAGATAGATCCGTGTAACAGGCTATGCCGAAATGAATAAACAATATTCAATAAATTAAACAATATCTATTATAAGAAACAGTGATTAGGTTTTCACAACATAAGTGAATTACATCTTCCCAACTCCACTTCAGCCTAGTATTGGGTGAACGCAGCTACAGTGTATTCGGGTGAAAAGATTTAATTATCATCAATGTGCACCTGTAGCATTTAGCCAACAAGCCTCTATTTCTTTCTCTTCCAATACCATCCCTTCTTTTCTCCTTAATAAAATGCTCAAAAGTTCTAGCTGTTAACTTCCACTGAGAACATTTTCAACCAACCAGCGTGCAAAACATTAATAGGCAAGGACTGGATGACTGCAGCCTAACAACATCCTACTTGGTCTGTTCCTTGAATTTTTTTAGTGAGGTGAAAGACTTTCTGATAGTAAAATATGTTGATGTGCTTGCCAAATGCAATGAGGCTGAAAACAGACTACAATTGGAATGTAATTGATGCTTCTTACATATTATATTTATTCTTAGTCTTGCTAGTGTCTTCAGTAGCAGATTTTTTAAAAAATTCAAATATAACACATAAGGTTAATTGAAAGAAATCAGTGTTTCTCCTTTTTAATTGCTAGAATGAGGGCTTGGTCTGTTCTGCTCTTCTGTCGATTAATTTTGTTGTTGTGGCAGCAGGCCTGATTATTTTCTGTTTTGTACTTCTCATTTCAACTGCTAAATTCTCAAATAATTACTTCCTTTTTATTTAATAGTTTTACTCTAGTATTCCTTGTGATAGAAGGAGCAGTAAATCCTATTATAGCAAGCAGTACTGTCTTGTTCACAAAAATAATGACCAATCCAGAGGTGCATTAAGCAAGGTAAAAAAAATGAATATAGTAGAAAATGTCTAAGAAAATCTACAGGCTTGTATCCAGTCTTCTTCATGAGGGGGAGTAGCCATTTTTTTAAAAGATAAGAATTGAAAAAAAATGCATGGTAAATCTGATACTTCATAGCTGGAAAAGGTGACAACATTCTCTCTCTCTGTCTTTTCTGAACCACCTATCTCCTTCAAACATTCAGGATATATGAGAAGGTGATTGAATTCTGGAGGCCTACCAGGGCCCACTGCAACTGATCCATGTTTAATTATGTTCGTCCTTTTGACCATGCTTTCATTAAATTTCAAGCTGTTCACAAATATTGTACAATGAAAATTGACAGTTCTTCTTTATATTAACCATATACTATATGTTCCCTTTCTCTCTCTCTCCATATCAAGACTAGCACAAGTCAGGATATACATTTCCATTTGAAGATAGCTGAATGATATATAGTTCTTAAAATTTCGATGATCACGTATAGGAATGTAAAATATAAACACTGCTCAAAAAAAATAAAAGGGAACACAAAAATAAGACATCCTAGATCTGAATGAATGAAATATTCTTATTAAATACTTTGTTAATAACATAGTTGAATGTGCTGACAACAAAATCACACAAAAATTATCAATGGAAATCAAATTTAGCAACCCATGGAGGTCTGGATTTGGAGTTACACTCAAAATTAAAGTGGAAAAAAACACTGCAGGCTGATCCAACTTTGATGTAATCTCCTTAAAACAAGTCAAAATGAGGCTCAGTAGTGCATGTGGCTTCCACGTGCCTGTATGATCTCCCAACAATGCCTGGCCATGCTCCTGATGAGGTGGCAGATGGTCTCCTGAGGGATCTCCTCCCATACCTGGACTAAAGCATCCCCCAACTGCTGGACAGTCTATGGTGCAACGTGGCGTTGGTGGATGGAGCGAGACATGATGTCCCAGATGTGCTCAGTTGGATTCAGGTCTGGGGAATGGGCGGGCCAGTCCACAGCATCAATGCCTTCATCTTGCAGGAACTGCTGACACACTCCAGCCACATGAGGTCTAGCATTGTCGTGCATTAGGAGGAACCCAGGGCCAACTGCACCAGCATATGGTCTTACAAGGGATCTGAGGATCTCATCTCGGTACCTAATGGCAGTCAGGCTACCTCTGGTGATCACATGGAGGGCTGTGTGGCCCCCTAAAGAAATGCCACCCCACACTATTACTGACCCACTGCCAAACCTGTCATGCTGGAGGATGTTGCAGGCAGCATAACGTTCTCCATGGCGTCTCCAGACCCTGTCACGTCTGTCACATGTGCTCAATGCGAACCTGCTTTCATCTGTGAAGAGCTCAGGATGCCAGTGGTGAATTTGCCAATCTTGGTGTTCTCTGGCAAATGCCAAATGTCCTGCACGGTGTTGGGCTGGAAGCACAACCCCCACCTGTGGACGTCGGGCCATCATACCACCCTCATGGAGTCTGTTTCTGACCGTTTGAGCAGCCACATGCACATTTGTGACCGAACGGAGGTCATTTTGCAGGGTTCTGGCAGTGCTCCTCCTGTCTCTCCTTGCACAAAGGTGGAGGTAGTGGTCCTGATGCTGGGTTGCTGCCCTCCTACGGCCTCCTCCATGTCTCCTGATGTAGTGGCCTGTCTCCTGGTAGTCCCTCCATGCTTTGGACACTACACTGACAGACACAGCAAACCTTCTTGCCACAGCTCGCATTGATGTGCCATCCTGGATGAGCTGCACTACCTGAACCACTTGTGTGGGTTGTAGACTCTGTCTCATGCTACCACTAGAGTGAAAGCACTTGCAGCATTCAAAAGTGACCAAACCATCAGCCAGAAAGCATAGGAACTGAGAAATGGTCTGTGGTCACCACTTACAGAACCACTCCTTTATTGGGGATGTCTTGCTAACTGCCTCTGACCTGTTGTCTATTCCGTTTGCACAACATCATGTGAAATTGATTGTCAATCAGTGTTGCTACCTAAGTGGACAGTTTGATTTCACAGAAGTTGATTGACTTGGAGTTACATTGTGTTGTTTAAGTATTCCCTTTATTTTTTTGAGCAGTGTAGTAAAAGTATATAACCTCCAGCTTAGATATAGCATATATTCTGTATTCTCACACCTTTAATATGTACAAAATGATCCAATCCTCTAAACAAATCTGTAACAAAATTTGAAGAAGATTTAAGCATTGGTACTTTTCATTTCGAGTTCATTTTATTTTAGGGTGATCAATCTTTCTGTGGCAGGAGGGAGAAAAAGTCTGCGGGACAAACTGTAGATCAAAGAAGTAGAAAAAATCCAAAATAATTCTTTCAGTTGAATTGAAATTAACTAAGTTAATGGGATAATTCAGCATATATTTTATTAATTCCTCTTTTGAGCACATTATAATTTAGGAAGCTGTATGTAATCCTGGGATTACATTTTGTGTGTTGCTACCAAGTTTGGTTGAATATTTACAACAAATGTAATCTCTTATGAAAATCCCACACAATGTCCTACATTTGCTATGTTATGTTGATATGCTTGGAATACATTTCCTTTCAAAAGTGTGAATGTTAATATCTGAAGCATCCTAACTATAGATTATAACTATCCAGTAGAAAAAACTTGGTAGTTCAGAAATTTAAAGATCCCAAATAGACTGTATTTTGTTGTGGCTAATACCTAGCAGTCTAAAATACTGCAGATGAATTCATAATAAATTTAGCAACACCTATAGGTTTGGAAGCAGCTACATCTCTGTTTCTTAATTTAAAATACATTTGATTGCATTGTTCCTTATTTATATAACTGAATGTTACATTTTTCAGTTTATAACCTTTTATGCAATTGAACTTTATCTTTGTGAGGCTCTGCTACACTCTATTTGTTTGACTATCTGTTAAGGATGCTGTAATGGCATTATTGATCTTGCATTGAATACTCAAATCCAGATGACCTCCAGAATTTCTCCCAATTTTATGATTCTAGACCCATGGTGGTGAACATATGGAATGTATGCAAGAAGTGGCACACAGAGTCATGCTAGCTATTGCCCGTTGCTCTTCTGGGTTCCGGCATGCACATGCGTGCTGACCAGCTGGTCTTTGCACATGCGGGAACACTGGAAATTGGAAGTGCAGCTCCCTGGGGCACTTGTATCTGCCAGGAAGTTGAGCTTCTGGTTTTTGGTGCACACGTGTACTGACCAGCACACATGCGCACCAGAAACTGGAAAATCAGCTTGCATATGTTCTCCAGAAAACGGAAGCTCAGCTTCCCAGTGCACACATGCACACTGGGGAGTTGCTTTTCTGGTTTCTGGTGATCCTGTGCGCGCACAGCAGAGAGCTACTCTTCTCCCCTGCGCGCCTGTTCCTGTTTCAGCACTCGGTGTTAAAAAGGTTCATCAACACTGTTCTAGGCTTTCTTTCTCCCTGGCTGCTTCTTATTATATTTCTTTACTTTACTTCTCTAAATTCGCTTAATTCTTAATCTTCATCTCCAATCCATTTTATTGATCTCTTTTCATGAAATACTGAATTATCTATTTCTTGAGAAGGATATACTTTTCTTGTCAAGAATTCAGAACAGAAATACTGTCCCAGATCTGACTACTGCCTTTCCTCTTAGAACTCTGTTACCTGCCCATTAAAGTGCCTTTTGGAAATATATCTCCTGTTCCCACAATTTAGGTATTTAGCGCCTAAGGGACACTGATCCCACAGATTACATATAGCAACATATAGTAAACATGTGACATTCTCATATGTGAGAAATTTGCTGACATCCAGTAGTTTTCTAGGAGAGATGTCAGTTCTGTCATCAGTTATTGGCTTCAGGGCTAAGAAAACCCAGGGGGAAAAAGAATCAAGAGAAACATGGGGAAAGCAGGACAAAAAGAATAGTTTTAAACTGTCATGGATAGTATGAGAAGGGAGCTATACCAGGGGTGGGATTCTACCAGTTCACACCTATTCACTAGAACTGGTTGTTAACATTCTGAGCAGTTTGGAGAACTGGTTATTAGAAGAAATTACTGGCCTAATCCTGTAAAGAAGGCAAGAAGGAAACATTCTGGTGCTGCTTGCAGAAACTGCCTGTCCATTAAGCCTTATTATATTCTTGGCAGGACTAGACTTCCTGTTTCTGGAACTTCTCTGGAGTTTTTTCCCCCTGCTTTGCTGATACTTTGCTTGTGTGGAGTGACCATTCAGTTACAATGGCACTGAAAAAAGTGACTTATGACCATTTTTCACACTTACGACTGTTACAGCATCCCCACGGTCATGAGAGGCCAGACAAGGAGATGCGTGCCTCAATGTGAGTGATGTTGAGTTGGCCACGCCCAGACAGTCACATTACCACCAAGCCAAGCCCACCAACTAAGCCACGCCCAAAGAACCGGTTGTTAAAAGAATTGAATCCCACCCCTGTATTATAACCTATTAGGGATTGGAGAAAGTCAGTTATCCAATGGCCTTTATTTTGGTTTACAGTAAAGTTTGTATATAGTTGATTCATGTCTTATGGTTGAGAAATTGAGGCCAAGCCTAGTAACCAAATAAGGCTATATGAAATGGGGAGATTTAAGATTTACAGGGGAGTCATGTTAATGGGGACACTGGAATTATTAGTTTGATTATTAGTGCATTAGTCTAATTCTCCTTTTAGAGCTGTGGCAGTAGTAATAACACATTTAATCATGAGGTGTTCATATGGATTTATTCTGTAAATGGCTACATTTTTAATGGCTATAACAAGATCAAGAAAAGTGTACCATAAAAAATTCCTGAGCAAAAAAGTTATGGTAGATCCAGGAAACTGCAAAATAAGACATTGCTTTCAATATATCATAGTACAGGTAGTCCTCGACTTATGACCACAATTGAGCCCAACATTCTGTTGCTAAATGAGACATTTGTTAAGTGAATTTTGCTCCAGTTTCTTTACTTGCCACCGTTGTTAAGTGAATCATTGCAGTTGTTAGTAATACAGTTGTTAAGTGAATCTGGTCCTCCCATTGACTTTGCTTGTCAAAAAGTCACAAAAGATGATCACATGACCCTGGGACACTGAAATCATTATAAATATGAGTCAATTGCAAAGCATCTGAATTTTTATCACGGGGATGCTACATTATAAGTGTGAGAAATGGTCATAAGTCACCTTTTTCAGTGCCATTGTAACTTCAGATGGTCACTATACGAATGGTTGTAAGTCTAGGACTACCTGTATATTTAGAAATGAGAAATCCTAGTCCCCAGGATATTAGCTCAATAACATTGGTTACAATATAACCCTCTCTCCAAACCAGCTGTAATTCACTATAGATTATACATTATAGAGACACTCAAGTCCAAGAATTCATTAGCTTTGGTAAATGGGCCTGTAGAACTCAACAGAATAAGATAACCTGCATGCAGAAAGAAAGTTTGGTGGCATGAAGGGAAATCTGAACCTACCATGAGCTATAAACTAAACATGTAACACTTGTACTATTAAGTAGAATTTGATAATTTATTCCAGGCTTCATTCTTTTAAAAATTAACCCTTTGACAGTACCATGTTGAAGTCTATGCCTGATCACTGCAGATCATTTTAGCTATTACAAGCAATTGGTTTGATGGAAGAGGAGTTATTTTCTGGGAAAGGCAGGGAGAGGAAATGTACTGACAACATGATTTATTGCAGAGTTCCCATTCCTTCCTCATATCCCTCTTATGATTTTCGGGGCACCTACAGGTTGCTTTTATAAACAGGAAGTGAACTTTCAAGTCACTCCACCCTAATGAAGATAATTAGAGGAGCTTTTGACGAGACAACAATTTGGGGGTTAGCTTTAGCCACTCATTTTGTGTCCATACAAGGTTAGGAACAGTTTTCTGCTGCCAGCATGGTTGGAAGTATGCAATTTCTCCATGCCCTTTCCTAAGGAAACAGAGCTATCAAATTATGTTTTAGTGTTTCCATTCCATTCTAAACAATGAACAAATCAATTAAAATAATCCCCAAGATGATTTCTTTGCTCTCAGTGTTCACATTCTTCTCATTCTCCAGTTTACCATTTACTATTATTCCCATTACTTTCAAGGTATAATAAATAATTGAGGAAAACCATTGGCACAGATTTTATGAAAAAGAAAGAGGCATATGTACATGAGGAGTGGAGACAATGACAAGTTTGCTCCTGAGTCTTTTGGAGTCTTCACGGCTTTTCAAGTTCTGTTTTGAGTAATATTTCAAGATTTTTTAAATATTAAATTTATTTGTCACTATCTCCCTGATAAGGAAACTCTGGGTAACTTACAAAGAGTAAAAAAGTAAGTATAAAACAATTAAAAATTAAAAATCTATATAAAAAACTAGAATGAAGTAGATGGATGACACAAAGAGGAGATCATCTTACCTCATCAATCACCTCCAGCAGCGGTGACCCTTCAGGGCCCCAAGTCAACCAGCAAAAGGAGGGTTGAGTACCTTCTGGAAGGTCAAAATGGACCAATTCTCATCTCTTTTGACAGAATCTTCCATAGGGTGGAGGTCACACCAGAAAAGGCTCTTTTCCTTGACTCCATATAGAAAAAATTCTTATCAGATGTAATCCACAGTTGGCCCTTTATGTTGGGGGCAAATACAGAATAGCGGAGTTGGAAGGGCCGTTGGAGGTCATCTAGTCCAACCCCCTCAGGCAGGAAATCCCATACCATTTCAAACAAATGGTTGTCCAATCTCTTCTTAAAAACTTCCAGTGTTGGAGCATTCACAACTTCTGGAGGCAAGTTGTTTCACTAATTAATTGCTCTGTCTTCTTAGTTCTAGGTTGGTTCTCTCTTTGATTAGTTTCTATCTATTGTTTCTTGTCCTGCTTTTAGATATTTTGGAAGGTAGGTTGACTTCTTCTCTGTGTCAACCCCTGTGTCAAATATTGGAACACTGCTACAAAGTCACCCCTAATCCTTCTTTTCATTAAACTAGACATACTCAATTCCAGGAATCATTCTTTATATATTTTAGCGTCCAGTCCCTAGTCATTTTTGTTGCTCTTCTCTGTACTCTTTTCAGAGTCTCAATATCTTTTCGACATTGTGGCGACCAAAGCTGGATGCAGTATTTCAAGTGTGGTCTTACCAAGGCATTATAAAGTGGTAGTAACACTTCACATAATCTTGATTCTCTCCCTCAGTTAATGCAGCCTAGAATTGTGTTGGCTTTTTTGGCAGCTGCAGTACACTGCTGACTGATATTTAAGTGATTGTCCACTAAGACTTCAAGATCAAGGTCCTTCAAAGTGACCTTGATTATGTGTCTGGTCAAACAATTGGCAGCTCTCAATCAACAAATGCTCTGTCCTACACATTGGTTTAAAAAAAAACAGTACACCAAACACAAGCTTGGTGGATATGACCTTGTTGATGACCCTCAATCTGTCAAGGACCTTTGAGTACTCATATCAAATGACCTAAGTGCCAGAACTCACTGCAACAGCATTGTCAAAAAGGCATTAAAAGTTGTAAATCTAATCTTACGAAGCTTCTCTTCCGGTAATACTGAATTGCTAACTAGGGCATACAAAACCTTTGCTAGACTAATACTCAAATACAGCTCATCTGTCTGGAATCCACACTGTGTATCAGACATTAATACAATTGAGTGAGTCCAGAAGTATTTCACAAGAAGAGTACTACACTTCTCTGATCGCAACAGAATACTCTGCACCACCAGGCTTGAAATTTTGGGCTTGGACAACCTACGGTTGGACTTAAGCATAGTACACAAAATTATCTGCTACAATGTCCTACCAGCCAATGACTACTTCAGTTTCAACCACAAGAATGCAATAGTATACAACAAATACAAACTCAATGTAAACTGCCCCAAACTTGATTGCAGAAATTATGATTTCAGCAACAGAGTGTCAATGCCTGGAATGCACTATCTGACTCTGTTGTTACATCCTCTAACTTCCCCACTCCTTTAACCTTAAACTATCCACTATTGATCTTACCCCATTCCTAAGAGGTCTGTAAGGGGTGTGCATAAGTGCACAATCATGCCTACCGTCCCTGTCCTATTGTTCCCATTTATTCGTACCTGTTTCTTGTATTCATACGTATACCTATTATCTTGCAAGTGATTAACAAATCAAATAAATGAAAAATAAATTCTTCTCACACTACTATTGAACCAGGTACCACCTATACTGCACCTGTGCATTTGGGTTTTTTTTGTTTAAATGTAGAACCTTACTTTTTTCACCATTGAATTTCATTTTGTTAGATAATGCCCAATGTTCAAGTCTATCAAGATTCTTCTGTATCTTATAAACCTATCTTCTGGAGTGCTGGCTATTCCTCCCAGCTTGGTGTCATCTGCAGATTTAATGAGTTCCCCATCTACCCCCTCATCCAAATAATTGATGAAGATGTTGAAGAATACTCAGCCTAAAACAGCGCCTTCGGGTATCCCATTACATACTGTCCTTCATGTAGATACAGTTCCATTGAGGACTACACATTGAGTGCGGTTGGTCAGCTAGTTACAATCCATCTGGTGGTAATGCTATATAACCCACATTTTCCTATCTTTTACCAAGTAGTAGGTTGTGGTCAACCTTATCAAATGCCTTATTGAAGTCCAAATAAACTATATTTGCAGCATTTCTCTGGTCCACTAATTTTGTCACATTGTCAAAGAATCCGATAAGATTTATCTGGCATGATCTGTTTTTGATAAACCCATATTGGCTTTCAGTTATGACTTTGTTTGCCTCTAAGTATTCGCAGATTATTCGTTGCTTGATTAACTTTTCCAGAATCTTCCTAGGTATTGATATCAGGCTGATAAGTGTGTATAATATCAGCTGTTTGCTGATATTCTGCCTTAGTTATGTGCCCTCTTTCTACTTTTTATGCTTGTCCTTTTAGTTCCACTGGGGCAAGATGTCCCCTAAGATACCCAGGACTCATATCATAAAGAGCTTTAAAGGTAATAACAACACCTTGAATTGGACCTGGAAGCAAATTTGTAACCAATGCAGCCCATGCAAAATGTTATATACATGCCATCCTAGGGGCCTCAGAACTCTCTGTGCCACTCCCTTTTGCACTAGTTGTAGCTTCTGAATACTCTTAAAGAGTAGCCCCATGTAAGGGCACATTGCAGTAATCCAACTGAGGTAAGCAGGCATGAATGAATGTGTGCAGGTTTATAATAAATCAGTACAATAAAATCATGTCTTTGCCAAAGAGAAATTTGTCTTTTTTACACACAGCATATTATAGTTTGTTCTTTTGCATGTGTGTATGTGAATGAGTGAATGTGTGTGCATGGGTGTGTGAAAGAGAGAGTTTCAGTACAAATCTGGAATTGTACTTAGCTTTCAGAGCTGGGAAACATCACTGAAAGTATGAAACAGTTATGCAGAATAAGGAACTTGTGGCAGGAGGGCTGAACCCTCTGGCAGTTTTAACATCCATAACCAGAATGGAAACTGTTCTCATAAATAAAAGCTGTAATCTGGCATCCATCCCAGTGTGCAGATGGTTTCCCCTATGCTTGCTCCTTTGGAGTCTTTTTCTAGCTGCGGCTTACATAAGCATCTAGACTGGAAGCAGGTGTGTGCGTTGCAGGAAAGGTTCCAAATTTCATGTCCTGCCAGCTTTTTCTTACCAGTTCCTCAATAATTAAGAGCAGGAAGTGTTGCTGAGAAGCCAAAGCTAGGTATGAAATAGAGACAGGTCTCTGTGTATGCACGCGCATCGTGGCATACTTAGTAATCCACATTTGATCTTTTTTGTTGCTGCTTCTTAAAAAGTCAACACATATAGATACGTGAAACTTATTTGAATTCTCCCTATAGTCTTTCTTTCTTTGAAAACTGAGTAAATATTTGTAATGTAAAATCCATTGAGAAATTTAACTGGAGGAAGTTAAATTCTTTGTCCTGTTCTTTTCCATTGATAATCTTGAAAAAACCACTGTGGACACTGGAATATCAAAGGGTTTTTCTAAACTACATGATTTACTGATTGTAAATGTAAATCTGGCTTTGATCCTGAAATGGGTTAGGATCTATATATAAAATCTATTTTATCAGTTCATGTACAACTTTTAATAATGGGAAGTAGGAATAATAACAACAACAACAACAACAACAACAACAACAACAACAACAACAATAATAATAATAATAATAATAATAATAATAATAATAATAATACAGGAGAAAGAGCCATGACCAAGGTGTCAAGCTCCAAAAACCAAGGCACATTATTATTCTTCTAAGCAGGTTTCTTTATTATTCCTCATCTATGGAAAGAAATCTTACCAAACTCAGGCAGACTATTTGCGCCATAAAATATATACTCTGAGAATTATTAGGGAGGAGTTGTTTTAATTCTCTTTCTTTCATGCAAAGTATCTAAACTCTTGCTTCTCTTTCCATTCTTGAAAACCTGACAACATTCCATCACAGTGGTCATATAAAAAAATATGTGTCTGAAGCCAAAATGTAATTTGATAAGATATCTCCTATTTGACCCTAATATCACAAAGATAAAGAGTTGAAGGGAGAAAGCACATTCAGACTTGCAAGATTCTGTTTATTACACACACACATACACACACACACACACACACACAAAATGTAGAATTAGCATCCATATCTTAGGGTTTTTTAATCTATTCTAATTTGAAGAAGTGATTCAACATGGGAAAGAGCTTTTGTGAAAAAACACAGATGGTGGATGTCTACTTGATACGCATTAGGAGAAACTGCAATGAAGTTTCTTTCCTTAAAGATTGATTGATTGTATGCCATCAGAATAGTTGTTGTTGTTTTTTTACTTCTACAAATCAGATGGATGTATTTTTTCCATGATAAACTGTCTTTGACTGGTCTTTCAGGTATTCCAACAGGGCATGCATTGCCACTGTAGCTGTTCATCCATTTGGCTGCGGGTAATCCTCTTCTTCTCTTCTACCTTTTTCAGTAAGCTAGGCTTGTACTTTTATTATATTAAGTATTCGTTGCAGGATACTTTTTATATATGACCTCACAAAAAGAAAATGAATTATTTCAACTGCAAACTCATTGGCCCGGCAATAATACAATTTAACTACAGCAGATGGTGGTTGCAATTTAAATGTGCTGTTTAAAGACTGAAGAAGTTATTGACTTTGTTTTCTGGCAACACATATTATGAATCATTCTACAGATATAAACAATGCATAAAACTGTCCTACACTATGGGTAGACTTGATCTTTTATCTCACCAGGGAACCCAACAAGAAAAACAATAACTTTTGAAAACTACATTTTTAATAGCTTTGGATTTAATAGCGTTGATTGCAGAAAAACCAACAGGCAATGTTTTTCATTATCTTTTGTGACTGAAAGAAATATTTTATTTTTAATCAAAATCTTAATTATTGGGACCAGAATATGGGGTGAAATAACAAAACTACATTTTATGCTATGTGTGTTTTTTCCCTCTAAAAACTCTGCATATGAGAATTTTGCTGTCTATAATTTTGGGTAAATCAAGAGTACATTAACCTCTGCAATTAAAAATAAGAAGAAATGTCTTTCTATCTTATCATTTCCTGTAGGCCCAACTAGCCTGTCAAACAGTCTTTAGGTTCTGTGTGTGCAGAAGATAGAAAAGAGGAAGAAACAGATGTTATAATATTTGGTCCAATAGTTGCCAAAAAAGTGACTTCACATAGAACTGAGATATTTCAAACAAGCCCTCAGATTATAAATTATTACTCTTTCATGGCCCTTTTGTTAAAAATATAAGTAGATAGATAGATAACATGTTTTTCATATAATAAGGCTGGGTCTTTCTTTTTTTTTTGAGCCTCGAAAAAATGGCTAGGCTGTCTTTTCGGGGGTGACTTAATTCCCCCCCCCTTGCATCTTCAGGCAGGTGGGTGATGACGGCTTGGATGTTGACCTCAGCGTTGGTGGGGCATTTCGTATCGGGGTCAATGCAGGCAGCACCATATCTGGTGTGCAACAAAAGTACTTCCTAACGGCAAGCCCCCCCACCATCCCCCCCCATTTCGCATGTTTTAATATAGGCCTTAATTTGGGGGGAGAGGCTTAATTTCATTTCATGCCTATAAAACATGCTGGGACTTCCTATTGGGGGAGGACATATTGTTGGAGAAACAGGGTAGGTAGGTAGGTAGGTAGGTAGATAGATAGATAGATAGATAGATAGATAGATAGATAGATAGATAGAGCTTGTAGTTGCATCATTTATGTGACATTTCATCTACAATACTATATTGCTTTCTTATCTACAACCTGCTGGCAAAGCAGAAACGGACCTGTAGTAAAACTGAATTAATAAGTTGTGTAGGGACTTGCTTAGAGAAAATCCATTTTGAACTTTCCATAAATTATATTCAAGTGTAATATCTGATCTCTAATAAATATATTCAACATAGAAAAAATATACTGACATCTACTTCTCAGTGATGTTCATGTTCATGTGCTCATTTGTATTTAGATTTACGTTCTTTCCTTCTTTTGGAAGTTCATGGAACTACAAGTGAGAATTTCCCCTTATTTTATCATAGCTTAAAATAATGAACTTGTGGTCTTTCCCTGAACATCATGGTTGGGAACTTAAACCACAGTCCAAACTGGTACATGGCTTATAGGAATGTATGCAACTTCTGAATTTGAGATAACTTAATTACAATGTATGTTCTTGAAAGAGGCCCCTGTAAATTTTAAAGAAATGCTACTAGATTCAGCTCTAATCAGTCCCCCCCCCCCCCCAAAAAAAAAAAAAAAAAAACTGGGATGGTACTCTTGGCATTTTTCAAAAGCATATTCCCCTACTCTTGTACTGCTTTGCTGTGGAACAGAAACTAACAACTGACCTATCCTGTCTAGTTGGATGGGATGGTCCTTAACTATTCCAAGTGGAAGGATTTTTTTGCTCTTTTGCCAGTGAAATAAGTTCTGCCAGAATTAGATGCTCTGAATCATGTTTCCCACGAGAGATTGTAGGACAGTAAAAGACCATTGTCTTTTCAGAAAAAAAATCAATTAAACGTGAAAGAAATATGGTTTGAAACCATCCTCATTTGCAGATAGGACTCTGGACTCTGCAACTTTTTGAGCTATAGTTACAGCTCAAACACATGACCTTTTCTATCACATTCAGTTTTCAAGTGTATGCCTTTTTGTTCATAGTCTAACTATACAAAAAAACCAGTGGTGGGATTCAAATTTTTTTACTACCGGTTCTGTGTGGGTGGCTTGGTGGGAGTGGCAGGGAAAGAATACTGCAAAATCCCTATTCCCTATCCACCCCACTAACCTGCTTTCCAGCTCCGTTCTCCTGTTCAAAGCAACCAAATAAGACCCAGCCGATCAGCTGGGACTCAGGAGCTATAGAATAGATGGGGCGGGGTCAGTCAGAGGCAATATTTGCCAGTTCTCCGAACTACTCTAAATTTCCTCTACCGGTTCTCTAGAACTGCTCAGAACCTGCTGAATACCACATCTGAAGAAAACCTATTTACTGTTTGCCATATTTGTTCTGATCGGGTTGAGATCCAGCCAATGTAACAGTGTATGTAATGTTTTGCTGCACGCCCATGTGAAACATCGTCAGCTTGCTGCCTGGATAGCTGAGCAGTGCTGCACGCGGGTGCACAGTGTTTGAAAAAGCATTTCCCCCCCTGCTTTTTCAACTGCAGCTGTGCCGTGCAAAGCAGCTGAGGTTGAAAAAGCAAGAAATAAAGGTCAGCTAAGAGCCTGGGTGGGCGGGTGAGCCAAAACAGCAGCAGACATAGAACTGGTTCTATGTCTGCTGCTCTTCAGAGCTACCTGTTCTACAGAGATGGACAGAACTAGTAGAATCCCACCCCTGGTTCTGATCAACAAGTCTGGTTTCAAAAAGTATTGCTATTTTAAACTTATATACATACAAAGGGAGCACCAGTGTGGGCTGGATCAAATTTAATTTTAGCACATAATACAGCAAAGCTAAGACCTTTGATACTACAATGTAGTGTTGTTAACATCTTTAAGACATGTGAACTTCAAAAACCAGAATTTACATACTGGTGAGGTTGAGAAACACCTCTATAATGGTTGCTCTTTCTTCATTATTTTCTGGTATGTCCTTCATTGGAATTAAGTTTTATTCTGGACTGTACCCAGGTACCATCTCTCTTACTCTTAACTCATAATTTTATGAAATCTTTTTATTTACTTGTGGTTGAATACAGGGGTGGGCTTCAAGCATTTGAGTAACAGGTTCTCTTACCAGTTGCTGGGCAGTTGTGGCCATGGTGGGCGTGGCCTAGTCGGCCTCCTGCACCATGGCTGGGGGGGGTTGTTTTTGCCTTCCCTGGGCTCCGGATGCCCATTTCCAGCCTTCCAGACCCTCTGGGAGGCCCATTTCCCTACCTCCCCAAGCCTCTGCACTGGCCCTGCACTTAGCTCACATCTAAAATAGGCCACGTGGAGACTCCTGAGAGAGAAGGTGCAGGATGTTCAGGGCCAGCCAGGGGTGGGATTTGACGGTTCACCAAACCAGCCATAACATTAGCTACAGGTCTGCCCAAACTCGGGCAAACCCATAGCAGCCCAGCCCTAGTTGAATACCTTTTAAGTGCTCTAAGGACCTCTGCGCATTTATCATTTTTCAGTGACCAAGACGTATCTGCCATTCTAAATTTCCTGCAGTGCCCCAACACAATAACTTCCCTACACATACAATATGATCCATCTCTTCAGCACTGCCTCTACCCTCCTCTCATACCTGGAATCAGCCTTATTTAAACCACTGGGAAAGAAAACATAAGGTGTATTTGACATTAGTACTATGAGAACAGAAAGAAGAGATGTCAAGAACAAAAGATATCAGAAATGTCATCAGATACCTGGCTCATATTACCATATGTGGTGGACTTGTGAGGAGGCCAGGAAATATTGACTAGAATTCGCATATGGCTGGAAAAAATGATAAAGAAACACATAGATTTGAAACCAGAGATTTTTTTATTGGGAATCGTACCTGATATATATAATAAAGATTTAAAATATTTGATTGTAAATGTATTAACAGCAGCTAGGATTGTATTTGCTAAACATTGGAAGAGTGAGAAAATACCAATAGAGGAAGAAATTATTAAGAAAATATTGGAATGTGCTGAAATGAGTAGATTGACATTTGAAATTAGAGAACAAGAAGATAAACAATTTTATGAAGTTTGGGATCTTTTTTATCAATGGTTAGATAATACAATATGATAATAGAATATTTAGAAATTTAGGAAATAATGAATATATAATTTTTCTTGGTTTTGATAATTCTTAAGAATATTTTATTATGATAGATTTGATATGATTTCATGATTTGTAATAAAATAATTTAACCTAATTATAGTTATCTCGCTTAAGTATGAATTAGTAAAATTATAGTCAAATGATTGTTCAATAATGATATTGGGATATTTTATTGATGATTGATAATGTGAGTTATTATGTAATATAATTATTCTGATGACTATGAAATGGATGCACAAAAGGGAGTGGTAAACCAACCGATACACTGTAAATTTATGAAGAATGTTTAAATTTTTTATTTTTATTTTTTATTTTTTTTATGTCATGTTTTACATCTCATATGTTTTTTATCTGTTGTTAAAATCAATAAAACTTTTACAAAAAAAAAAAAAAAAGAACAAAAGATATCAGAGACATCAAGTGGGAGAATTAAATGTGGAGGCTAATCCATCCTACCCTGAATTCCACCAAAATTTGAATTATTTTAACCAATTTTCCACATTTTAGTAGATTCTTATTCTCCCATCTCGATCCTTAACATAAACCTTAAATAGATTTAATATCATTCTTAAATTGGAACTTAACAACCGAACTGGCCAAGCCCATCCAATAAAATCCTAGTTCACCAACTTTTCATCACCAACTTAGCCACCGCAGCACCTAAACAATGTTACATGCCTTTCCCTACACCACCACTAAAAGGTTGTCCAACTTGTTGCTACATCATTGGCCCTCAGGTATGAGACACAGGGTAGAGACAGTGCTGAAGAGACAGATCATATTGTATGTGTCAGGAAGTATCATGTTGGGATATCGTAGGAAATTTAGAATGGCAGATGTGAGTGGAGATTGGTAGCTGATTCTAGTTGACTTGGTTTCATTTTGAAGACTAATCTATTCTGAAAGGATGTTTGTGTACCTCTCTATAACTAATAAATTCATGACACTTTATTCAAGGAGCATCTGTTTGTTGGCCTGATTTAAGTTCAGTCTTGATGTTACTGTAGATTGGAAGAACATCTTGGTACTTTTTCTCCAAATCAAATACTGTGAGTTTTTAAAAATTTGTTGTTTCAAATTCTTTTTATTTTTTTCTAGTTGGCAACTGCTAAAGTATATTTTTCTTCATAGCAGCTCTTTGTTTGTTTGTTTATTTGCTTTGGATGCAGTCTGTTTTCTTTATTCTAGACTGATCCACGAAGAATTCTGCAGCTGGTCCAGTTGACATAGAAATAATACTTTCTTCATTCCAAATAGAGCAAGTGGTCAACTGTATTCCATCTTCAGGTGGCTTATCATGTTCTGTTGTCAGCAGGCACCACTAACAATTCCAGACAACTCTGGTCTGCAGTTCATTCATTATTTTGTTTGTGACATGGTTAAAAAAAAAAGGAGGGAAAGAGGGAGGGAAGGAGAGAGATGGGACCATTCTGATTTATTAGCCACAGCAATAGCCAAACCAGTATTTTAACAATACATGCTACTAGTAAAAATTTCTGTGGATGCAAACTCCAAAACATCTAAACAAAGTAGGTCCTATCAGGCAGCAGATGCTGAGAAACAGTAATGGCAACCTCTCAGCTATTTCTGTTGACCTCCTGATTATTCAGCTCAGAAGGCAGAAGTGTGCATGCCACACAGTCTGTCATTGGTTCCCTTATCTAGCCTGCTGTCTTGGCTGTAGTGACAGACATAATCATTTTGTTAGTCTTGACAAATGATTCAGCTGCTGGTCCAACTAGCTTATCTATGTGGAATGAAGAGGGCACACCATCTTACCCTTCACTATGGGCAAGCACATGGTTCATTATTCAATGGGGCTGTATTGGCAACAACATAGGACTCTGTCATGCCTGCAGCTATGGCAGCAAAACAGAACAGTTTTTCATATTCTTTGTGCTGACTTTCACTGCAGGGATTCAATCCTATGCACACTTATTTTGGAGGAGGTCCTAATTGTTAGGGATAACATTGTTTACCCTAACTGGTTTAGGTAAAATAATAAATATGTTATCATGGTTTGTTAGTTGAAGTGTCTGCAACTTTAACTGTAGGAATGTAATTAAGGGAGTGGTTGTAATAGCACCATAAAAGAAGCAAGACAAGGGCAGCTTGCTCTCTCTGGCTTAATGATCCCTAATTACTGGATGGATTCAAGACTGCGTTTTTCTCCTACTGGAAAGGGAGAAAGGACTGATTTATTTGTAAGTGAACTGACATTGGATATTCTACACGGACTTTGCTAATTGAATATCCCTGAATTGACTGACTAAACGATACATGACTAATTGACTGTTATTTTGACTATGCTATAAACTCTAAATGGAATAAACTATATTTTGATAGCACAAGCGTATCTGTTATTTTTACTGTATATTAACAAACATACAAACTTATCTCACTCATTTATCTGTGTGCCTATCTGACTAACACTGCACATTCTGTTTAGCTTGTTTCCTTAACCCTGGTTGGGGAACACAGGCTTAACACTAATGAGTAGAATGGAAAAATTAGAAACGGAAAAAAGACATGTATGATATCATTTGGGACATAAAAAAGTAATCCAGAGACATATTCTGATAGATGTGAACCTTCCATAAGGATCCAATATTTTTTTAAGCTTTAGCTGTTCTGTCATATAACAAATGACAGAGCTGGCTGGCATGCAATTATCAAGCTATCGGGACAGATTTATTTCTCTTTGTTTCTCATGTTTCCTGCCTCCTTTGGCACTCATTCCACATGGTAGGAAAATTAGAAGTTTGGGACACTCACCAATTTTGAGAGAGCTGATAATGAGAGTCAGTTTGATCTAGCGATTAAGGCATCAGGCTAGAAAACAGAGAACTGTGAGTTCAAGTCCTGCCTTAACCATGAAAGCCAGGGACCAGTCTCTCTTTCTTAAACTCTTTCTTAATCCGACTCACCTAACACTATTGCTGTTGTGGGAAAAATAGCAGGAAGAAGGTGAGTTAGATATATTTGCCACCTTGAGTTATTTGTAAAAAATAATAAAGATGGGATATTAATTCATTAAAGTACACTGCTAGATTTATTGGATGTAATATGTCTGAGATGTTTTTCAACATAAAGAAGATTTGTTCCCGTAACATTTAGTGAACTCTATATGATGCAGGATATGTTTATTTGCAAAGTTAGACACATTGCATAAATTATTTTGTTGTGCTTATTTTACTCAGTTTGATATTTTGTTCTCTAGTGTACTCTGGTGATTATTGAAGGGGAGCTCTTGTACATTGAACTGTTATTTTAGAATCAGTATTTCAAGCTGTGTATGAAAGAGAAGGGGAATGTCCCTTCTGAGACCTATGAGAAGTGCAAGGGCACTTCTACCAGCCGATCGAAGTGGCTGGTGACTGCACTTGGGGAGCTTCCATCGCCCGAAAGAGACTGCCTAAAGGCGAGGGGACATGGGCAGCCATGCCACGCCTTGAAGCGGCTCGAACTCTTCCTTCAAGGGAGCTTTTGTCGGCTGATAGAAGTGGCCTTGCGGCGAGGGGAGTGTGTGTGTGTGCTCATCCCAAGGCCGCTTCTACCGGCCAATCAAAGTGGCTGGTGACTGCACTTGGGGAGCTTCCATCACCCAAAAGAGACTGCCTAAAGGCGAGGGGACATGGGCAGCCATGCCTCGCCCCGAAGCAGCTGGGGACTCCCCCTTTGGGGAACTTTCATTGGCCGATAGAAGCAGCCTCACGGCAAGGTACATGCATATGGACCATTGTAGGTGGGGGAGGAAATTAAGTCACCCTGAAAAGACGGCCCAGCTGTTTTTTCAGGGGTCAAAAAAAAAATAAGGCCCGGCCTTATTTTGTGAGAAATACAGTAGATCCATCCGACTTCAATGCTACTTGGATGGCATCCTTATTCTGGCATCTTCCATCGATCAAGCAAATTCGAATATTCAAGCTATGCTTGTAACCTTACAACAACATGGGTTCTCAATTAACTGGTCGAAAAGTCATTTAACACCCTCTGCTAGACTCATCCAACTTGATGCAATCATTGACACCCTGGAAGGCAGAGTTTTCATCTCCCCTGACAGACAAGAAAGCATTAGAGATTTGGCTCAACAATTATGTTTCCTTTCTAAATTGCTCTGAAAAATGATTTCTTGTATTTCTATTATCCCTTGGGCCTGGTTACATGCAAGAATCCTGCAATGGTTCCTGTTGTCATACCAATGCGCTGGGAGAGACGACGCCAAGTCTCACGTAAAAGTTCCACCAACCATCCTCAGGTCTCTACGATGGTGGACATGACCTGAAATCAACAAGGGCTGCCTTTTCAAGGATCCACACAGGTCGATTGTTACAATAGATGCCAGTCTAGTGGGATGGGCCCACTTCCAATCACATACAGCACAAGGCCTTTGGACGGATTCAGAGAAGGCACACAACATCAACTGACTAGAACTGAGAGCTGTGTACTTGGCACTCTGACAATTCCTCCTGCATCTCCATTGCAAACACATGCTCATGTGTATTAATGTGTGTGTGTGAGAGAGGGGGATAGAGAGAGAGAGAGAGGGAGGGAGAGAGAGAGAGAGAGAGAGCAGGGAATGGTACATGTATGTATCAAAAGCATGAAGCTTCACTACAGAAAATTGTGGGGGGAAAAGAATCATTCTGAATTGATAAGTAAACTGTGAAATGTCAAGAAACTCTGGATAAATGTTTTGACATTGCTGTGCTCCTTAATGGTCTTTTATGTGCTACCACAGAAGTGATGTGAAAAAATGGAAAAGAGCTAATATGATGCAAAGGATAGAGTGATTGCTCTGGATGTGGATGGGTTCGTAGTGCTGCTGGTGGAGCTTTCCAAGAAGCCCTACTAAATAAATTGAAAATATTAAAGTACTTTATAGATTAAAAGTGCACTATTGTCTTCAAAATAATAAGAATACTCCTAATGGATCCACAGTTGCACTGTAAAAAAACAAGCCTCAGATTTTCAAAACAGTATATGCAAAGCGTGTAGGATAAAAAGATGTTCAAATAATTCATTTCTTTGAGGGAAGAGTTTCTGTATGTTCTCCTAGGTCTTGAGTTTGAGCTTTTATATATAAAATAAAATTGCTTGAGCCTGCTTGCATGAAAAAGTAATTTTATATTGCTGGCCAAATGGCTGTCATTATTTTGATAGAAAGGATAGAAGAGGCTGCCTGGAACTGTTAAATATGGTAAATTATACTATATTTAGTAGGACTCAAGTTAGAAGAATGAAAACACACTCAAATGAAACAGGATTATTTTAAATTGCTCTAATTTTTCTCTGAAATATTTAATATAAGTTATAATTGATTAGGTTTCTTATCTTATTTTTTCCTGGAGTAAATAATGGTATATGTTTTCTGTAGATGAAATTTTGATGGATGTATGAGTGATTACTATCTATCTAAGAGAAATATAAATGTATTATATTTGTTTGACTAGATTATCCTACCACAGCCCTTGAACATTTTATTTCCATGAAATTTATTATTTTATCCCTAATTTAATAAAGAGTGACCTTTTTATATATCACATACAAAAACTGTTCTGTATTGTACATTAACATTCTTGTAAACACCGCGCCCTGATTGGCCAGGGTGCACGACAACTGGATTGGCTGAGCGAGCCGCACTGATTGGCCCGCCACGAATCCCCGCGATTGGTGAAAACCGATCGCGGGAGATTCAAAGCAGTACCATTGGCCGCGGCCGGCGCGGCCAGCTCCATATAAGCTGCAGCCGATCCTCAGGACCCCGAGTCGATCTCGGGACTAATAAAGAGCTGAAAACTAGTCACTGACTCCCAAGCCTTCTTTCGAGCGCCTACACAACAAAAAACATATTCCCATTTAGAACTTATTATATGTTTTAGTCATTTCTGATAAATATCTAAAGTGAAGAGTAATTGACTGCTTCAGGATATATTTCTCTAAACTATTGCAATATAAGTTGTATAAGAAAAATAACCTATCATTTCATTCTCCAGATCTGGGAAATTGTCCATTCATGAAAACAAACAAAATGTAGTTCTAATTTAAAAGCTATGATAGAAAAGAGTTTAGTTCTATCAATATTTTTACACAAATTTATCCAAATTTATATGTATAAAATTAACCTGGATACCATAATTGATACTTGGAATAATGTGTTAAAACTGATAATTCACAAATATGTGTAACATATTGTACACAGAAATGAATGTATCAAGGAAGGATACATTAAAATATGTTTATAAATGCATGTATAAAAAGACATAGATTGATAAAAGAGTATGCATTTCAGTTAAACAATGTACAAATATTTTTATTAGGAGACGATATATGCACAAAGTGTTAAGAAGATTACTTTTTGCCAAATTCGCATAGTTAAAGGAAAATGGGTCCAAAACAAAGTTGCAGTTGGAAAATGAAAATCTAATAACCTGAAATTGGTTGAGTCTCCCAGTTCTACTTAAAATTGTCTATACTGGGAGTATAAGATGTGTTGTCAGTCAGGCTTGTTTCCATCTTGCTATGGGATCTGCTGGTATACAAGCTTTCTCTAAAGGCTTTTTACATGTGTTGCGGTATCTGCCATCCCGCATCTGATGGGCGGCTCATGATAGGGAGCGAAGGGAAGAGAAACGACAGGAAGCGAGGTTTCCTCTTGATGAGCGCGCCCCGAATGTCTTGGCACACGCTCTTTTATTGTGCTTTTTTACAAGAAAATGATTTAATCAAAGCTCAAGTCAAACATGGTAATCTCATCAGGATGTGCATGTTTACAAAGCTGCATACCGGACAGATTATTTACAATGTGGATAAGCTTATTAACAACCGTCTAGCTCCTTGTCCCTTGTACGTGCCTTGCAAAGGTCACTGAAGAGACAGAAGTTAATGATTACACGTGAATGATACAATGTTGCAAACACATGAATGATATATAGTTGCAATGATACATAGTTGCAATGATACATAGTTACAACAATGTGTCAAATTTTTTTACATACACACACACACACAATGAGTACTTCATTTCAAGATGAAAGCATGAATCTGATTGCTGCTGACGCTTCAAAGCAACAAGAAAATGGAAATGAGAACTGTGAATGTTGAGTGGGGGGGGGGGGCGTAGAACAGTGGCTTATCTCTCAGAGCCTTAGCTGTCTGTTGGATGAGTAGAATGGATGGAGAAAGAGGAAGGTGCTACCTTCCTGATTTAGAGAAGATACTGATAGATGAAACTTAGGGCATCTCTCCAAACCTCTTGTGAAGTGGACAGTGTGATTGTCTTGATTCTTGTTGACCTCTGAATCCTGGTGAGAACAGGCAGGGAAGGAAATAAATCAATCTTAGCATGACCAGAAAAGATTTTGTTATTGATATGGTATTCCATCCTGTTCTGGCAAGTCCTGATATAAAAACACATATATCTTAATTTCAGTCCTCATAGAAGAGGAACTCAATGTATTGCTTGCCTCTTTCCTCTCTTGCTTTTGGTACATGGGTCTGGCCATTTTCTTCCTTACCAACCTGCCACCACCCCAAAGTGACATATGAAGGTGTATGTCCCAATTGCAAGATACTAAGAATATGAAGTTGTTTCAAAATGTTGTAAGTAGTGAATAAATTTCAGCACATCCCCCAAATGTATTAAATTCAGACTTTTAAGTGGTATCTTGGTTGAAAAGAGCTTTGAGTTATTAATAGGATTACTTTTACAAATGGCTCCAAACAGAATTACTAATGACCAAAATATTCTTAAGCTTGTTGGGCTTCTAGAAATGTTTTATGCACACCATATTTTATTTTTTGAAGTATTTATTTATTTATTTTACAAGTAGTACAATACAGTGGGAGGTTATTGAGGAGAGAGAAAAAAATGAAACTATAAAACTCAGATTTAATATAGGAATGTGCATGTATTCTCTTGTAATGATGGCATCTATTGTATAGTCTTGGTCCTGCAAGTGAAAAAACTCCTTTATATAAATATAATCCAAGTGCAGTCTAAATGTAGAATTAGACATAAATTAATGAGTCATCTATGAATTATTCAGGTTTTGGTTTAAAATGACTTTCTATGGTACTCTGTGGTAATTTTCAAACTGTTCTTTGTTTCTTCTTTTTCTCCCAAGATGCATTGCTTTTCAATTTTCTTTTTTCTCCCCACCCTCTTTTCTTATCTTCCCTTTCCCCACCCCCTCTTGTGTAATTTGTTTGCAGGCAGGTTATCTGCTTGATTTACTGTGTCTTTTCTCAATAAGATTATGATAAATGGGCAGTTTGCTCAGTAAGAACTATTTATACAGTGAGGTCAAGCCCATGTAAACAGATGAACAGCGCTCATCCTACCTTTCCCCTCCTGCTCCATACTTGTAATTTATTCCCATTTTTTTACAGCAGAACAGAATCACAAAAATAACATAACAAAGGATCTCCAGTTGCTATAATATATAGAATGTTGATTATGACACAGGATTAGACCTTTATAAGGAAAAGCATTCCATAGAACATCTGCCTAGGAATAAAGATAAATCTGTTCTCATTTTTAGTTATATTCTGACACTATGTGAATGTCCTTTGCTAGCAATTCTGGCTAAAGGTTAATCATCAGAATAAGGATATATGAGGATCAATCTCAATTTAAGTAAAACCTGAAACTTTTGGAGCCCTGGTGGTGCAGTGGTTATAATGCAATATTGCAGGTTAACTGGAGTTCAGTCCTGATGGGCTCAAGGTTGACTCACCTTCCATCCTTTCAAGGTCACTAAAATGAGGACCTGGATTATTGGAAACAATATGCTGACCTTGTAAACTGCCCAGTAAGCACTGTGGGGTGGTATATAAATCTAAATGCTATTGCTATTCTATGAAGATGATGTGAGTGTTGGGAATAAAATACTGTGATTTAAAAGATTTTATTAGAAAAATTGGAACACCAAATGCTTGATCTCCTGCATGCCCTTTGGAAAATCTTACATCTGGAGGAAAGAAGGGCTGTGACCCTGCCTGCCTTTTCTAAGGCCCTGAAGGTTTGCCTGTGTTCCTGGGCATGAAAGTTGGAAGATTGGCCGTGAAGGTTTTTGGGGTACAGCTTCAGAATTCCCCACTTTTCATCCATACAAATGTGGAGTACTGCAATTCCAATACATCCGAAGAAATGACAAGTTAGGGGACCATAGTACCTAATGTTCCTGGAAATAGCTACTTTGGCATAGAAAATCCCTAGCCCAGAAAACCTTCTTAATGATGGATATGTCCTATGGTTTGTCTTGAGTTTCAGATTCTTGTAGATATGTGATTACATAAATTCTAATTAAGTACTGCATTTGATATCTATAAAATATCTATACCTTTATGAAAGAAACCATATTAGTAAACACCACTATATAAATAATCTGTCCCGTAAATGTTTCCTTCCCTAATGTGGGCTTGAATCCCCTGTTAATTGGTTTGGTTAGTTATCTTAAGGTACAGAAAGGTTTAAAAAGTACAGATTGTTTTACTCACCTTTTTTTCACTATTTCAATTTATAAGTTTAGGGTTCTCCCCCTTTTTTATACCATTTGTATTTCTTTTTGAATTCTTTTAAGCTCTTCTTTAGTCACAAAATAAGTAATGATCTGCGCAGTGAATTCCAGAGTCTAAATGGTTTGCTAATATCCTCTCATCCTGCACTTTAGATATGCTTTATAATAGATCTACAATAAAGCTGACAGATAGAGGGGTTTGATATGTATAAGAGATCACAGAAATGCTTTAAAGTTTTGCAAAGTGGTAAACTTGTATAGCTATTCTAGAGGTAATTCCTGATTGCAATGAATCCATGGGAGACTAATGAGGATGCTTCTTAAGTACTTGCCAAGTTATTCTGCCATAATTCTGGAGTGGCAAAAATGCGTCATTAAAGGCAAAGAGCCATGGGAATGATGGACCATAATTAATTGTTGCTGTAATAGTTTTGATTGAATGTGTATAGATATTGTAAGCAGCTCTTTTGGGAGCCAGTGCTCTTAGGGAACAGTTAACAGAGTGGCGCTTAGTAAATGAAAAGGGTCATCCTGCCCCTTACCCAGCCTGCCTCTCCAGGGCCATAATTAAAATGTCTGGCAGTTATGAGAGAGCTGTGGAATAATCATGTCAAAATGCTCAAAACATGCTATTCTTCAAGAGAGACCAGCTCATTCAGAATGCAAGAGATGGGCCACAGAGCATGCAGCTGTATTCTTTCCAAATTAGGAACCTGGAAAAACTTTTTTCTGCAAAAAAAATTCTTTCTGTAGGTCTAAAGATTTAAAGTGAGAGAATGGAAAATATGGTATATACTATATATTACTGAAATGTGAAAATCACTCCAATTTTCTTTTTTCCTCAGTATTTCCAATTGGAAACTTAGGAATTGGGTGGTATGCTGAGAAAAAATGTCCTTTTTCCTTTTCCGGATTGAATGAAAAATTATCTAAATACACTAAGCAATTTTTTGTTTGTTTTGAAATGTTTATCCTTATTTTCCAGATAATAGAAGCAAAGATGTGGTAACAATGGATATTAACTGTTTATAGTCCTCTCTCTCTCTGATAGAGCTTATATTCATAGTTTTGTTTTTATAAAGCTAAGACATTAATAGTACATATGCTTATCTCTAGCTAAAATCCACCCAGCAAGGAAACTGTATTTCGGAGTAAAAATGGCTACAGTTTTCTGGAGAAGTTTTCTGTTAATAAAGGCAGATCTCCAATAAATAATTCCATTCTAAACATGTTATTAACATGCTATATATTTTATGTTATATCCGTAAAATATATATTTAGTATAATTCAAAAGAATAATATAATTGTAAATATTAAATGTATTGAGAAGGATTTTTGATCACTTCATTTGCAAATATTAAAACTGCATGAATCAGATATATCCTCATGACTATTTGACATGTCTTATTCTTTAAAATAATCGCTAATGATATATTTACTTAACAGATCCTACTATTTTAAACAAATGTGCATGCTGCCACTCTTTAAATCAGATAGGGTGTGATATTAAGCTGAGGCATCCTATCCTTCCCAACATATGGTTGTATTTTTGAAAGACACATCCATTCCTCATGAGTTCATCTGACTTTGAGCAGAGCAGTCATTCTAGTGTGCTTGTAATTTACCTTTTGTTTCAGTTATATCACACCTTTTCAGAGCATCTGAACCAATCTCCCAAGTGCTTCAGGTGAGGCACTTGGGAATATGATTCTGCTTTTCAATCTCAGGGCTTTTCAAAATGCAGGGCTTGTGAGATATGGCACATTTTCAGGATCCTTCTGGTTCACTGCAATGAACTCTAGAAATTATGGCTGCCAGGCAAAGTCAAGTTGTGGAAGTGCTGAGACAAAACAATACTTGTAAATCTGGCTCTCATAGCAGGTGATGGGAAGGGAATACTGTAGATGGACCCTTGGCCTAGATGATTGACTGGCCAGATTAGGCCTGTAGGGCAGAGCTTCTTCAGTTGTTTGATGTGGGTTGCTGACACTGCTCTCAAGGCATAGCCCATCAAGTGAATAACAGGATGTTTAGATATTTGTTAGAAAGTCATAATTGAAAATCACCCCTATAGGACCATTACAAGTTACAGGAGAAATGAGACAGGCCTCTCGTTAAGATTAAACAGTGATACCACTATGGTTCTACTCAACTGCAGTCATTTTCTGCTTTAAAAAAAAAATCATTTTTATTTAATGCTTTTCTGGAACAGAAATGAAACAAAGGTAAAAATAACATTTAAGTTCAAAATTATTTATAGCAATATTATTGATTGAGAAAAAGCTAATTACTTTAATATGAATGTTTAGAGTGGACTAATTTCGCTCTTTGTGCTTTGTAATTTTCCTTTATAGGCCTTAGGTTCTTCCTAATCTCCTTCATCTGCTCATGCTTTCATTCCTCTTTATATATCATAAAACTTTAGCTTGGGTTGGTTTTCTGTCAGATGTTTTAATATGCTGCAACAGAAATTTTTTTCACTATATGTGTGAAATGGAATATTTAGTGTTTCAAATAATTATGTACTGTATATTATTAAATTGATAAAGAACAAGTAATTATACTAATGACACTACAAAATTCTTGGCTGAATTCACAGCAATAGAATATTGTTGTTTTTTTAAATATGTGTGTCATTATAGCATTCTTAGAGGTTTTGTTACAGATCTCCATCATCTTCTAGAATCCTTCTCTCTCCTTCCCCTTTCCCTCTCCCTCTTCTTCTTGCTCTTTCTCTCTTCCTCCCTCCCTCCCCACTTCTCTCTAATGTGGGAGAGGGAGCTTTCCTCCCACTCCACCTTGTCCCATTCTCCCCTGTTTTGGGATGCTTACAATTAGGTGCAAAGACTTTTCTACATCCTTCTCTCCCATCTCAACAGTTTCCCCCCCCACCCTTCATTAACATCTCAACATTCTGGTTTAGCTTCTTTAGAAAGTGTCTTTTCCCTTTTAGTTTCTAAAGGCTTTAATTTCTTTTAATCATTCACATTTCTTTTAATGTCCTGGCAGTTCCCTTAATCTGAAACTATAGAAATTATTTTTTTTTTTATAGGGGATAATCTCCTTTTGCTTCCCAGAACGGATTATCACTTAGAAGTTTGTTTTTAGAAATACCGATCCTGTTTGGTTTTTTTGTGCTTCAGAGTTATATACATGGCTTGCAAGATGGATTTCAGTTTGACAAAGCAAACCATATCAAGAAACTGAAGCTGTAGGAAAAGTAGAGGTATACTTTATTGGAATTAGCTACAGCATCAGAATGTTGCAAGCCTAATTTAGCTTTAAATTCTCTCTGTGTTATTGTATATCCCAGTTCGTCAATGCTGATCCTTTCTGAGTTGCTTCTGAATGTTATCTTGCTTCCTGGGATGCAAGAATGTTTCAGTCTTCTTTGCTATATTAGTTGTAATGACTAGTTTGTCTTTCATTTGATACTACCTTAATATTGTTACCTTACTTCATTTGGCAGCTTGGGCATGGTATCATTGTAATCTCATTAACCTTGTTGTACTGATTGTCGTAGCAAGGATTTTCATAAAAACTTATCCCATCTCAGCAAAACAACATTAAAGGAAAGCTTACTTAGAGGAAGATGTGCAAGTTGGTATTATGTGTCTTGGGAATAAAGAATTCCCCTTTCACTCTCAACACTCTGCTTTCCTCCCTCTTGAACTGACTTGTGCGTAGAATGTGAGAATAACATCACAGATGGATATGCTGCTCTTCCAAGAGTATGTTCATGCATTTTAATTGCTGGCATCTTGTTACTGGTGTAATTGTGAGTAGACTTTGTTTTTGTATTGATAATTAGGGAAGCTAACAGATGGTGAAGGTTTAGTTTAAAGTAATGTGTCCATTAAAGAAAATCTACTGTATGCAGCTGAAGACTCTTCGTTGTTGCAGAACATCACTGCTTTTAACAGGACTCATTGTCTTGGCAGACTTGCATAAAAATAGATAAAGGATGGCACAATACTTCTCCAAACAATGTAATGACTAATTTTTAGCCTGAAATTCTAAGGTTCAGTGTAGTCCAGGTACTATATTTCCTTGTATCTGGAACAAGATTTATTTAAGGGATTTTTAAAATGTATCCATGGCCTGTGGCTTGGCATAAATTTAAACACAGAAAAAAAAGGAGTCTGCTACAAATCTGCTGAGTTCGCTGAGCAAAAATTGCATTTACAGATATGGAAATGTAGTAGAATTCATCCTGGAGAAAATCTATTTGCTTAAAGTTGACACACTGATACATAATAAATTTTAATAGAATATTGTGTGTTCATCTTATTTTATTGCATTTTTGTGGTACCCTAGATTATGATTCAGTGACTCATCACTGATTATATCTCTATCTTAAAAGAATCCTGTTTCATGCCTCCAGTTTCCTAAAGCAGGAACTAAACAATCATAATTCTATAGCTCTTTAGCAAACACTCTGATAGAGCAATATGTCAGAAATAGCCATGTTAACCTTGGAGGATATCAGTATTAAAGAATGAATTAGAACTGTGATAGAGTATATACAATCAGGAAATCATTATTTCAAAATGTAGAAAGTCCTGGGTAAACTTTCTTTCCTACTTTCCTGACTGAGATATGATGTTAAAATACTTTATTTTGTATACATATTTGGCATATTGCTTATACTATCCTAGTATTTAGCAAATTCAAGTTTATGACAATAGGGATATAAGCAAAACATTTTGAAGAATTATAAAGGATGCTAAGATGAGAGTCCCTATGTCTTCTGATGCTCTGTTTAAAATAATTTGTATCTTGACAACGCTGCCAAGAATGTCAATCCAAAGCAAAATTGGAGCCATTTTCTGTGACCTGATATAGCTCTGGGAAATTCAGAACTTATTGTTATGTTTTGGTCTGCTTCATATAGCATATACATATTATACTCATGTGAGGATATTGTTAAAATGAGGTAGGAAATTGCCAGTTTTTTACACAGTCCAGACAAGAAGTCAAAGCCATGAATACAAACACTATTTTTATTATAAGATTATTCTAACAGAATTTTGAAATTCTAAAATTATCTCTCATTCCTTTATTTTTTACTTTCCAGAACTTGAAATGGTCTCTTCTGAAATGTTTCCCTTCTGTAGGCTGAGATACCTTTTGAATGACAGTTGTGTAAGCTGCAGCTCCTCCTCTTGTCTCCCAAGGTCATTCAAACATACCATTAGAGAAGTAGAATAGACAGTTTTAAATTAGATGTTGCATTCTAGCATTTATGCAACAGATTTATATTTCAGAAACAATAAATCAAATCCAACAAGAGAGGAATATCTGAAAAGAATGCACCAATGCTGGAAAGAACAACATCCTGAATCAGAAATAACTTAACAGAGGCTAGCACTTCTACTTCAATTTATAGTATGAAATTCATGGAAGCAGAACTGAAAGAACTGGAAATGTCTACTTGGGACAAAAATAGATAAATTAAAACCTTGCCAAAATAGCCCTGACTATAAAGGCAAACTCTAGGGGGCATCACCATCTCACTGCAAGAAACGAACTAATGTACAGCATGATTGCTGTTATAACGGGATACTTTGGATTTAAAATCAACAAATAAGAAAAAGAAAGAAAAATGGGTATCACCAAAATGGGAGAACAGGTTGGAAAATAAGATCATGATTCTAAGATTAGATGCCAAAAGAAAGGAAAGAAGCTGAAGAACAAGAAGATAAAAAAATGATAGGCATGATAGCAGTGTTCCAATATTTGAGGGGCTGCCAGAGAGAGGAAAAGGTCAAGTTATTTTCCAAGGCACCCAAAGGCCAGACAAGGAATAATGGATGGAAACTGATCAAGGAGAGATTCAACTTAGAAATAAGGAAAATTTTTCTGACAGAGAGAACAATCAACCAATGGAACAGCTTGCTTTCAGAAGTTGTGGGAGCTTTATCACTAGACGCTTTCAAGAAGAGATTGGACTGCCATTTGTCAGAAATGGTGTAGGGTCTCCTCCTTGGACAGGGAGTTGGACTAAATTATTTACAAGGTCCCCTCCAACTCTATTAATCTGTAATCTGTAAAATATCTGATAAAGAAATATCATCTAGATTCTAGAAACAAAGAAGATTAGGAAACACTGGAAACAATAAAGCAACTAAAGCCAAACCAGATATAAACAGATATGAAAATCACATTGTACATCATCAACAAGAATGTTGAATCAGAAATGTTTCTACCAATCCATCAATGGAGAGACTTCAATAAACCATTAAATACCTGACAAAAAAAATAAATGATGCAGTTCTCGGTGCAGCTATGGGACAACCCAAAGAAATATAACAAGGATGTAGTTTAGATAAAGGAGGTTTAGAAACATAAATAATAAGCTGAAATGAAAGAACTTGCAATAACAGCAGAAATGGTGGAGAAAAGGGCAAGGAAGATAATTGATCAGCACCAGGCAAAGATTGAACTATATGCTTGTTGGTTGAAATATCTGACTGATCTACACCCACCCATTGCCAAGCAATTTAAGAACATTATTGCAAGAAGAGGAAATTGAAGTTTGGTTAACGTCCCTAAATCTAACTGATAATGAAAAATCCAAAAATAATTCTATCAGACACCTGCCACATAATACCCCGGACTTATCAATTGTCAATAAAGAAGACAAAAAAGTCTAGATTCTGGATGTGGCAGTACCTGGAGACAGAAGGCCCAGAGTTGCATAAAGATAACATCACATTTGAGGCAGATTCTGGCAAGCAACAGGAAAAAGGATAGTGAGACTAGCATAAGAACAAAAACCCTGCAACAAACTCAAGTATTTTCCCCTACACTTATGCCAACACCATCATGGACCTCAATAAGTATATAAATTTAGAGGTGCCTTTCCATGCACTTTCTCTAATATGATTTATTTCACTATCTGCTAGCAATGCTCCTCTGGATTTTATGTAGGACAAATGAAGACATATTTTGTGCAAAAGAATGAATGGACACAAGTTTGATAGCTGTGCTCAAAACAAGGACAAAATAATATTAAAGGATTTCAATCTCCCAGGACACTTTATTGCTGATTTCAAAGTAATAATTTTGGAAGAAAGAGCCTCAAAATAAGATTGAGTGAGACAGAATATCACTGTACATCAAAAGTTTTCAGCCTCTCTAAAGGTCACCATAAACACAATAGACTTTTAACATATTACAATGTTTAATTGATACAGTTCTCATAATATGTAACTCATGTTTGCATAATTAAGCTGTCTTCCCTTCCCGCAACAATTCATCCCTCTTTAAATCATACATCACTTTAGCCTTTCCATAAAGCTGATGAAGTGACAATGTAGTTCAGGAAAGCTTATGCTTTTGAGTACAATTTGTTATCAGAAAAGGATTTTGGTCACCGCACAGCACAGTCATTCAGAGGAATGGCTCAGTTGTTGTCCACTCATTTATTCCTTATCATGTATAGCATGAAAAGGGCTGGTTGATGGTCATTCCTGGCATTTCCCCCATTAATTAGATGAAAGGAACACCAACCAGCTCTGTAAGAGGACAGAGTAAATGGCAGGGGTCTTCAAACTTGACAGCTTTAAGACCTATGGACTTCTACTCCCAGTATTCCTCCTCCAGTCATGTTAGCTCAGGAATTCTGGGAGTTGACGTCCACAAGGGTTAAACTTGTCAAGTTTGAAGATCCTTGGAGTAAAGCAACAGAGCCATTGGCCTGGCAATTAAAGACAGTGCTGAGTTGTTCAAGTTAAACCTGTGATAAAGTGTGCTAAATATGCAAAATGATAGAAGAAAGAAACTATAAAACTCATTAAAAGAAAAACAAAGAGGAGTTGTGAGCTTCAAGGATGTATGTAATGAGATGACAATTGAACTTATTGAGGAAAGAAATGCAGTAATGAAATTACTTACCCTTTTTGTTTTGTTTTGTTTTTGCTTCTTAATTTATTACTATAAGCCAATGAATCTTTATGGGGGTAGAGAGAGAGGGAGAGGGATACCATACACTTTCTTTTTTATTAATGATGAAGAGAAGAGGAATTAAGAACTGGAGGGAAAATACACAGCATGAGATTAGTCTTCTTTCTGTACCCTATGAAGGCTTTTCAGTAGGAAAAGAGCACCACAGCAGAGTGAGCTTTTGATACTTAGGACAGCGCTTAAATTTGGGGACGATTGCAGGAAATCAGATACAGTAACAATGAAAAAGGGATATGGTTATGATTTTCTTTTATTTTTGGTGATGGGAGGGTAGATCTTTGACTTTTTATATTAACTTTAGTTATTTTCAGGTTCTTTAATTCTAGTGTATTGTCCATCTCAGAAATGAGAAATATCATTGTGGGCATCAATTTTAATTAAAAATGATTTCAGCCATCAGAGAAAAAGAGCTTAACAGAAATATATAGCGCTGTGACAATGGATTGTCTATTTTAAATAAAAGAAAACATTTTTCTTTGCCCACCTATTTTGCACTTCCAAACGTAGAAATATTTTTTCAGCTTTAATTTGAACAACCAGTCCAAATGAATGTCTTTTAGTATAACTTTTTTTTAACCTGCCTCCCACGCATAAGCTCTTACCTTAAGGTATAAGAGGGGTCCTGATATGACACATCCTGCTTCTATTATACCATATTTGAAAATCATGCAGTTAGTTTTGACATCTCTTTATATACCTCTCTGTCTCTGTCTATCTTTCTATCCCCTGGTTCAAAATTGCATGCCTGCCTCCTTCCTCTTTCTGTTAGCCCTGAACTTGCAATATGACGGGCTAATCTCTTTGAATAATTATGTCGGCTATAATGAATGGCAGATTTTTTCAAGAGTTCACCCAGAGAGTTTTTCTTTCATTCTCTTACACCTTGGGAAATAATTGCATTTTTTTAAATCTTGGCTTTCATTCTGAACTTGTCTTGTAATTGTCACAATCACCATAGAATGTGTGACACTTTCACATATAAAGCATTTTACAGAAACAGAAAATCTGCTTAGCTGGACACTATGCAAGAGGTGTTTCTGTTCCTATTTAATTGATGCTTGGATTTTTCTTTTTAAGGACAGCTAGCTCACATTAACTTATTCCAGTGTACTGTAATATCTCCTAAAGGAAATCAATTCTGATTGTTCTTTGGAAGGATAGATACAGAAGCTGAAGCTCAAATACTTCCACCAAATAAGAAAAGAGAACTCATTGGAAAAGACACTGATATTGGGAAAGATTGAAGGCAAAAGAAGAATAGGATGGCCATCAATGCAGTGGGCATGAGTTTGGGCAGTCTCTGGCAGACAATGGAGACAGGGGCCTGGCATGTTGTAGTCTATGGGATTATGAAAAGCCAGACACAACTTAGTGACTGAAAAACAGTAACAAAAAATTGTAAGAGCATATTATATATCAGACTGAATATTAAATATACACTGCTCAAAAAAATAAATGGAACACAAAAATAAGACATCCTAGATCTGAATGAAATATTCTTATTAAATACTTTGTTCATTACATAGTTGAATGTGCCGACAACAAAATCACACAAAAATTATCAATGGAAATCAAATTTAGCAACCCATGGAGGTCTGGATTTGGAGTTACACTCAAAATTAAAGTGGAAAAAAACACTACAGGCTGATCCAACTTTGATGTAATGTCCTTAAAACAAGTCAAAATGAGGCTCAGTAGTGTGTGTGGCCTCCATGTGCCTGTATGGCCTCCCTACAATGCCTGGGCATGCTCCTGATGAGGTGGCGGATGGTCTCCTGAGGGATCTCCTCCCACACCTGGACTAAAGCATCCCCCAACTCCAGGACAGTCTGTGGTGCAACGTGGCGTTAGTGGATGGAGTGAGACATGATGTCCCAGATGTGCTCAATTGGATTCAGGTCTGGGGAACGGGCAGGCCAGTCCATAGCATCAATGCCTTCATCTTGCAGGATCTGCTGACACACACTAGCCACATGAGATCAAGTATTGTCTTGCATTAGGAGGAACCCAGGGCCAATCGCACCAGCATATGGTCTCACAAGGGGTCTGAGGATCTCATCTCGGTACTTAATGGCAGTCAGGTTACCTCTGGCGATCACATGGAGGGCTGTGCAGCCACCTAAAGAAATGCCACCTCACACCATTACTGACGCACTGCCAAACCTGTCATGCTGGAGGATGTTACAGGCAGCAGAACATTCTCCATGGCATCTCCAGACCCTGTCACGTCTGTCACATATGCTCAGTGTGAACCTGCTTTCATCTGTGAAGAGCACAGGGTGCCAATGGTGAATTTGCCAATCTTGGTGTTCTCTGGCAAATGCCAAATGTCCTGCATGGTGTTGGGCTGTAAGCACAACCCCCACCTGTGGACGTCGGGCCCTCATACCACCCTCATGGAGTCTGTTTCTGACTGTTTGAGCAGCCATATGCACATTTGTGGCCTTCTGGAGGTCATTTTGCAGTGCTCTGGCAGTGCTCCTCCTGTCCCTCCTTGTACAAAGGTGGAGGTAGCGGCCCTGATGCTAGGTTGTTGCACTCCTACAGCCTCCTCCACATCTCCTGATGTAGTGGTCTATCTCCTGGTAGCACCTCCATACTCTGGACACTATGCTGACAGACACACAGCAAACCTTCTTGCCACAGCTCACATTGATGTGCCATCCTGGATGAGCTGCACTACATGAGCCACTTGTGTGGGTTGTAGACTCCGTCTCATGCTACCACTAGACTGAAAGCACTTGCAGCATTCAAAAGTGACCAAACCATCAGCCAGAAATCATAGGAACTGAGAAGTGGTCTGTGGTCACCACCTGCAGAACCTCTCCTTTATTGGGGATATCTTGCTAACTGCCTATGCTTTCCACCTGTTGTCTATTCCACTTGCACAACAGCATGTGAAATTGATTGTCAATCAGTGTTGCTACCTTAGTGGACAGTTTGATTTCACAGAAGTGTGATTGACTTGGAGTTACATTGTGTTAAGTGTTTCCTTTATTTTTTTGAGCAGTGTATATTAAATAATCAAAATGATTTCTAGTTCTTTGTGGTGCAACTGATCTTGCATCTGTTTGACATAGAGTGGTTCTTAATGGATTGAATGATCTGGACTCACGTGTATTCTGACACAGTGTTCACTTTATCCTCTTCATTTTTCCATATTAGTGAAATCTACAGGCACAGAAACAAACAAATTATACACAAAAAGATGCTTTTTCCCGTACTGTAGTACTTGGAAATTGAGGAGCCATAATCTTTCAGTTATGCACACTGAGATATCTTTATAGTATCTGTCTACATTATAATTATAAGTCTGACTCTGCATATATGCCTTATCTATTACCTCATTGACGTCATGTTCTTGACATCCTGCTATGTAGCTGGCATTGATGGGTTGATTGACTTTTGATTGCACTGAGGAAGACATTGCTTTTGTGGTTTCAAACTCACTCTGGTAGTATCAGAGCAGGCCATAAATTTGGCTGATGATGCACAAACAACAATGTTAGCACTCATAAAAAACAACAACATTGAAACTCTCTAACTTATCAGGCACCTCAGACTTGCCATCAATATGCTATAAAAAGCCTATACAAATGCCAAGAAGTTCAACAGACAATCACAAATAGGGCTGTAACAAATAGTTCTAATTCTTTAAATAATGCTGTGATATAGCTCTTTCCTAGGCTTCTGTTAACACAGAAAGAAGAGAACCCATCATCTCTATCTCTCCTGCATATCTTATATAGTGGTTGAAGTGGTAGGCTTTAGAGTTGCCTGAACTTCAAGAAGGGCAGCAAATAAATTTGATAAACAAACAAATGAATAATAAATATAGATCAAAAATACTTGAGCTATGAAAACTTAAATAGTTCTCCAGTCCAGATCATTCACTGTGCTTCAGCAAACCTACTTGGTTGGTTGTGGGAGGAAATTGAAAAAGAAATAAATTTAACAAACAACTAAATATTGGGATTCTTCAAAACTTCAAAGAGATATTTTTATTTAACAAAGCTTTTAACAAACCAATTAAGCAGATTCCTTTATGCATCAACTTAAATTAAATAGCTGTAAAGTGCTTTACCTTCTCAGGAAGTGCTTCACTGATTTGATAGATTGATATCTACCTCTGAGGTTATTACGGACATATACAATACTGAAATTCCACTTCCATATCTGGAGGAGGAGTAGAGCCAAGGGTGAGTTTCTACCGGTTCTGTCCACCTCTCTAGAACTGGTAGCTCTGAAGAGCAGCAGACATAGAACCAGTTCTATGTCTGCCGATGTTTTTGCCCACCCACCCGGACTCTTACCTGATCTTTATTTCCTGATTCTTCAACTTCAGCTGCTGAATGAGGCACAGCTGCAGTTAGAAAAGCAGGAAAAGAGGGTTGTTTCAAAGGCTGCTTCCCTGCAGGCAGCTGCTGATGACGATTTACAGGTGGCCTGCAGGGAAGCTGGTAAATCCCGAACCAGTTGTTAACCCTGTCGTATCCCACCCCTGAGTAGAGCATTTGACTTTCACATGTGTTCTAGTACCTCATTCAACTTTCTACTAATTACAGCTTTTAGCCCTGCCATTTATTGCTTTTCACTTTCTTAATTCCCTGCCTATTTCCATGACATTGTATCTCATTGCACCATGCTTCTACCACCTATTCTAACTACAGTTTTGCCAGCAAGCTACATCGCAGAAACAACTATTGTCTAAAAGAGGAGTAAATTTTCTACTGCAGCTCCACAGCCACCAACTGAAACAAGTAATGTACAGTAATGTAATGTACAGTTTTTCAATCTTTTTAATTTTGGAGTCTGCATTGATTTAATGAGCGTAATGTAGATCACTTTGGAAACTATCGAGCTGTCTCTTCACATTTCTGCTGCCACTGAGATATTCACATTTTTTTGTAATGTATGTATGGAACCCTTGAAGAATTCCAGCTGGAAGGCTAATATCTTCTAAAGAGTGTGCCATTCTTGCGAAAAATGAAGTAGCTATAGTTTTGGGTGCTTTTCTCATAGACTATGGATAAATGTTTTTCTTCTTAATCAGATGATGAAATGCTTCAAAGGGAATTTGTTTGTCCTCAAACCTGGAAACACAAACTGAAACTCAATCACATCTTATTTAGATCAGCAATTCAAACTGAGTTTAGGCTGAATGTACATGTTCTCATTCTGAAAATATATCATCTACCTAATCCTTATTTTTCAAGTGAGCCTATTGGAATGGCATGGCATTGTCTAACTTCAGAAATTGAATTTTTTATAATTTTTCAAATGTGAGATGCTATGCCTTATGTACCATATAAATGTGGGTATGTACCATCTTAAATTGCAATAAGCTAGAGAGAGAGCTTTAAAAGCTGTTATTCACATTCCACAATTATGTATGCTGTTGTTTTCTCCCCAATATTTCCTTGCCATTTGCAATAATATAATACCTCTTGAAAAGTGCAACCTGTTTTTACTCTCTGTACTGGACACAGAATGAATTGGAAAAACTTCCACAGGGAAGATGTTCAACAGTTTTGTGCACATCCAGTGGGTTGCCAATAACAGCCACCTACGTATTCCTTACCAACTGTCTCAAACTCCTGAAATATGACATTGGCACTTAAAAGGGTGGTCAAGAAACAAAACCCAACTTTGTATATATTTTTGCCTAATGAGCTGTTGCTATGAAATAAATTATGCTGGAAAGATACCTTGTTGACAGCATCTGGATAATGCATACCATCAACAAACCAACCAAATTAGAGAGTTAGAAAGCAAGTTAGTTAGAAGGATCTTACAACTGGAAAAAGAAAGGTTTGATAGGAATTGAGGTTGTGAGGGAGGGAAGATAGAAGGAATTGAACATCTAACAGCACTGAAAAAGATGAAATACCTACTGAAAATGAAAGAGCAAAACACAGGAGGAGAGACAGGTGTCTTAGAAGCTTCTGTTCTGATTAATGATGTTCAGGTTATGATCCATTGTAATCTCCTCATTAGCGAACTCTGAAAAACAATTTTATAGTGGCCCCTGACCGCCTTTCCTACTATAATCCCTCCCTATCTAGGATGGATGCTGCTTGCAAGTTCTTTGCTGGCCAGATGGCCAAGGAAAAACACTGAATTGGTGTGGAAACTTTTTTCTCTCTTAGAAACATATCAAGATTTAGATCAAGCTAATTGACTCTTAATGTTGTCATTTGATATTTGTGGCTGTTCACAGCAGGAATCAGTGTTATTTATATCTTTCTTCTTTTTTCATATAAATTTTATGAAGTTTGAAAAAGAAGATAAATCCAACAAAAATTAATACAAAGTAAAGATAGAAAGGAAAGGAGGAGGAAACAACAATGGTAAAAAAAGAAAAGATAAGAAAATAGGAGAACCTTTCAATTTCTATGCAGAAAGTATGATTGTATTATTATCTCTTATTCTAGGGTTATAAAAAACTTGTTTTTTCTTATGGAATGTTTTAACTAATTTTATACATTCTAGATAGTTTCTCTGGTTTCATATACATCAACAGTACACAATTATACACAAATTACTGAACACTTTCTTTAAGGTTATAACAATGTAAATTTCAAGCCTTTCAATCACATGCATTTCTTTTGTTCAGTTTGTATATTATAACCACATTTTTAGCTTTCAAAGTTCTCTTTGTATATCCTTCAATTCTGAATCTCTGTTTAAAAGTAAAAATCATGCTTTCCAATTTGTCCCATCAAATGGGATCTTTGTTTGTTTTAATATTTAAGCCAAAAAGCATGAAAAATATGAAGTTCCAATTGAACTGATTTATTATGTACAGGAATCTAGTTCACAAATGGTTAGATTGTTTTGGCGTAGATAAAGGTTAATGGAATTCAAGGCAGGGGATTGGACTTCAATCATTTGTGGCTATATAGATTCTAGACTGATTCCTCTTTTGGCTCCATCCCTGGGCTCTTCCTTCTCCAACAATCTTCTTTCAAACAAATGAGGCATTTCTTGTTCTAATTAGTTTAGAATTTCTTTATCATTTCTATTGCCATACTTTATTTTTCCCAATCCAGATAATTTGCCAAGCCTCTAAGAAACTGTTGTCTAATATTTTCTTTTGAAACCTTTGGAATAGCTCTGAATCTCAAACAAAATTCTTCCTCTTTTAACTCCAATAAAGCGAGAATATCTATTTCTTTTGTCAATTCTTTGTCCATAACTTCTATCATATTCTCTAAAATTTCCACTTGATCACTGATTTTTTTTTACCTCTCCAGATACTTTGTAAAACTTTCTATCCTTTTAAAATATTCTTTTATCTCTTGTCTCACCTCTACAAATTGTGGAAAACTATCGGCCAGAGTTGCAGGAAAGAAGGATTGTTTCTCAGGGAGCAAAGAAACAAGAAGTTTGGAATCTTTGGCAGAAAAAGAATGTAGACATTTATATTTATGACTTGCATTTATATAACTTAATTTTTCATCCAAATATTTCTATATTCAGTGTTGCTTTTAACAAATGATGATTAAAAAGTAACAGGTTTGTTGTGCAAAAAAATGAAAGAAGGTGGAACTCTTTAAGGCTTTGAGAATGAAAAGTGAGATATAACTCTAACAAATAAAATAAACATTTTATAGGCATATAAAACCTAAAACTGTTATGAACTAATAAAGGCGTTTCATAGAGTTTTAAACAACCTTAAGTAAAAAGCAGGGTTCTAATCCTGCACTTCTGATTGGTCCGAAAATAGTGACATAGAATTGGTCCCTTCTGGGAAATCTGATTGGCTGCTAACGGGCTGACTCTCATTGGTTCAAGGGTTAAACACTTCCATGCTTTTCATTGGCTAATAGGACAGCAGCCAACCCTATAAAAGGGCTGCTGCTGCCCTAGGTGTCGCTCTGTTCAGTATGATTAATAAAGAGTTGAAGTTCACTGTTCATTGCCTCGTCTCCGTTCCTTGCGCCCATGCTCAGAACTTAACACTGGCGACGAGAGTGGAATACGGAGACATCTGAGCTGATTGAACACTCACAGAGCACCAAACAGAGTATGTGGCTGAAGGCACATCGACAACGGAAAACATGTGCGGCGGTGCCATACCACCCGCTCCATTTGACCTGACACAAGAAGACTGGGACTCGTACATGGACCGGTTCCAGATGTTTCTGGAGACCAACAATTTGAAGGACGCAAAAACGGGGAAAAAGCGAGCAGTGTTCCTGACCCATTGCGGGTCTGCCATCTTTAAAATGGCCAAGGCACTAGCAAAACCAGCTGAGGTGAAATCCATGGACTGGGACGTCCTCACGCCCCTTCTATGAGCCCACTATGCACCCGCCGTACCAACGCTTGTCCGAAGATATGAGTTTTATCAGAGGGACCAACAGAAAGGAGAGAGCATTGCAGATTTCATCGCGGACCTCCGGAACCTGGGAGGCTTCTGTGGGTTTGCAGACCTCGAAGAAGTTCTGAGAGACCGAATAGTTCTGGGATTAGATGACCATATGGCGCAGAGCAAGATCATGGCTAAAGGGGACATCGATCTTGCCGATGTCATCAAAGATGCTACTGCAGCAGAAGCAACCAGGAAGTCGGCTGCCTGAATGCACCGCACCAACGCACCACTCCGTCAACTCGCCAACGATACCTCACCTCACCTAGAGAGGCACACAACAGTGACCCACCACAAGGACCTTGAATCTCCATCAGATAGTGATGAGGAGGAGGTCAACCGGCTCCAGTCCAAACGTGACCAATGAAACCCTTGTAATCGAAGACTTCCGCGCCAATGCGCAGGTTGTGGGGCAAACCATCCGCAATCAGAATGCAAATTCCTCGACGCGCTCTGCCATTCCTGTGGGAAAAGAGGCCACATCGGGAAGGTCTGTAGAAGCAAGAGAGGATCCAGCCCAAATAGGAGAGAAAAAAACTACCGCCCGACCACAGGGAATCGTCCTGTGAGTCGGGAATGCATGAATCACTCCTTCAGAAATAAAACACTTGCCACTTCAACGAGATGGGAAGAGGCACACCAAACCATTACCATCGGTCACGCTTCATCATTAGATGCAAAGAAGATCCAAGTGAGGGTCGCCATCGAGAACCAACCTTGCGTGATGGAAGTCGACTCAGGATCGTCTCTCTTGATGGTTTCCTGGAAGACCCTTAAACAGTTAATCCCTGCCGTCTGGTGTCAAGACCTCAGAGCCCAAAGAATTATACTCAAAGATTACCAGGGGAACCAAATTGCGGTTGTCGGCTCCAGCCAAGTCCAAGTATCATTCAAAAATCATACTGCATCGTTACCACTGACTGTTGTCGATCGTGACCGGCCTAGTTTGTTAGGCCTTCAATGGTTCGCCCCACTCGGGATTGAGGTAGCCGGCATTCACCAAACCAGAAGCGACGACTGGGAGGAGACCCTCGTGCAGGAATTCCAGGACGTCTTTGCAGACAAACTAGGCGAGTACAAGGGGACCCCAATATCATTTAACCTTAACCCTGAAGTAGCCCCCATCCGCCTTATGCCTCATCGGGTACCTTTTGCCCTAAAACCAAAGATCAATGAGCAGCTCGATAAATTAATAGCCCAGGATGTTTTAGAACCAACTGACCATGCCCGTTGGGAAACCCCAATCGTAACACCCATCAAACTGGATGGATTGTTAAGAATTTGTGGGGACTACCGGGCCACCCTCAATCACGCCCTTCAGCAGAATGCTTACCTGGTGCCGGTGGTTCATCACCTTCTCCATTCCCTGGGGGGCAGAAAAGTCTTCGCTAAATTGGATTTAGTGCAGGCGTACCAACAACTGCCTGTAGATAAAAAAACCGCAGAAGCACAGACGATTGTTACGCACCAAGGCACTTTTAAATGCAACCTACTCCAATTCGGAGTGAGGGTAGCCCCAGGGATTTTCCAAAGTCTGATGGAGAGACTTTTGCAAGGGATCAAGGGGGTCGTACCATATTTTGATGACATTTTATTTGCTGCCCCGAATAGAGAAGTACTAGAGAGGCATCTTAGAATGGTTCTCCAGAAATTTAAAGACTCTGGCCTAAAGGTTAAAAAATAAATAAATGTCAACTGTGTACAGAGAAAGTAGAGTTCCTGGGGTACCTAATCGATAAGCAAGGAATTCACCCCACTGATAGCAAACTAAGAGTGATCAAAAATGCCCCAAGACCCAAGAATAGGACAGACCTCCAAGCTTTCCTGGGGCTCATTAACTTTTACAACATCTTCTTGCCCCAGAAGGTGACCGTAGCTGAGCCCCTACATAGACTTCTCGACAAAAAAGCCACCTGGGTCTGGGGACACTGAGAGGACCACGCATTCTGACAAGTGAAAAACTTACTAACCTCCGATGCTATTTTAATGCAGTATAACGAGACTTTGCCTTTAACCATTACATGTGACGCGTCACCGTTCGGAGTAGGAGCCATTTTAAGTCATGTGTTACCAAATGGTAGTGAGGCCCCTATTGCCTATTTTTCAAGGACCTTATCGAGGGCTGAACGCAACTATAGCCAAATTGACAAAGAGGCTCTTGCTGTTGTATCTGCTGTGAAATGGTTTCATGAATATGTGTATGGACGAGCTTTTACTATTATTACCAATCATAAACCTTTGCTGGGGATTATAGCGGGAGACAAGCCAACCCCCGATATATTGTCACCTGGAATGACTCGGTCGGAGTTCTTAGCTGCGTACAATTATAAATTGCAACACCGCCCAGGGAAAGCCATTCCCCACGCTGATGCATTGAGCCGTGCCCCACTTCCGGAAACCGTCAACGATCAGCTCCAGCCCTTATGACACTCCAGATTGAAACACTACATTCACCGCCGCTAACAACCAGAGACATTGCAATCAAAACACAATGAGATCCTGCCCTGGTGCAAGTTCTCAGCTGGGTCGAACGAGGATGGCCAGTAGAACAAACCCCTGACGACTTCACCCCTTTCAGAAAGCAGCAAACAGAACTTTTCTCACAGAAAGGCTGCATCCTATGGGGAGACAGAGTTGTCCCCCCAGAGCGATTACAATGAGCAGTTTTGAAAGCATTGCATGACAGTCACCCCGGCATCGTGAGTATGAAAGCGCTCACACGAAGCTACGCGTGGTGGCCGAGCATTGATAAGCAGATCGAAGCCTGAGTGAAGACTTGTCTAAAGTGCCAAGAAGTCAGCAGTGCCCCACCTAGAGCAACTCCAACCGAGTGGGAAATCCCCCGGGGGCTGTGGTCCTGCATCCACATTGACTTTGCGGGACCTACTAAGGGACATACGTTCCTCCTAACAGTGGATGCCTATTCCAACTGGCTCAAAATCCACAAGATGAAGACTACTACAACTGATTCAGTCATCCGCAAATTAAATAAACTATTCGCAACACATGGGCTGCCAGACATTCTAGTCTCCGACAACGGACCCCAGTCCACCGCCCTGGCGTTTGAACAATACTTAGCGGACCGGGGTATCCGCCATGTGCTAACCTCGCTGGCGCACCCTGCGGCGAATGGCAGGGCCGAGTGCATGGTCCAATTTGTTAAAAAAACTCTCCACAAGATGGACTATGGGGACATTGACGACAAACTAAACAGAATACTCCTACTCCAACACATCACCCGCACAGCGTCACCAACAAGACTCCAGCTGAACTGTTGATGGGACGCAAGCTCCACTCCCACCTTGACCGTCTCCATCCGTCCTACGCGCCAGAGAAACCCTGTGGATCTAGCAGAAAATGCCATGAGTTCAAGGTAGGCGACTTAGTCTTCGCTAAAATCCTTTCCGGCGAACCATTATGGGTCGAAGCAACCGTAACCCAAACCACCAGACCCAGATCGTACCACGTGCAAACATTGGACGGAAAGATATGGAAACACCATATAGATCAACTTCGCTCTACCAGTTGCAACCCAGTTCCCACGACTCCTGTGACTCTCAAACTGAGGGGGGAGGGGATGTCGAGGGAACTGAATTCAAGATGGTGGAAGGCGAAATCGAAGGGAGTCAGCAGCCCGGCGCGTTATGTGAAGAAGGATCAGGAAGGGGGGTTGCCTCGCTACAGAGAAATACCTCAATGGAGGCGAGCCTGCAGAGACCGGAGGACAACAACAACAGAATTAGCGGCGCCAAGTCGTCCTGTGAGGATATGGAACTGCCTGTACCAGATAAATCAAAAAACGTTCCACTGAAACCGGACTACAGACAGTAACCGGTGGGACAGCGCAAATCTAATAGACAGTTGAAACAACATGCATATCTACGGGATTACATCACCGCACCTCTCAAACGGAACCTAGGGGGAAGGGGTGTTATGAACTAATAAAGGCGTTTCGTAGAGTTTTAAACAACCTTAAGTAAAAAGCAGGGTTCTAATCCTGCTCTTCTGATTGGTCCGAAAATAGCGACATAGGATTGGTCCCTTCTGGGAAATCTGATTGGCTGCTAATGGGCCGACTCTCATTGGTTCAAGGGTTAAATACTTCCATGCTTTTCATTGGCTAATAGGACAGCACCAACCCTATAAAAGGGCTGCTGCTGCCCTAGGTGTCGCTCTGTTCAGTACGATTAATAAAGAGTTGAAGTTCACTGTTCACTGCCTCGTCTCCATTCCTTGCACCCATGCACAGAACTTAACAAAAACATCAGCCAGAATGAAAAGCAGCAGCATGAAGATGTGTAAAAAGCATGTTAAAACAGTGAGTTTTTTATCTAGTGTCTGAATTAATTCACAAAGGGAACTAAGCAGCTATCCTTGGGCGATGAATACTGTTAGCATAGAAAGAACAGCTCACATATTCCTAGCCTCTGTACTTTCATGGACAGTGACAGATATATGCAAGCCCTGTTAAACAGCCTGCATAGAATTAAATGTTCACATGCGAAATTGGTAGTGAAATACATTTTCCATATGCAATCATCATTCTGGAATGAGTTCCAACTCATATTAACTTGGACTGTTCACAATATTTCTTCTACTACTGTAACCAGTTGCTTATGAATTACTTCCAGCTCTTTAGAATACTAAGAATCAAATTCTGCCCAGATGAATTCTGCCAAAATGAAGACAATGCTTAGTAATTGTTTATTCCAGGTAGTAAGTTGACAGGGCTACCTGCACAAAAGTAGGATGTTCATCCAGAGTTCTTGATGTTGAATCTCTCTGAATCCATTAGAACTAAATGTGATAATAGTTCTGAAGGCTTAGAAGCCAGGAAAATATGATTTCCAGGCCCAGCTTAGGCATGAAAAGTGACTTAGTGATTCTGGACCAGTCACTTTCTCTTAGTCCAACTTATCTGACAGGGTTGTTGTGGGGATAATAGAAGTTTTAGATATATTTGCCCTGTTGAATTGTTTAGAAACATAATAAGGATTTTAAAAAATATCTCAAAAAAGAAAAATCTAGGTAAATTCTTGCCATTGCAAGAACTGAATAAGCTTACGATATCTTTGCTGTTTGATTGGCCTCTCTTTCTCACTCTTTAAAATGACTTTTTATTGGTAAAATATAAAATAAAAGTGACACATAAATTATAGTGCAATATGATGTATGCATTATAATCACTGAAGTAAGAGGAAGAAAAAAGATCTGTGTAATATTAATGGTCCAATCTTTAACATATTAAATCTAAACAGTATAGAAACATACTAGGCCATATTTTCCTTTATTAAAATACCGTATAAAGTTTCAGAAATTAACACATCTTTTGAATCTACTCTTTAACTCCTGGAATATAAATTTGTTCCCATCTCAGTAATATAGATTGGTTTTGAAATAATAGAGGCAGAGCAGTTTTCATGAAAAGTTGGAGATCTTTCCTGCATTCACATGTACACATTTAACTGAATTGTACATTGGCTGTGCAACATTCCTCTAAATTAAACTATTAATTTCTGCAAGATCACTTATCAACCAGGTACTTTTCACATACTGTTTTCTTTGAATGGAACAATGTGGTGAACTGAAGGAATGGTTTCCCAGAAGATTTCACAATAATTTTATGCTAGTTTATATGGTAGATGTACTAAAATCTGACCACCAACTGGTAGGTAGGTGAATAATAAATGAAAGAGGGATGTGACTCTTATTTTGTGTGGAAGAGGACTTTGGAAGTTTCAACTTAATATGCAGAAGTCATGGAAATTTACTTTTCTATGCAGCTATCCTTGGGCAATATTAATCAGAGGAAACGGAAAATAGGGATTCCATATCTTTACATAAAAACAAACACAGGATTCTAAAAATATTGTGACCTCAAATTTATCTCTAAGCTCAATTAAAGAGTCAAAGTTCTGTTTAAGATTTATGGAAATTACATATTTCAGAATAGATAAATTTTAGCTTTCTATCCTGTCATGGCACTTGATAAAATAGAGAAAATACTGTGCACATGAACAGAATCAAGTCATTATATCTTTGGCAATATAAATTGTAACCAAATTATCACTAAATCCCATTTAAAAAAGAAACAAAACTGTACTCTGTATATCAATGCTCAAAGCATATCTACAGCCAAATACATGGCTTCCAGCACACTTAAAATTGTTTCCAGTGCACGTAGTCTGTATTAGAAATTAATCTTTGCTCAAACAGGATATGTGTGCTTGTGCTCATATTTTCTAGATTTTTTAAAAAAATACTTGGCTTGCTTCTGTGCCAACCACAGCCTTCTGTTTAGAAATTAAGTAACTAATGCTTTCAAAGAAGCTTTTAAGCTGAGCCTGAATGGTCACATATTGTATTAGTGGATTTTCCGTACTAGGACTTGGCCATATAACTTTGGTGTTCTTCCATGAAACTCTCCCTATCTTTTTTTATCTCCACATGCTAAAACATATCACAAGCTTTAATTGTCTTTAAGTGGATTTAAAGGCAAAGCCATTAAAGGAATCTGCTTTCAAAAAGAATCACACGCTCACATCCAGACACTCTCTTCCTTTCCAATGTATTCACTGGAACTAGAAACTCCCTGTAATGTCCCACAGATGTTCTGTGTAGAACCCTGGAGTAAAAGGGGCACTCTAATGGAATACAGGTGTGACCTATGATGAAGTAACATCCTGCCTTGCCTTGGAGAAACTTACTGAAGGTCAGGTGCTAATCCTGTGACTTCAGAAGGTTTTATCCTCCATAAATGAATGAGACTGAACAGATGAAAAAAAAAAAAAAGGAGAATCCTAGTGTAGAACAGAATGCTCATTTCTCATGTTAGAAAAGCAGAAGGCCCAGGGCTAATTGCCCTGGACATTACACTCATGACTGTCATACATAAGATGGCTTCAAAGAAAGCAGTACCAGCCTCCTCTCTTTTTTATGGTAGTGGATGATGAGAAAAGTGATAATCTAACAGGAATATTTTTCTTCCTATGATTATTATTTTTGTTCTGTCCTAAATTTACATACTCGAAATCCCCGCGTTTTGATTGGCTAAAGCGCGGGGATTTCTGATTGGCCAGGCGAGCCGCGCCGATTGGCCCGATTGAAGTCTCCCGCGATTGGCTCACTCCAAGAGCGGGAGACTTGAATCGCTGCCATTGGCCGCGGCCGCCGCAGCAAAAAGGATAAAAGCCGCGGGCTTTTTCCTTTTCGCCGGTTCGGTTCACAACTGTTAAATAAAGAGCTTGAAACGTAGTCACCGACTCCTGGCGTCTTTTTGCGGACACGACACTGGTGACGAAGGTGGGATCCCGACCCTGAACCGAACCCCGTGTCCGACAAGAACCAGTTTCAGCACCGAAATGGCGAAAATCGCACCGCCCGCCCCCTTCAACCCCGCCACCGAGGACTGGGAATCGTTCTCAGACCGTTTCCGCATGTACCTCGAGTGCCCCGGAATGAAGGACGCCCCGGGCCTGCTAAAACGCGCCGTTTTCCTCACCCATTGCGGAACCGAAGTTTTTCAGATGGCCAAAGCATTGGCCAAGCCGGCCGACGCAACCGCCATGGACTGGGACGTCCTCGAACCTATCCTGCGGCGCCATTACGCCCCCGAGGTCCCCATCCTGATACGGCACAACGAATTTTACCGGCGGGACCAGAAACCGGGCGAAAAATTGAGCGATTTCGTCGCCGAGCTACGGCGCCTAGGAGGGCTCTGCGAATTTGAAGGTCTGAACAGCCTCCTAAGAGACCGGTTCGTACTCGGCCTATGGGACCCTGCACTCCAGAGCCGGCTTATGGCTAAAGGCGACATCAGCCTAGCAGACGCCCTCACCGCAGCCGCAGCCGCAGAAGCAACCCGCACTTCCGCTGGCAGCATGCGAAAATCTGACGCGAAGGGCGGAAACAACAACCCGGCAAGGTCGGCCGACCCAAAAAACGAATCAACCGCACACTACGGAGACTTCCAGTCTGCATCCAGCACGTCAGAAGACGAGGAGGACATACATCGCGTGCAGACGGGGCGCGGCGACCAACGGAACCGAAGAGGTCGTAGGTCGAGGACCAACTGTGCCGGTTGCGGCGGCGACCACCCCAGATCAGAATGCCGATTTTTTGACTCTATCTGTCGGCATTGTGAAAAAAGGGGACACATCGCTAGGGTTTGCCACCAAAAGAAGACTCGCAGTCCACCCAGACGGGACCAACACGATCGTAAGAAGGAAAGCCCCCCGCCCAGGACCAGAGATCGCCAATCGGACGGCCGGTGGGACTGAATCCAGCGATCCTCAAGAGGCGGCGACAGTCGGCACAAGGAAGAAACCCACCAGACGGTAACCATCGGCCACGCCATCTCCGACGGCGCCAGAAAGGTACACGTAGAAGTCCATATTGAAGGCCAACCATGCAAGATGGAGGTGGACTCCGGGTCCTACCTCTCCATGATTGCATGGCACGAGATAAAACGATTAGTGCCCACCCTCCATAAGAGGAACATAAATGCCCAAAAACTTATTATAAAAGACTACCAGGGAAACCGCGTCCCGGTAGTGGGCACCAAGAACTTTAATGTGACTTATAAGGGCTGAACCGAACAACTCCCACTCACGATCGTCGATCGCGACCGCCCAAGCCTGCTGGGTCTACAATGGTTCGCTCCGCTCGACATCGCGCTAACGGGAGTCAACCACGTCGCCGACGATGGCTGGGAACAGCGGCTAGCCCAGGAGTTCCGGGAGGTCTTCGACGGAAGCCTGGGCAAGTACCAGGGGCCCCTTATCTCATTTGACCTAGACCCTAGGGTTCCCCCCAAGCGACTAAAACCCAGGCGGGTACCATTCGCCCTAAAACCTAAGATTGACGAGCAGATTGACAAGCTCGTCAAACAGGGGGTGTTGCAGCCGATAGACCATGCCCGATGGGAGACCCCTATAGTGACCCCGGTCAAGCCAGACGGGTCCGTGAGAATTTGTGGGGACTATAAGGCCACCCTAAATGGCGCATTGCAACAGAGCGCCTACCCCGTCCCAATCGTGCAACACCTACTGCACTCACTGGGAGGGGGCAGGGTCTTTGCCAAGCTCGATCTCGCCCAGACATACCAACAGTTGCCGGTCGACGAAAAAACGGCGGAAGCCCAGACCATCGTTACCCATCGGGGGGCCTTCAAGTGCAACTGACTCCAGTTCGGAGTCAGCGTGGCACCAGGCATCTTTCAGAGCCTGATGGAACGTTTGCTGCAGGGCATCAAGGGGGTGGTGCCCTATTTCGATGACGTATTAGTGGCGGCGCCAAACGAAGCCGAATTAGAAAACCGACTCAGGGAGGTCTTAACCAAATTTAAAGTAACGGGACTTAAAGTAAAACGAGAAAAATGCCAACTATGCACGGAGCGAGTGGAATTCTTGGGCTACCTTCTCGACCGGCATGGCATTCACCCTACAATTAAAAAAGTGAAAGCTATCAAAGAGGCCCCCACCCCTAGGTCTAAGACTGAATTACAGGCTTTCTTGGGGTTGCTGAACTTTTATAATGTTTTCCTACCCCAAAAGGCAACGGCAGCGGAGCCTTTGCATAGGCTCCTGGATAAGGCGGCAACCTGGACTTGGGGGAAACGGGAGCAAGCCGCCTTCCAAAAAACCAGAGACCTCCTCACCTCTGACGCCGTCCTGATCCAATTCAGCGAAACCTTGCCCCTGGCCGTCACTTGCGACGCATCACCTTTCGGCGTCGGCGCTGTCCTCAGCCATACCCTCCCTGACAAAAGAGAAGCACCCATCGCGTTCTTTTCCAGGACTCTAACCAAACCAGAGCGGAACTATAGCCAGCTGGACAAAGAAGCCTTGGCTATAGTTGCCGCCGTTAAGCGGTTCCACGAATACCTTTACGGCCACCCCTTCATCATTGTGACGGACCATAAACCATTGCTGGGCATCCTTGCAGGAAATCGAGCCACCCCGAACATTTTGTCGCCCCGGATGACAAGGTGGTCCGAGTTCCTGGCAGCCTACAGCTACGAACTGATAAACAAGCCGGGTAAGAAAATTTCGCACGCGGACGCTTTAAGCCGCTCGCCTTTACCAGACTCTGATCCTGACCCAGCACCAACGACTAACACCCTTAACATCGAAAACCTGCCCAACCTACCCATTACCGCGTCAGACATTGCTCGGGAAACTATCAAAGACAGGCGTCTGGCGCGGATTTTACATTGGGTGGAAAAAGGTCGGCCTGAAAGGGACAATGACGAATCCGTTAAGACATTCAGAAACCGCCAGACCGAACTCTCACTGCTTAAGGGGTGTATCTTATGGGGTGACAGGGTGGTCATCCCGGACAGACTGCAAGGGAAGGTCTTAGAGATGTTGCATGAGGGGCATCCTGGCATCGTCAGAACTAAAGCCCTGGCCAGGAGTTACGCTTGGTGGCCAGGGATGGACAAGCAGATAGAGGCATGGGTAGCTAAGTGCCAACGATGCCAGGAGACCAGACCCAGCCCACCCGCAGCACCCATCCTGGAGTGGGAAACACCAAGGGGGCCCTGGTCCAGAATCCATTTAGACTTTGCCGGTCCCACAAATGGGCATACCTTTCTAATAACAGTTGACGCTTACTCCAACTGGTTGGAGGTAAGCGACATGAAATCTACTACCACGGAGGCCGTTATCAAAGAACTTTGCAAACTCTTTTCCACACACGGCCTCCCAGACGTCATCGTCTCCGACAACGGGCCCCAGTTTACTTCCCTCGACTTCGAGAGATTTCTGGCGGAGAGGGGCATCCGCCACGCATTAACAGCACCGGCGCATCCGGCGGCGAATGGTAGGGCAGAACGGATGGTACAATTTACCAAAAAAACCATCCGGAAAATGGACCACGGGGAGATCAACGACAAAATTAATAAACTTCTCTTTATACAACACATCACCCCGAACACCACTACCAACAAAAGCCCAGCCGAGTTACTAATGGGTAGGAAGCTCAGGTCCCCGCTCGACAGGTTACACCCAACATATAACCCGGAGCGGCCCCCAGACTCAAGTACAAAATACCGAACATTCGCACCCGGCGACTTAGTGTACGCGAAAAACCTGACGGGGGACCCCCTATGGATCCCAGCCGTCATCACCCAGATCACAGGCCCACGGTCGTACCGGCTCCAAACCACAGATGGGCGAGCCTGGAAACGGCACATTGACCAGCTCAGGTCACGAGCAGCAACAGAGCTCAACCCCCAAAACACGAACCAAGGGGGGAGGGAATACCCGAATAAACAAACGCAAGAAAAAATAAACCAGCAGTACTTACCGGAACGCAGCCATCGCGATCCCCCACCGGAGAAGAACCACCTAGCCAGCTCAACCGACTCGGAGAAACCAAGCGGGAGCGGCGAAACCCATAGCTCAACCAACCCGGAAGGCCCAAGTGGGAGCCACGGAGAAGGAACCGGCCCGATCATCCAACCGGTTCGCACAGAAGAGGGAGCAGCCAAAAACATGACCGCTCCAGCCGAAATCCAGCTTGCAAGTGAGTTGCGCAGGTCAAGTAGGACTAGACGGAGCCCCGCCTACCTACGCGACTACGCAACGTAAGGACTATACCAAGAGGGGAGGGGTTTTCTGTCCTAAATTTACATACTCGAAATCCCCGCGTTTTGATTGGCTAAAGCGCGGGGATTTCTGATTGGCCAGGCGAGCCGCGCCGATTGGCCCGATTGAAGTCTCCCGCGATTGGCTCACTCCAAGAGCGGGAGACTTGAATCGCTGCCATTGGCCGTGGCCGCCGCAGCGAAAAGGATAAAAGCCGCGGGCTTTTTCCTTTTCGCCGGTTCGGTTCACAACTGTTAAATAAAGAGCTTGAAACGTAGTCACCGACTCCTGGCGTCTTTTTGCGGACACGACAATTTTTGCTTGTTGCACCACCAGTGAGATGTTTAGTTTTTATTTGGCATTTATTACCCTATATAATCCTTCCCAAGAACCTTGGATAAGTCACTATTGTTTGATGGTGTTAAAAGTATTGTTGCAGGATGTAAACTTTTCCAAGTAAAGCTGATTTTGCAATTGATTGGAAGTGGATAACAGATAACAGATAATCAGAGTTGGAAGGGACCTTATAGGTCATCTAGCCCAAGCAGGAGACCCTACACCATGTCAGTCCAAATGTCAGTCCAATCTCTTCTTGAAAGTCTCAAGTGATGGCACTCCCACAACTTCTGAGGGCAAGCTGTTCCATTGGTTGATTGTTCTCACTATCAGAAAGTTTCTCCTTATTTCCAGGTTAAATCTCTCATTCAGTTTCCATCCATTATTCCTTGTCAGGCGCTTTAGAAAATAGCTTGACCCTTTCCTCCCTGTGGCAGCCTCTCAAATATTGGAAGACCTCTATCATGTCTCCCCTGGTCCTTCTCTTTACCAGACTAACCAAACCCATTTCCTGCAACCATTCGTTATATGTTTTAGCCCCCAGCCCCCTAATCATCTTGGTTGCCCTTCTCTGTCCTTTTTCTAGAATCTCAACATCTTTTTTATAATGTGGTGACCAAAACTGGATGCAGTACTCTAGGTGTGGTCTTACTAAGGTTTTATAGAGTGGTATTAGTACTTCCTTTGATCTTGATTGTATCCCTCTGTTGATAAAATTTAGGATTGCATTAGTTTTTTTGGCTGCTGAAGCACACTGCTGGCTCATATTTAGCTGGTTGTCCACTAGCACTCCAAGATCCCTCTCACAGGGATCCCTCTCACAGGGATCTATTGAGCCTAGTTTCACCCAGTCTATATGTGTACTTTTGGTTTTCTTGCCTAAGTGTAGGACTTTACTTTTCTCTACATTGAATTTCATTTTGTTAGATACAGCCCAGTGTTCTAGTCTGTCAAGATCCATCTGGATCTTGAGCCTATCTTCTTGAGTGTTAGCTATTCCTGCCAGCTTAGTATCATCTGCAAATTTGGTAAGTTCCCCTTCTATTCCCTCATCTAAGTCGTTAATGAAGATATTGAAGAGTACTGGGCCTAAGACGGAACCTTGTGGCACCCCCACTGTTTACTTCCCTCCATGCAGACTGAGACTCTTTAAGGACTACTCATTGAGTACGGTTTGCCAGCCAGTTGCAAATTCATCTAGTGATGGTGCTATCTATTCCACTTTTTTCTAGCTTACTAAGAAGTAGATTGTGGTCTACTTTGTCGAATGCCTTGCTGAAATCTAAATATATTGTATATACTGTCTACAGTATTTTTCTGGTCTACTAATTTAGTCACTGTGTTGAAGAATGAAATAAGATTGGTTTGGCATGCTCTGTTCTTAACAAACCCATGCTGACTGCTAGTTATTACTTTACTTATTTCTAGATGTTGGCAGATCTTTTTTTTTATTATCTTTTCCAGTATCTTCCCAGTTATTGATGTTAGGCTGATTAGTCTATAGTTTCCTGGGTCTGTTTTTTTTCCCTTTTTTTGAAGATTGGAACCACATCAGCTCTTTTCCAGTTCTCTAGTAGTTCCCCAGTGCTCCAAGATTTTTGAAAGATATGTTGCAGTGGTTCTGAGATGACCTCTGCCAGCTCCTTTAAAACTCTGGGATGTAATCCATCAGGCCCCAGTGATTTCTTTTCATCAAGATCAGACAGGTGTTCTCTTACTATTTTGTTTGCTTATTTTAACTTTTTATTTCTGGTCTGTCTTTTACAGTTATATTTTTGGTGGGTTGAGCTATAGTTTCTTTTTGCATGAAGACGGATGCAAAGAATGAGTTAAGCAGTTCTGCTTTCTCTCTGTTGCCTGTTACTTCCTTGCAATCTTCTCTCTTTAGTGGACCGACTGTTTCCTTGATTTTTTTCTTGTTATTTATATGTTGGAAGAAACTTTTTTTTATTATCTTTGACCTTTGTTGCAAGTCTTTGTTCGTTCTGAGCCTTTGCTATCCTAACTTTGTCTTTGCCGATTCTGGCTATCTGCTCATAGTCTGCCTTAGTTGTATGTCCTTCTTTCCATTTTTTGATCTTGTCAATGCCAATGGTGTTCAAGTGATGATGTATTGGGATTGCACCCGAGGCATCTGTTACTTTTGGTACTATCTGATACTATCATTTTCTTTTGTTACAGCCATTCTAATTCCATTTGGAGGTTTTGCACGTTGTGATTTTCTCCTGTTCTTTCTTTTCTATTCTGCTGTCTCCAGGTGCTAACATGTCCACTATGCAGACTTTTTTTTGTCTTTTATATTGTCAGTTGTTAAGTCTGAGGTGTTATGAGGCAGATGCTTGTCTGTTTAAATTCTAAAGTCCAGAGAACTTTAGTTTCTATTACAGTACTTTGTCTATTTTGTGGCCCCACAAATTCTTGCTTGCAGATCTTTTAATGCACCACTGTTGTTACTTGTCATATCATTGTTCATAATCTATCTGCGTCTTTTTGAAGCAGCTAACTAGGTGATCCGCTGTTTCTTCAGCTTCTTCACAAAGGCGGCGTTTAGGATGACATTGGGCCAGTCAACTGAGTGACATTGAGCCAGTCACTTTCTCTCTCAGCCCAATCTACCTCACAGAGTTATTGTTGTGTGGAAAACAGGAGAAGTAAAGAGTATTAGTATGTTTGCTAATGATTGAGTTATTTATAAAAATTAAGGTGGGATAAAAATAAAATAAAATAAAAATCTTATTTTCTAGCCTGATGCGTCACTTTGGTAATGCAGTGTTTGACTTTTGATTTTGCATCCCAAGTTGATATGCATGAGTAACCCACAGTCAGATTCACAATCATAGTTAATTTACTGATTAACTAGCCAAATTCTTAAGTATTATTAAGATAGCATCTTAGCATATAGGGAGTTGCAGGTATTATTATTTGTAAATTATTATTAGTAATATTATTTTTTATAGTTTCTAAGAACAGTGGTTATTCCCAAGACTGGAAGATGCCAAAGGTTTCTGGCAAGGGAAGCACATTGTTAAATTTGCATCAGCACATTCCTATGTCATTGCTCAGTCAGAAAGAAAGCCCCCCTGGGAAACCAGTCAGGAGTTTGCTGAACTGTTGGACAGGAAGGAAAGACAGATGAACAGAAATTCTTTTGGTTTAAGCAATTGCTTTTTAACAAGATAAATAATGAAAATGAATAAGCAAGAGAGACTGTATACAGTCAATTACCTTTTAAAAATGAATAAGAAAATCAGATTATAATGGATGAACAAATCAATTTCTAACTGTTAGGATAGATATGGGCCATTTTAAGTTTATTTTTTTCTGTTGCATGCAAAAAGTCTATTAGATGTTTTCAGTCAGAAATAAATGTAGACATATAATGTCTTTTCTCAAACCAGAGAAGTCAATTTGGCCACCTCACCAAATCCTATCATCTTCACAATCTATTTCTCACCTGAGGGTATTGTTGAATCTTTCCACCTTACTGCAATTATCAATATAAAAACAAAGTTCCATGACCTTTTTTCCAACATCAGTCCCAAAAGAAAGGTCTTTGGTTTCACTTGTACATTAATTTTTAAATTTTTCAGAATTAATGTATGTATTTGAATGTAAAACTTTCTGTTTTTTTTTAACATGTCTACAAATATGATAAAAATATCCCTTATTGTTGACATTTCTAACATACATTTATAAATTATAGACAGTGTCTCTGGTGACATATATATTCATTCACTTGCGTTTAAAATTTCAATAAAATATTCATTTTAACAAATACATGTTCATTATTTGTACACAGTTGAATTTCCACTTTACACTTTTTAAAACCAAAAATTATTTTGTCCATTTAAATGTTTTTTTTTTTTTTTTTAACAAACTTTATTCAGTTTTCACATTAAAAACAAAAATCTCTTTTTGGTGGACAACATATTTCCGGGTCATAATCTTTACATACAAATATGACAGAAATTATACAATGATATATGCATACTTAATTCTATTATTACCTTTTCCATTCCAAATTTTCAGTAAGGAGAGAAACAAACACATTAATTCTAGCCTCTTTCATTAATTTCAATCAATTTTGTTTCATTTCAATTATTTCAAATTAATCCTTTAGTATTTGTTTTTAAACATAAACAATATGTATTTACCTAATAAATACTAATAAGGTTTAATTCTAAATTCTTTCATTAATCCCAATCTAAACATTTAATTTCATTTCAATTATTTCAAATATAATCCTTAATATTTATTTTAAAAATACAAATAAACAATATATATTTGCCTAATAGTGGTAATAATGAAGTTACCAATGTCTCTCCTTGCTTTTAATAATCTATATTACACTTATTAATTTAGCTGGTTCTTTAGTCTGTCACATTCCCTTTCAATTACACACATTTAATAAGTTCTAAATTGATACAGATCTTAACACACTCACACAAAAAGAAAAAAGAACAAGTATAAGCTTCCCCTCTTTTACTATTTTGAGTGTGACACCTTAATGATTAGAATATACCTTTATTCCCTCATCTTAATTCCCAATAAACCATTAGTCATTACATCTTCTCAATTGGATTCCACAGCATATTTCCCCCCCTTTAATAAGAGTTATCAATAACTATATTAACCTATTTTCTGAATATTTTTAATTGCAGAAATATTCTTATTGCCCCTTGTCACCCTGCAGAATCCCCCTTTTAATTCATCAACCATTATCTCTGAAAAGACAATTTCTTTTCAACATTTTACTAGTTCTGTGGTTCTTTCTGTCACATGCCTGTTTCTTACTGCTTCTCCGGTGCATTGTCCAGGGAGCGAACCTGAGTCTCCTCCTGCTCTCTTCCCCATGTCTTTTCTCATTCTTTCTACATTTCCTGACTTCACAAGTATTCCTTCTTTTAATTGTAAAGAAACAATTTCCTTTCAACATTTTACTAGTCTTACTGTTTCTCCTCCCTCTTTCCCTATGTCTTTTCTCATTCCAATTTATCTCCTTCTTAATATCTTCCTGCCTTTTCTAACTTCACAATTATTCCCTCTTTTAATTGCTTTCTTAACATTCAACTTTTTAACCTTCCTTCTTTCCCAATTCTTTGTAATGTTCTTTGTGTTAATTGTCCATTCAAAATGTCTTCTCCTTGAGTAAATTCCTGCTCTTCTGAGAATCTTTCTTCTTGTTCTTCAATCGCCATTTCCATTTTTTCTAGCACAGAGCAAAGTGATTCGCCTCTTTCCTGTAGTAATTCTCTCATATTTTTAAGTTCCATTTTTAAGTCCCAAAGAGATATCAACATTCTTATATTTTATAATTCTCAAAGTCCACAAAAAAACAAAAAAACCACTTTTGCTTTCCTTCTTTCTTCTTTCAATTTTTTAAAGTTCTCAGTTATTCCAGTTCAGGGTTCATACCAAAAACATCAGTCAGTCCCACAAACAATCTTTCCTTCCTTGCTTTTTCCTTTATTCTGGTTCTGCTTTCACTTTCTAAAATTCTTATTTTGTTTCAATATTTCTGTAATTTTATATCAGTTCATTCAAAAACAAAATGCTTTCTTTTTTATTTGAACTAAATTTTTATCAAAAGGTGACACTCTCCATTATACGAAGCCTTCACTTTTTTTCCCCTATATTTTTATTTAAGGTTTTTCGAACCTCAATATTCCAAGACAATCCAGTCTCCAATTTATAAACTTTATTATTATTATTATTATTCTTTGGCAATATTAAGTCCAGCTTAAATTTTGTACTTGATTATTCCCAAATTATTTTAGTCCAATTTCATTAAATCTTTAATTCCCACTTCTTCCTTTCCCGGTTCGAAGCCCCATTTAGCTGTCAAAAATATTTTCCTTTTTTTTTTTTTTTCTGTCCCTTTGTAATTTCGCAGCTCACTTTTCTTTTCTTAAAAATTCCATATTACCTTAATCCCGGGGTACTTTTATTTGGTTATACTGCCCAGTTGTCCCGGTTCAGATGTTATCCACCTCTTTCTTCCCTCCTGCACAAATCTTAATCAAGCTGAGTCATCCTGTTTGGGATGGCCATTTTAGACCATCGCTGCAGTCGTCTTCGGGAGGAAAAAAAGCCAAGTCCAGGGGGAGGGGAGATGCGGCTCCCCACAGACAGGCTTGCTGCTTCCTCTTACTCCGCTGCCCCTTCAAGGCAGTTTCAGCCCCTAATCAGGATAATTGGGGCTCTCTGACGAAAAAGCATGAACGATAGCCGCAGAGAGTTGTGATCTACCACTGTCGGCGAGGAGGCTCCGCCTTCTTCTATTTAAATGTTTTAATAACTGTATATACGAAAACTATTGACAAATACAGATAGCCCTCAACGTACTTGACCCCAAAATTTCTGTTGCTAAGTGAGACAGTTAAGTGAATTTTTCCCCATTTTACAATCTTTTGTTCCACAGTTGTTTAGCGAATTACTGCATTAGTTAAGTTAATAAACATGGTTTTAAGATGGATCTGCCTTCCCCATTGACTTTTTTGTCAAAAGGTCACAAAAAGTAATCACATAACCCTGGAATACTGCAATCATTTTAACCATGTCAGTTGCCAAGTGTCCTCATTTTGATCATGTGACTATGGGGATGCTGAAATAGTTGTGTGACAAATGGTCATAAGCCTTGTAACTTTGAACAGTCACTAAATGGACTGTGGTAAGCTGAGGACAACCTGTATATCTCTCTGTTATAAGATCTTCTCTCAATTTTAATTTTGCATTATCCTTGACAAAATTCTAATACCTTACATAATTGATCTATTTATGTTTAATTTTTATCTGTCATCTATAAAATGCTTCTTGTGCTGAAAGCCGTAGAGGTGTTTTCAGGAAAACCTGGGTTTGTATCTATTCCACATTCTCAATATGGCATGTCTAACAACCTTAGCTTAATTGAACCATAAATATTCATACCACTAGAATCTCAAATGATATCCTTCTGTTCCCCAAGTCTTCTATTTTCCAATAACACCCACACTTTCATCCAAACTAAGCAGCGGGATGCAAAATACATTTTTAAATTAGTTAGATCCAATCCTGCTCTTTCTTTTACATCTTGTTTAATGCCTTATATTTCTTTAATCATGTATTTGTGGCTTTTTTTCTCTGCCACACAAATTTAGATGTGCCTTTTGCCATTGTTTAAATAGTCCATCATTTGTCAAACAGTCTTGTCTGAAACAAAAATAACATTCTAGGGATGGCATTTAACTCTCCAGCAATGACTTTTGTCCCATATTCACATATATTTTTAACATCATTTCATGCTTTAACTTAGTTATTTTGAAATAGCAGTTTGTATATTTTCATAGTAATATCATAATATTTTAGACTTTTCTCAATTTTAAAACTTGTTTTATTCATCAGTTCTGTTTAATCTTGTATTTTCATATTTTTTGTTAATATGACTGTCTTTTTTATTAGTCTTAAAACTTGGTAATGCACCAAATTCTTTTAAATTACTCCTTCATATTTAAATTCTTCTAAAAGGATCTTCCAAAACCAACACCAAGTCATTTGTGAAAACTCTTTAACTTACAAGTCTTCCATGGAAAGTAATTGTGAATTACTACCCAAACTTCATCTTGAGTGAAATGACTAGCAGGCATGTTTGCTTATTTGATGTACAGCAATTGTAAGGAAGATTCCAGCTGTTACTTGAAGTGGCTGACTAGAATTTTCCTTCTAGCAGACTGAGTCTCAAGGAAGTATCCTTCCCTGTTGTTTTATATGCCCAACTTCAGTACTTAATATGTGTACATGTTTAAGTAAGCCAGATTGTGATTTGGCACGGCAGGGTGTCAAACTTCTTCAATGGATTAGTCACAAGTAGTTGTCCTCTTAGCTTGTTTTCAGGCATAAAACCTGTAAGGAAAAATATTTCTTCTAATGTCTACAGGAACAAGACATGGGATAAAATAAAGATAATACCAGCTGTTTCCAGAAATACAAGTTAAAATATAATGATTTGTGGTGGAGCATGTAAAAAAACCATCTTAAGATGAGTATGTTTTCTATGTTGGAAATTATTGTCATAGGTCAAACTTAGATAAATAGTTTTGCATCAATCAAACCTGATACAACCTATGCATATATTGATAGGTTATAGAGCTTTAGATGGATGCAGCTAAAGTGCATTCTGGTACATTAATTTAGTGGATTCTGAAGCCTGTTTTGGTTAATTTATGATGGTGGCTGAGCTGATTCTGCTATCTTGAATCATTTAATTTTGATTGCACTAAAGCATGTTATGACAATTGGTTAATCTCTTTCCATGTCAGCATTCTTCTTTGACTTGGGCATTCAAAAGGCAGTTGTATTAGTCAAAAAAACAAAACAAAACAAACCCAGACATGTAGCAATCCTCTATGTGATGAAAATGTGACAATTGAGGGATTCAAAATTACCCAAAGTTTGAGTGACAGTGGGATGATCAAATTGCTAGTTTTGCCAGTCTGCCACAAGCTTGGTTGCTCACGGCTAAAGAACAACTAGCTCATGAAGAGGAGAATATATTTAATTCCAGATTTGGAAAAAGACGTAGAAGAATGGGCTGAAGCAGTATAGGGTGCTTCTAGGCACCAGTGAGTAGAAAACCTATAAGATAGAAGCAGGGGTGGGATTCTAACCTGGTCAGACCGGTTCTGTAGAACCAGTTGTTACAATTTTGTACAGTTCAGAGAACTGGGCAAATCATGCCCCTGGCTGGCCCCTCCCTTCCACTTACTCCTTACCTGGCAAGCGCATCATCCAACTTGCCTATGTTGTGCCTTTACCTAATTTTTGGTAAATTGCTATTTTTCCTTTTTTCCCCGACCATCAGCTGTTCTGACAATCAGCTGTGCTGGCAGATTTAGATTAGCTGGAAAGCAGGAAATAATTGGATTTTTTTCTTTCTAGCTAATTTAAAAGCAGAGCTGAACCTTCCTTAGGACTGAAGCTTTTATTTTTCAGTGCATACTCAGGTAGCAGATTTCAGAAAGGTAGATCTCTGAGTGAATCTGTGATTCTGTGAGCAAGTCAATCTGCCCTCCTGCTTTGCCTGCTTTTGGGTAAAAGTTGCTTTTTTAAAATAAAAAAATCAATATTTACATACATGATGTGTTGTGAGTTAATTTTGTGTTTGCTTGTTAGCAAATTTTATATGACAGACTCAGGCAGCAGATTGCTGGAAGGTAGATATCTGAGTGAATCTGTAATTCTGTGAGCAACTCAATCTGCCTGATTGCTTTGCCTGATTTTGGGTAAAAGTTGCTCTTTTTTAAATAAAAAAAATCAATATTTACATACATGGTGTGTTGTGAGTTAATTTTGTGAGTTTGCTTGCTAGCAAATTTTATGTGACAGACACAGGCAGCAGATTGTTGAAAGGTAGATCTCTGAGTGAATCTATGATTCACTGCCTGCTTTGCCTGATTTTGGGTAAAAGTTGCTCTTTTGTAAAAAATAAGAAATTCAATATTTACATGAATATTAACAATATTTACATACAAACCATGCCCACCAAGTCACACGACCACAAAGCCACACCCACAGAACTGGTTGTAAAGACATTTGAATCCCACCCCTGGATAGAAGGCAAAGAAATAAAGTGATTTTTAATATTTGGTATAGTAGTTAAGTACTAGGCTAGAATGTGGCAGACCATGAGCCATGAAAGCCAGCTGGGTGACTTTGGACTAGTCATTTTCTCTCAGCCCAAGTTATCTCATATGGTTGTTATGTGAAAATAGGAGGAGGAAGATGTGTTAGATATGTTCACCACCTTGAGTTAACTGGAATATAAACAAATGTTTTCTGCTGCAGTAGCTTTTGTTGTGAAGTTATCAGTGTTGAAGTATAGTTAAAATTATGATTAGAATTGCTTTGGAACATAAACTGATGACTTTAAAAAACGGTCAACTGTGTTGTAAAAATAAAAAGAGGTGTGTGTGTGAAATGCCCAGAATGGAACTATTTGACCATAGATTAATGACACACATCATTTCTTTTCCTCACATTTCCTTCCCTCACATTTGGTGGAAACATTGGAATCAAGCAACTTAATTTTTAAATAAATCAATAAAACCTCCCACTCCATCTGTTTTTCTGTTTCTGTTGTGTTATTACTATTATTGCTTTTCAAAAGGAAACTGGGAAAATATTAACAGTAGAAGAGCTTTACCATATTTCCAAAACATAAAATAAATTTAATTCTTCATGTACAAAAGCCTATATCCAATCACATTGCTTTAATATTCATGTTTTCTTTTTGCCTGTTGACAAGTCGTTTCAAAAACAAATCAGTGTATATCAAACTATACACCAACATTCTTGATTTGGTCAGGCAGCCATCAATTACTCATAGAAATGCCTAAAACTGAGTATGTTCAAGCCCATTGCTAAGGAAAAGCAATTGAAATGCAGGTGGCATATTTATATTAAATTATATTAAAAATAATTATATATTTGGGGGGGGGGGTTCTTATACTTCTCACTTTTTTTCTTAAATCCTGTATCTATTAACAACTTAAAAGTTATATCCAAGATGTTAAGACAACCTGAAATGTTATTCCATATGTTCATTTGATTGCTTAAGCTCCTGTGTGGAGATGGGACAGAGTTTCAGAAGGATGACCATCACTGCAGCCCTTCACTGATCTGGGTTTTATGGCAGAGTGGCTAGATGGAAGCCTCTCCTTGGTGCAAAACACACAAAAGCCCGCTTGGAATTTGCAAAAAGCAAAAAAGCATCTGAAGGACTCTCAGACTGTGAGGAACAAACTGTAAGCGGACTTTCATGTGTTTTGCACTAAGGAGAGGTTTCCACCTAGCCACTATGCCATAAAGCCCAGATCGGTGAAGGGCTGCAGTGATGGTTGTCCTTCTGAAACTCTGTTCCATCTCCACACAGGATCTCTGGAGGTCAGTCAGACTGGCTATTGGGTTCTTGGTCACTTGCTAAGAACCTTATCCCCTGATTGCTCAGTTTGACAGGGCAAACAGCTATTGGAAGTTCCTGGTTGTGCCATTTGAGAATTCTGGAGGCCGCTGTGCTCTTAGGAATCTTCAATGCAGCAGAAATTTTATCATAGCCTTTTCCAGATCTGTGCCTTGCAATAACCCTGTTTCTAAGCTCTGTAGATAGTTTCTTTAACCTCATGGCTTTTGTTATGCTACAGTATGCATTGTCAGCTATGACACCTTCTATAGAGAGATGTGTGCAAATCATGTCCAATCAATTTAATTTATCACAGGTCAACTGCATTTAAGGTGTAGAAACATGTCAGCAATGTTCAAGAGAAATGGGAGGCACCAGAGCTAAATTTCATGTATTATTGCAAAGGTCTGAATGCTTATGCCAATGTAACATTTCAAGTTTTTAAAGGTAAAATTTACAGACATTTTTAATATTCTGTTTTCACTTCGTCATTAGGGGTACTAAATGTAGATTAATGAATTTCAACAACTGTAGAATTAGGCTGCAGCTTAACAAAATTGACAAAAGTGAAGGGGATCAGAATATTTTCTGAATGTACTGTACTAGATCCATCTAGAATCTTGTTAATGCATAGTATTAAAAATTAGAACTAGAATTTGGATGAAGGAAACATTTTAAATTTACATCTTCTGCTCATTGCAACAAAGTTATTTTTTTTGAACAAATTTTATTATTTTTTTTAAAAAACACATAGACCAGCAAACAAAACATAGGATGTAGTAACATAAAATATCTTTTTCTAAAAAACACATAGAATATCTTATTTAACGAGCAAGATAATTCCAACTTATCCCATTTCTATACAGGCACAATTTAATATATATATTTATCTTATCTGTTCAACTTCATATCCTTTCCGAACTTCTTTTTACTGCTCCCTTTCATTATGTTTAATTGTATTTCTTTTATCTTAAATTATGTATATTCATTATATATAATTTCATTAGTTCTCTTCCAACATCCTTTCAAACATAAACAAACATTACACAAAACATAAATACATAAAACTTCTTTTTGGGAAGTGGCTTACACCGGGTTAGATCTTTTTGTACAGATGTAAATCAAATTCGTGCTCACATAATATACTATTTCATATCTTAATCAACATTCTATATTTTCTACATATTTTCTCTCTTCTATTCATTCTTTTAATTCTATTTTATTTATTTCATCTCAATTTAAATAATTATACTTGCATCTTTTGTCCGTTCTCTTTCAATCATCTATTTTTCCTTCCTTTCTAATACAATATTTTCCCTGTAACCACTGGTTGAAGTATAACTTTTTATCTTTCTCCTAAATTTTACACTTAAAATAATACATACTTTCCATACTGATTCTGCTTTGTACATTCTAAGTACTACATTTCAAAATAATAAGACAAACAAATAATATTAAATTCAGTAAGTAATAGTAAAACCCAAAAAAGGGATATTGAGTTTATAACATAATAAAAGCAATATTTCATAGTGAATTAAACTCTGTTATCAAATCTTAAACATTTTCAAGCTTCTCTTTAATGCATTATTAATTCATGTAATATTTTAATTTTCTAATTCAATTTCAATTACTAATATCTACCATACAATCTTATGTACTTTTGCAGAATCATTTTTATAAAATTATATCTTACCCCTTATCTCTGAAAAAAACCTGTTTTTTAACATCTTGTTTAAAGCTTTCATGACTTCTCTTTCCTTTTTCCCTTCCTTTCTTGTCAATTCAAACTTTTTGACCCCCCCATCTCTTAAGTATCACTCTCTTTATCTTCCATCTCTGTTGTATTTCTCTTTTCTGTTGCTTTCTGACATCATATCGATTTTTCATCTTATTTTTCTTTTTCTTGGTTGCTTTTTTAAGTCCTGAATTCACCATTTCTTTACCCCCCTTACGCTTTTCTTCCTCCACTAAGAGTATTTGTCCATTAAAGATGGCTTCTTCTTCTTGATCCCAGCCTTCCTGCCACTGTTGTATTTCTTGATAGGTAGAAATCACCATTTCTAAAAAGTGGAAAATAGATCCAGAAGAGCCCATGCATTCCTGTTCCTCGTCTTTCGATTTTTGAAATTCCATTTGTAATTCTTCAAAAGATAATGCCATTTTTTCCTTTTTTTTTTGAAACAACCCAAATATCTTTAATCTTTCAAGAAATAGTTCACAAAGATCCCAAAGTCACAAAGCAAACCAAATCAAAGTAAACAGTTTCATTTAGCACTTTCTTCTTTCTCTATTTTCTCTTCCTAGGGTAGAATTCAAATACACAGTTCCAAAGTAATCTTCTAGAAGTCGTAATACCTTTTATTTCTGATCTTATAAACTCAAAGCAGTCTCCTTCAGTACAATCTTAAAATAAATCTTTACCTCTTCCCTTCCACTTATAGCAAATAAAAAGAATTTTAAGTTTTTAATCCCAATGTCCAGAAATCCTTTATCCCCTTGGCTTTAAATGTCAAGTTTACCTTCTATGCCCAAGCAGGTTTTCCAGATTTCCAACTGCTGTTTCTGTGGGGAGGGAGAGTAAAAGAAAGTAACTTTCCCTTTCAGCTTTTTTTTTTCACCGCTTTTACGATGTTCCTTGGGAGACAGTGTATCCTTTGAAAGTTTCAATTTTCAGGGTATTTAGAGGTTTCTTGTAGTCCCGGTTCAGCCAAAACTTTCACCTTCACCTGCTTCCTCCAGCACAAATCTTACCTGGCTGCAGGCTTCTTTGTGGCGGCCATTGCTGACCGCCACTCCCCCACCTTGGGAAAAAGGGGTTTTGCCGGCTGAGGAGGGGGTTTATGATATCCCCAAACCCAAATCTGGACCCCCTCTCTCTTCGGCTGCCTCTACGGGGCAGCCCTATCCTCCGGATCTGTTCGGATCAGAGGAACCTCGGCGGCGAGCACAGCAGGAATCGTGGAGAATCGTGAATTCCTGCCGCCGCCGAAGCCTTGCAAAACTGGAAACCCCTGTAAAAAATAACTTTGTTGCAATGAGAGAAGATGTAAATTGTAATTGCACAATGCAATTGTGCTCTTTTGGCACAATCAGAACTAGATGAAAATCTAAAAATCTAAAAACTGGTACTACCTTTTGGTGGAAGAGTTAGCATAACATCCAACTTTATGGTGAGGTCACAGGTATGAATCAATCTTGGGTATAGGTGGATGATTTGGTGAAAGCTCAGTATTAAATATCTAAAAAGATAAGGCCCATATAATAACCTGCAATTTGAAGGTCAGTTGTGATTGGTATTTGGAAATAAACAGGTAAAAAGGTATTGATATATCTCAATGTCATTTAGCTAGAGACTGGATCCAGACCTTGGTTTTTTGATTATCATACTAAGTGAGTTTGATTTGTTGAGGTATATTAAAAGTTGAACTTCGAAGAAAGTAAGTTGAATTGGGGCATCACTTAAATCAGTAAGACAAGTTAGCTATGACTTTAAGACCCATGATTTTTAACATGCATCACAAATCTGGAGTTAAAACTGTGCAGTTTCCCTTAGAAAGAAGCAATGAACTTCTAGATGATACTGTTGTGTCACACATATTATAACAAACCAAAATAATCCATATTGCTTTCCTTTTGACAGTGGGTGTTTTAGGAAATGCAATGGACTTTGAGTGTTTCTGATAATTCTGATTGAGTTAGAACCATTACTACTATAACAGAAAGCATATGGCACTATTATTAGAGAATCTAAACATTTGTCAATACAACAGGGGAATAGCAAATATTTCCAGAAATAGAGATTCCTTTCAAAAAAAAGTGAATTATCCATTTGTGTCAATGTAAAGAGTTTTATAGTAATTCAATATCAATATGTTTATTATGTCCAAAGTTTTCTTGAGTTAAAATCTTTAGATACATCCAATGAAATGGATTCTTGTCCTTAAAAGCTAAGATAATAATAATTTGGTAATCTTTAAGATACTATGAAAAATTAAATATATTAATTAGAAACTGTACGGTTACCTCCCTGGGATGCTTATCCAAATAGTTTCTTCCAGCTCCATTATTGTCCTTACTAAAAGTCATAATGTCAAGTTTCAAAGCACTGTAAAAGCTTAAACTTGTACTCACAGAGCAGCAATAAAAATATATATTTCTCAATTTTGAATACAAAATATATCCCAATATTTCTTGTACTTAAATTCAGATTCCTAACTTGCTTCCCCCCTTCTTTGTGAACCCTCAGAAACACTAATGGATACTCGAACAGCCACAGCTGAACTTGGTTGGACAGCAAATCCACCATCAGGGGTAAGTTGATGTCAGCTACTTAAATGGTTTGTAAAGTGGATGGTGTATCTTGCATAAATTCCAATAAGTAGGACTGGTCAAATTTTCAGATTTGGTTATGCTTGCCTTTCCAGTCACACTTCCTTCTAGTTTTACTCCTATTGGTACTCAGAATGTTTTAAAAGTCTGCATGATTTTTTTTTAACCTAAATATATGTATTTCAAAAATGCCATTATAAGATGCACACTTTATGCATGCAGATTTATATAAAATTGCATTTGTATATTTCTGGTGTAGATTTTCTTAGACTGACAAATGTATAGCATAATGTGATAGAATGTATAATAGACATTAGGAACACAAAGGAAGCAGTAAGACACTTAAAGTAGGAAGTAGGACTGTTAAGAAGAGATTCTTAAGTCCAAGGAAGGGAGGAAGCATGAGAAAGAAACTCAGAGTAACTCTGTCCTAATTACATTAGGTTTTAGTTGTATGTGACTATTTTTTGAATAGGCTTTCAAAATTCTCCTACATTATCCTACCAGCAGTAAAGATCTTTCAAAAATCTAACAGGTTTTATTTCTTGCGATTGCCAGCCTCACAAAGTTTTTCATGAATCTTGAAATCTTTCATAAACTGCCTTGTGAAAGAAGGGTCAGATCCTGCAGATGTGGTGTTGGATCTTTGAGCTTCCTTGTTGTTAGCAGAGTAAGAGGCAATGCTATTATTGCAGCATAGGTGACAGATCACATAAATCAGGGCCCCCAGTTTCTGGTCCATGAGCTGTGAGCTGTTTGCAACTGAGCTGTAGAAAGGGCGGGCTCCATTTGGGTGAATAGCAGGTGGGCATGCCTGCCACTCGCACAAATGGAGCTGTGTATGTGCGCTTGCTATCCCCTAACATAGAACCATCCCCTCACCCCTCCACCTGTCCGCAAAGCCAGAAAAGGTGGGGAACTCTGACATAAATCACAAGTTTACATAATACTACAGTGCAGTTACCTTGGGGTTTACCTCAGTTAGAAGGAGTACCACGTTATAGGAATAGGAGTTATATTTCTTGGAAACCTTTCTTGAAAACCTGAGAAATTAAGGAAATGCAGGAGCAAGGACTATTGAATACTTTTTTTTTTATTCTGTGTGAATTATTCATGGTGAGAAGGTTAGGATTCCCTACAGATTTGACCAAGGTGACATTATGTTCTTAGACTTTTGAAAGGAAAAGCAGGCAGATGGGCATTTCTACTGACTGAAAGCAAAGGTGGCATACTAGACAACTATCAAGATTTTATGCAGGAGTTCAAACCTGCTTTGGTAATTCTATCAGGAGAGCAGATGCTAATTGGGAAATTTCTGACAAGGAGGATGCAGAGAATGTGAGGGCACCACAGATTTTCTGTTATAACTCAGGGATGTGCATTAGAATGGTTTTGCTTTCATCACTGATTTTTGGGAAGGCCTTTCTGATGACCTGGATGAGTTGGAAGATCTATTTCAACATTGTTTGGTGATTGATGGTAGACTAGAAGATAAAATAGGAGAAGGTTAGTTTCAGAGCCTTTCTTACCCCTTCCTTACCCCTTTCCCCCTTCTAGTTATCTCCTTGGATTTCAATGGCATAAAGCCTTCAATGGTAAGAGTTCCCTATCTATTGTGGAAAAAGCAATAAATATGACATCTCAGATTGAATGCTTACTGTGGATCCCTTGATCATTTATTGGAGAGTTCCCTGCTAAACTTTTTTCCTCTGAATTATCTGAAAATTTGCATTTGTAGAGATTTAGTAATAAGAAATTACTTTATTACAGACATTAACCAGCAAAGGAAATTTAGTACATCTTATGATTAAATGCCCAAATTGCTCTAAAGTCTTCATGTACCTCCTTCTAAAGAGCTTTTCAGGAGGGACAATTGGATAATTAAAAAGAGTTCTTAAAAGAGTTTTATTACACACACACACACACACACACACACAGACTTGGAACTTCAACTCCATGATTTCTTTTGGATTCTGGAAAACTGTTAAACTGAGCTATTGTGCAGCAATTGTGTTGCACTATGGCTGGAAAAGCCTATTCAAATGAAGGTGATCAATGGCAAATGCCTCAAATCAAATCCTCAACTCAGTTACAGCTGAGAAGAAATAATCACAAATAATTATTGTAATGAATTTGCAAATAATTATTCAACTGTTTCTATATGTGTCCCAATTTTCTTGGCCATAGACTGGTTGCAAACAACTAATCCTGGTAGCCATTATTTGTTTCCTTCCTAACAAATAAAATCAAACAATAAGAATAACAAATGAAAAGGTCAACAATCGTGGCTGCAGGCATTGGGTTTTCTTCTTGTCTTTCTCTCCTGCTGCACTGCATTTCCTTCTTTGCCAGAAAAGTATGTAGAGTTTGGCAATGTTTCAAGGCAAAAGGAAACTGCAGCCTCTCCTCTGTATTAGGTATGTAATTATACTATCATCTTGCAACTTAGAGCTCGAATCTCAGAACTAAATGGCAATATACATGTCTACTCAAGAATTACCAGCTTTGAAGTAATTTCTGAACAAAAAAAATCAGAAAAAAAGGACTTATTTAACCTCCTTTTTGTTACCATTCCTTTGAGTAAAAAACGAAAGATAATTTTTCTTTGATTATGGACTTCTCATTTATGAACTATTAGAGGTCACTATCTATTTATTGCCTCTTATTTTGGATCTGCTAGACTGCCTTCAGAAATCATACATTTTTACTAAACAGGTTTGAGAGAAGCTTACAATGTAATTTAGTTGTAGAACAGCCATTAATATTAAACAGCCTTTTGACATTTGTATGGCATGGAGAGCCATAAGGAAGAGTCTCAGAATAACTTTTTTACCCACACTAGGTATAAATTGTGCAGGAGAATTGCTTTGGAAGGTTTTCAAGTTTCTGTACAATAGCTAGCCTACTAGCAATAAAGATTGTTCCAGAAATCCAAGTGGTTCTTTTTTCTCGAGTTTGCCAGCTCACGGGGCTTAATATATAGTTGAGAACAGTGTGGATTTGCATACAGAATATTCTTATTTTAGAAGTCTTGGAAAGTTTTGGGAAATGCAAACTGGGTGAATTTCACGATAAATTAGACCTGAACAAGTATTATTCCAAGTAATAGATCCATTGCAAGCAAGAACTCCAAGACAGGTGAACTCCAGGAGTAGAAATTCCAGCTCAAGAGGCATCGTCACTGAAAGCAGACAATAGCAGTAATGGAAGTGAGGATGACCCGGTGGAAATCCTCTTCAATTGGGTGGGGGGAGGCAGCCTATCAACTCTGAACCTGACCTGGGCAAAGCCATCTTGGATCTTCAGTGATGGATCAAGGGATAGGCAGGAGGGAATAGAGATAGTTGGGCTTGCGTAGTTATAATAAAATACTTTCTCCTGGGAACTAAGGATGTTTTCACACCTGGTTGGAGGAAGGAGCAGGGATGTCACCAGACCAGTTAATACTGCAGTGATTGGGCCATGTGATTGATTGTTTGGGGTTTACTTTTGATTAGGTGAAAACAAAGGGGCCCTTCAGAGCTGGTTTTCACTAGATATGTGCCAATTTGATATTTCCAATAAAGCTATTCTTTGAGGAATTCACCTGCCTCAGAATTCTTGCTTGCAATGGATCTCTTACTTGGAACCCTGACATTAGATTTGTGGAAAGGCAGTGGAAGAAATTTGCTTACTATGTCATTATAATCTTAAATAGCCTTGATTTTTGATCACTTCTCAGACAATGGAAAGCCCAACTTATTTAATTACATACAGATGGAATTGTGCACTCTTTCTCAGCATCTGAACTGTGAAAGAGAATTCTTGTCACTTTCTCTTATTCCCTTCCAAAGCATTTTCCATTTTCAAAAAGCAACCCAATTATTTTGGGCTGGACTTCCATTTTTTTCCATTAAACCCAGGGCTGATTATGAAACTGAAATATTCTCCATAGAGCTGCTGCGAGCATCCAGAGTGGGAGGTGCTCCAGTCTCCGCTCTTACAGGCTGAGCTATAATTGATGAATGCTCCTCTTCCTCCACGTGACTCCTCCATAGCGTTCCCCAGTTTTAGCTCAGCCTCGCAAGAACAGACAGCTCTAATGTTTTCTCCTTGGATGATCCAGGTTTCCTTGGCTTAAATATCAGGTTTGATCTTTTCTTGTTGTTTCCTCCTTGGTCCCTGCGCATTTGGCTTGTCTTAAATTGGTGACAGGAGCAATTTTTCACCCCTCGGGGGGAGATACGGGGGTTTTAGAGCCTTTCGCTCCCCCCACTCTGGCGCCTGCTGTTCTTTAAGCCATCCTGCTCTTAAGCAGCGGCTTGTATTTGCGTGCTAAATAGCGCTCTATTGTGCCTTTTCCCCACGAACGCTTTAGAGAGAGGACGAGCTCTCTTCCTTTCGTCCCTTTGTTTTACCTGCATTCTGGCACTTTTTTGTTGTTGTTGTTGAGGGGCTTTCCTTCCTTCTCTGAGTATTGCGCTGGCTCTGGCGGCCATTTTTGGGCATGCCTCATGGCCGGACGCCATTTTATTAAGCTTACAGTTGCTGCAAAGATTTGGCAGCCTACAACAGGACCGGCAGGCCTGTTTGGACTTTTCAATTTTGAAGGGGTATTGTGGCTCTGTGCCCTGTTGCCCCGTTGTTGTATGTGTTGGTGTTTTTTCCGCAGCCTACTCAGAGGTGAAGGAGAGGCACCTACTTCCCATGTTGCTTGGGAGGCTGCCTCAGGAGGCCTATTTTTACCTATTTTTACCAATTTTTCTGCCTTTTTGTTGTGGTTATCTGGCCTCAGCGTTCATTCGGTCTATTGGCTTTTGGATATAAAATACTTTTTTATTTACTCTCAAGTGAAATAAAATAGTAATATTTGTTTCCTTCTATTGGCTTTTTCTGCAGTTTATTTAGGCCCCCTTTTGGCCTCATCTTTTATGTTAATACAAAAAAATAAAATAAAAATAAAAATAAAATAAAATAAATTTAAAATTGCACATATGTACTACGATACAACCAAAAAATATTTTTACCAAAAGGGGGACATGGCCCAACGATAGGATATCCGGCCCAAATTATAGGCCGTACACCGAGGCGTGCCAACTGCCTCTTTATTTAATATTGCTCTGTACCTGGTATTTTATCATGGCAGAAGATAATTCCAGAGGTCCTTCCTTGAAGGCTAAGTCAGAGACGCACCATTTGCGCAAAAGGGGCCAAGGACTCATCCAAGGCTGTTTAAAGAAAGAAGGATAAAGCGCCTTAAGGTGACTAAGGCTTGGGGAAGTAATTCTATAAATGTTCAAAGGGCTCTTAATCTGTAACCCCAGTTACTAATTTTCCCTTTGCTTCCACATAACTCAACCCTCTGCAGAATAACTTTCTCCTCTCAGGCGCAGTTCACCTGTTCAGAGCCTCCAGGTCTCCCAGACACTGAGACTACATTCATGACCACTGCTGGTGTGTGACCAGAGGAACCATCCACGGTCCTTATTCCAGGCAGCATTACAGAATGGAGGCAGCTGGCCATCCGCTGAGGGATCATGGAGGGTACCCAACAGATGACCAGACCAGGTCCTCAAGTGATGGCTCCTGATGTTGAATCAGTTTCTGGCAGATCCCTCCCCAAATCGGAACCTCACCATGGTCAGGTATTTCCCCAAAGGGGAGTTCCCCTTTCCAGAAGGGGTGAAGGAAGTGGAAATGGGCCTCGTGCCCTTCAGGGAAGTGGAAGGATCGGATAGGGGATCCTTACACTACTCTGAACCCCCGTCGGAGTTGGAACCAATGGAAGGAGAAAGGTCAGAGGATAAGGGTATTCCCCCTGACCAGCCCGCATCCATAGGCCTGTTTGAACCCCATTTGTTCAAGTCCTTGCTAATCAAGGAGAACAATATTTTGGGCTTGATGTTCCAGTTACCCTCTAATACCTCCACAGCAGCCTCTGGAGTCCCAGAGAATCCTATTTTCCGCAGGTCGTGGAGACTGAGATCATTCCTTCTCCACTCTTGTCTCCTGCTTAGTAGCAAAACAGTTCGCCTTGTCAGGGCCCCCTCCCTTCGCTCCCTCCATTCAGAACAGAGATTTTTTAATCTCAATGCGGATTTCTTTTCCTTGACACACACCCCAGAGGTGGATGACTCCTTAGTAAGTCTAACATCATCCTCTACTCCAACTGATGCTCTGGAAGCCCTAAAGCCAGAGGACAAGAGGGCCCAGACGACGTTCGTCGGGCGCATCAATCCAATGCTTGGGCCGTTCGATTAGCCACGGCTGTATTCCTCTCACCCGATCCTCTATTAGTTGGCTCCGTCAGTTGAAGCAGTATGTCCCCCCTCTGACACCAGGGCACACCAGGTCATTGCCACACTTACGGCTGCAGCAGAATTTGCGGTCAATGCTACCTTCCACGCTGCGAAAATTTCCTCCTGGGCTATCTCCTCTCACGTTACAGCCTGGCGGCTGCTTTGGCTTAAACACTGGCAGGCAGACATTAAGACTAAAGCTGAATTGGCTTCTGATCCCATCTCGGGAGGCAAGTATTTGGTCCGGTTCTGGAACCATTGTTCATGGAGAGCCTAAATAAAAGAAATTTCTCCCATTGCCCTTCCACAGACAGGAGTCCAGAGTGTCCCAACCTTTTCGAAGGGGATCCGTTCGTTTCTCCTATCAGGCTCCTTTCTTCCCCAGATTTCAGGGAACCCCGCCCTTTCGGCTGGCCTTTCAAGACCGGAGCGAGACAGCTGTCAGGAACAGGAGGGGGGTCAACTACAGGAGACCATTCTGGGGCGCAGGAAGTAGACTGTCCCGGTGCCCTAGGTAAGGCTTCCAGCCATCCACCCTGTTGGCGGTCAACTCACATAGTTTGCCAACTAATGGGGATCACTCATTTCTGATATTTGGGTTAGGGATACTGTTAAACTTGGCCTCTCCCTTGAGTTTCTGTCCCCCTCTCCGGAGCATTTCAGGGTTTCCCCTCTTTCCAGAGGCCGCACCAAGCGTGTCCTCATAGAAACCACTATTAACACCCCACCAAATTCGAAGCTATACAGCCCGTACCATCCTCGCACCAAGGAATGGGGTTCTATTCCCACTTTTTCCTACTTCCTAAACGTTCCGGAGGCTGGAGGCCCACCCTAGACTGAAGAGGCTTAATGTGGTCCATCATAGTTCAAGATGCTTACACTTCAGTCCATTTTGCAGGGCACTAGGAGGGAAGACGGGCTCACCTCCTTTGACCTGTCAGCAGCATATTTTCACATTCCCATTTGTCCCTCATTTTTCAAATTTCTGAGGCCTGGCTACACTGGTCAACTTTTTCAATACGTGGCCCTTCCCCTTGGTCTAGCCTCGACTCGAGGATCCTTACCAAGGTTCTGGCAGTCCCATCAGTTCACCTCAGAGACTTCCCCATTCACAGTCTATTATCTGGATGATATCCTCATCTTTTCTCTTACCAAATGCCACGCTGAAGGGGACACTAGATCCATCCTCTCGGTTCTGCAGGGCCATGATCTTCTTACGAAAGGGAGTAGAGTCAACTTACCCCTCCCACTCGAATAGCTCATTTAGGGGCAGTGATTGACTCAGTTGAAGGAACGGTCTTCCTTTCCCCTGAAAGATTTCTCAGTATTCAGAATTCGGTCAGGAACATTAGGCGAACAAGAAAGACGCCATTACTGGTCTTATCAAGATTACTGGGCAAATTGGTCTCCTGCATATTCATTGTTTTCCTGGGCCCGGCTCCATTCCAGATCTGTACAGTGGTTCCTGTTACCTTATCACCGCTCCGGAAGGAGCAATTCGAGAGCTGTGGCAAAGGTTCCCTCAAGGGTTCTCGCATCGCTTCTTTGGCAGACCAGACCCGCAATCAACAAGGGCATCTCTTCAGGAGCCCCCAGGGGTTACCCTCACGACAGGCGCCAGCCTACCCAGATGGGGGGCCCATATCCACTCGCTCTCAGCTCAGAGCACTTGGTCAGCAAAGGTGCAGTATAAATTGGTGGAGGCGTCACACAGTATACCTGGCCTTACGCACTTTCCTTGAGTATGCGGGTGCCTCGTACTGGTCCTGCCAGACAACATTATGACCAAGGCGCATATCAACCGACAAGGGGAGCAGACATGTCATCAGTCTCATGAGGGAGGCCGGGCATATCTATAGCTGGGCGGAGACCAACCTATTGTCCATCAGGGCAGATCACATCTCGGGAGTCTCAACATTCAGGCAGTTGGGTTGAGCAGGGCCACCTTAGACTAGGCAGGATGGCCCCTTCATCCCTCCTTGTTTAAAATAATAATGCAGAGGAGGCCTCAGCGATATTAGGCCACCCCCTAGTGTCCCTATTCGCATCTCTGCTCAACACCTAGGTACCGAGATTTTTCTCCAGGTATCCCCCAAGGGGCAGAGAATCACAACGCTGGACATTGGCCCTGGCCCACCGGGTTCTTTTTACACAATTCCCCCACTACCGCTAATCCCCAAAGGGATCCTAAAGCTGATCCATGAGAGGGCGGAACTCCTCCTGGTTACCCCGTACTGGCCCAGGAGACCATGATTTTTGTGGACCTTCATAACCTTTCAGTGGCCCCTCCCTGGAGGATCCCACTGGGCAGAATCTCACTAGCCCAGGGACCTTCTCAGCACAAATCCTCAGTGGCTTCAGCTAGATGTCTGGAGGCCGAGCAGGGCCATCTAAGAAGGGAGGGTTTTTTCCAATCAGGTCATTGAGGCTATCTCGGCAGCGAGACGGTCTCAGCTACCCAGATATATACCACTACCCAGATCTTTTCTCTGAATGGTGCCACAAATCATGCATTAATTCGCTCCCCCAGCGGCTGCTCAAATTTTGGCCTTCTGGCAAGAAGGACTGGTCAAGGGCCTCTCCCTCAATACCTTGCGAAGGCAGGTGGCAGACTGATCAACGGTCATTTTGGTGATCCGATGAAACATTTTCACACCACTCTCATGTCCGGGCATCCCGTAGAGGAGCCACCAGTTTGCATCCTCCAGTGATACACAGATATACAACTGGGGACTTTAACAGGGTTCTCACGGCACTGCCTAAAACCACCTTTCGAACCCCTAAGAGAGGCATCACTTCAATTCCCTACATTCAAGGTAGTGCTTCTCATACCGGTTTCATCTGCACGGCGGATATTTGAAATAGCAGCTCTGTCCATTAGAAAGGATCTTTGTGATTTTCCTTGCTGATCGGGTGACCCTTCCTCCTGCCCAAGGTTAACTCAGCCTTTTGCAGATCATAGGAATTCATTCTTCCTAACTTTTGCCCTGAGAGGGAAAGGCAGTGGCATTCCATCAATGTCAAATGTGCATCATGTATTTATGTCAGTCGCACTTGGTCTGTCAGGAAGTCAGAAGCATTGCTCCTGTCATTCCAATCAAAGATGCTGGGTTTCAAAGTATCCCCGTCTACTGTAGGCACTTGGATCAGAGTGACATTCTCCAAGGCCTATCTAACTCAGGCATTTCCTGTTTCCAGTGGAATAATCTCACATTCTACAGGGAGTGCGGCTACCTTGGCAGCCTGGGTTAACCAGGCTTCGATACATGATAGACACCTAGTGGCCACCTGGTCGTCTCTGTCACCTTTTATTCATCATTGTAAAATCAATGTGTTTTTGCTTCAGCAGAAGCATCCCTGGCAGACGAGTCCTTCAAGAAGTGGCAAGAGAGCCAGAGGATATTCCAACTGAGATGGAGTCCCTCCCGTAGGACAGGCCATGCTTTGGTATGTCCCACTCTGGATGCTCGCAGCAGCTCTGTGGAGAATGGGCATTGGTACTTACCTGATACGCCCTTTCTCGTCGAGCTGCGTAGAGCATCCAGCCCCACCCTAAATTGTCCGTCTGGTGGGGAGTCCTGTTTTGGCCAATGATTCAATCAGTTAAGTAGTTGTGAGCTGTTACAGTAGTTTAAAGGAGATAATAGTGTTTGTCTTCTCGTCTTCGTAAAACTGGGGAACTCTACAGTGGAGTCACATGGAGGAGGAGGAGTGTTCCTCAATTATAGCTCAGCCTGTAAGAGCGGAGACTGGAGCACCTCCCACTCTGGATGCTCTACACAGCTCGACAAGAAAGGGCGTATCAGGTAAGTACCAACGCCCATTCCAAGTGGCAGATAGTATGTAATCCTAAATCTCAACTCAATCCTTCTCTCTACACTTTTTCATGTTGGAAAAAATAAAGATGTAGAATAAATTCATATGTTTTGTGGATTTTAAGACAATAATAAATACAAGGACAACTAATGGGGAGCCATTTTGGTGTAGTGATTCAAAACATTGGCTAAAAACTGTGAGTTCCATTCCTGCTTTAGCCATGAAGCCAACTACTGTATCTGACTTTGGGCCAATCACTCTTTCTTAGCCCTGTTTCGGACAACGGAGTACCAAATGCATTACGGACGCTCACAAGTACTTGGGCAATAGTGATCTTCCAATTTTGTTTCTGAAATGCTGGTATTCAATTATTCAGGACACAGAGATGGAGATTGAGTCACAGATGGTATTTCTTTCATTTTCCTCCCAACGATCAGCTGTTCTGATGATCAGCTGTGCCTGGATCCCCCTCGCTGTTTAACTGCTTCCCTGAGGCCCAGGAGGCAAAAACGGGTGCGTGGGGAGGTGCTGCATGGGCCCCCAGTGCTTCATTTTTTACCTTCCTGGACCTCAGGGAAGCCTCCTGGGAGCAAAAACGGACTCCAGGAGGCTTCCCTGAGGCACAGGAAGCGAACAACAGCAAAAAATAACCTGGAGTGTGGGGTGTGTGTGGACACAAAAAAGCCACGCCCACCCAGTTATATGGCCACGCCTACCTACCACTCCCACCTAGCCATGCCCACAGAACTGGTGGTAAAAATATTTGCATCCACCCATTCTAAACTTGTGATTAGCATCCCACACAATGGCAGCACATTCTTTAGTTCAATGAGATATTTTGTGTTCAGCTATAAACAATTGTGAAGCATGAAACCATACGTCAGGATTTGGAAACAGAACCAAAAAGAACCAACAAGGAGAAACATTATGTTGGATGCATGCAGTATGGTACTATACATAGAATTGTCTTTGTGGGAATATCTTAGATATGCCTCCATAATTTATCCTTTCCAGATGTATTAGAGTATACCTCGACAAAGCCAGCACAGGAACCATTTTTCAGCACTTCTGACAAGCACAAGGCCAAGGAAGGATGCTTTTGATATTAGATTAGGTCCAGTAAAATCCAAACCATCCCAACCCTGTCATGAAAAGTAAATCACCTTGTGTCAGGGCTTTCATAATCAGAAAATACCCCCCTACCATTTTTGTGCATGTACACATATGCATACAGTCTAGCCTACTAATGGAATTGCTGTATAAGAGGAGGAAGATTATTGCATCTTGGTCATAAAAGTTCAAATACTATATAAACTAGCAAATAAATTATATATAAATATAAATAGCATATAATCATAGGGTCACTTCTTGTGTAGAAATTTGTATACTAGATAAAGCTCTGCATATGAGCTGTAGAGTTCAGAAATAATAATGCATGGTGATAGAAAACAATTAAGAAAAGTCTGGTTATTTATTGCATCTTGTTCATAGCATATAAACAACCAGATTTTTCTTAATTAACTGTTTCCTCTCACCATGCATGATTATTTCTGAATTCTACTGTTCATATGAGAACTTTATCTAGTATACAAATTTCTACACAAGAAATGACCTTAATTGCAGTGGACCTGCAATGCAATTATATAACATTTTAATTCTGAAATAGGTCTAACAAGGCATACTAGGATTTCCTGCCATGCTGCCTATGTATAGGATTGCACTTTTGCTCTATTCATGTTCCCAACTACTTTCATTTTCCATCTCCAGAATTAACAGATGTCTATGGAGATTCTCAGTCATCCAAGTCATGGTTGTCCCAAAGGTGCTTTTTCAAGAGGCAACTTGCTGAAGAAACTTCTTGGATGAGACATGAAATGTCTTCAAAAAAAAATCAGAAAGTTCAGTTGCCTCTTGAAAAAGCACCCTTGGGACATCCAGAATTAACAGTTTTTCTAATGCCACTATTTATTGTTGGAATACAGTATCTCATGTCTTCTCTTGCTAACACAACTCCCATATTTCTGTTCCATGAATGCTAAGTTAAAAGTCAGTCAATGTATGAAAAATTTTCCCAGGATTGCAGGCGATATGCCAATTTCAAAACTTTATATATGCTTGCCTGCTAAAGGTAACCTTTTTGGAGAGATATTTAATAAGTTGAAGGTGGAGATTAACTCATGGCTGATTGTTGCATAATAGGGTTGAGATAATTATTTTCCAAGCTGCTGTTTGTGTAATAACATCCCTTTCCAGTTATATACAATATGTCATCAGAAACTGAGATTAGTAAAGGCTGCAATCATCTGAATTCAAGCTGGGAAAAGAATCACACAAAGAGAAACCAAATGTTTGGCACAGCCAACATTCCATTGCTTTGGAGGTGACTGAAAACAGAACGAGTAGCATCCAGTCTGTATCATTCATATAGCTCGAGATAGGTTTGGAAGGTTAATGGCAGGAACACTTGCCACAGGATACTCAATCTTAAAATAAGGATGTCATACAGCAAGATGGAAGAGTCAAGGAATAAGCTATTGATTTTTGGCCGTATCTTATAGCCAGAGAATCTGCCAAGAGTTGGTGTGATCCTTCAGATTTATTCTAAATTACTAAAAGGAGAGAACAGTACAATTTTCTTGTAAACATTTCAGAAGTGAGCATTTGTGATGCATTTGTCTGACACAGGATGCTGTAAGTTTTTAGTCTGCTCAAGATGGCTCCTACCTTCTTTTTCCTTACTTGACCCCATAGGATTTCTCTTGATGAAGAGCAAGGGAATACAATACATTTATACTTACTAAGAGTGTTTGATTATTAATTACTTTTATGATTAATAAAGCATACTGTCTGTAAATGGAATGTGTTTCTTTTCTCTGTGTCTTTTGTTTTTGGAAATTTGCCTGGATTGATTATTTGGTTTATCAGGCATTGTCCACATGGAAAGTTTTCATATGTGTCTGTGGTTTGCCTTGTATCTTTACATGTTGCATCAGCATTAGTTGCACAATACCAGTTGGCTTGTTGTATATTAATACATTAGTATCAATTTCACAGATAATTTCAAAATGAAACTGCCAAAATCTGCCCGACTTTGCTGACTTCCCTCCCTCTTGGAGTGTTCTAGCCTTTTTCCCCAGCCTTGCCTCCCTTGCACTCAGTACCTGAAGGATCCTATAATTAAGAAGCATTAGCAGGCTTGCAGCAGCTTTCATACCAACACCATTCATAATTTTACTCAGCAGTGCTCTTCTTTGGCTATTAATGTCAATTCTGTGGAATAATGAGGAACAAACCACCTTCAGGCCCTTAAAATATCTTCTTTATACCATAAGAGTGTTTGAAGAATGGGAACATAAAATACCCTGACTTGCATTCCTTTGACAAAGAAGTGATCAACAAAGACTTGAGCAGGTACATGGAAAAAGATAACTTGGGAGATATGGTGTTAACTTCATAGGAAGCTTTAAGCAGATGACAGAAGGCTAGCTAGGGAGAGAGGCTGTACCAGAAATTATTATTTTACAAAGCAGTGGAAAGATTAAGAAAATAGATAGACATGTCAAAGCAGAAGAATTTTGAAGGAGTCCTAGCAAAAAAAGAAGACAAATAGCTGGCTGTTAATAGGTCTTTGCCTGGTTTTTGTTTTCTCTGTGCAGTTTGTAAACGAAGCTTGCAATAAGAATTCATTTTGCCACAAAACTTCACATCATGGGATAGTTTTCTTGCAATTCTATCCCAAAAAAGTACTCTGGAATTATTTTCATGGAAAGTAATATATAGAGAGAATATTAAAGTAATAATATAAATTCAAACAGAATTGGTTAGAAAATCCCGTCTAGGTTACTTCATTTAATGTTTGTGTTTTTGTTTGTGTGTGTTTCCACAGCAATCATGTAATGTAAGCATGGTAAAAGAGGCAGTATGTTTCAACCAACTAAAAGACCAGAATGAATTACTTGAAAGAATAAAACAATATACATTATTGGTAATAAATAATAAAAATTTCAGCAGTTAGAATGACTCAATAGATTCAAAAACTGGTTAAAAATAAAAGTTCAGCTACCTTTCTAAATCCAAGTTGTGAAGGAAACAGATACCTTTGATTTCTAGGGATGGGAAACTATCCTAGAAAGAGGTCTCACTCTACTAGTTTCTGGGCAAGAAACAGAGTGTCCATAGAAAGTCCTATCTTCATTTATAATAATTTACATTTTAGCCTTACAAAAATATTCTTAAATTTGCAAAAGTCTTGTATAGTTCAGAGGGTTGGGAGAGGGAAACAGGGTGATATGATTGTAGTCTTCTTTCTTCAAGTCAATATTCCAATCAGAAATCCAATCAGAATTGGTGTGTCTGTGTGTTTGTGTGTGTGGTGCTTTGGTCCTTAATTTTTCCTGTCTGGGGTGCGTCTCTCCATTCCTACATGAGGTCACTGGATGAGATAAGTTTTTGGAATATAATGATACATCTTATATGTATCATATAATGATACATCTTAGTTACTCAAGTGTTGCCATCAGTATTCTGTCTCAGTATTTGAAGCAGAGGTGGTATTCAGCAAGTTCTGGCCAGTTCTAGAGAACCGGTAGTGGAAATTTTGAGTAGTTCGAATACCACCTCTGACTGGCCCCACTCCCATCTATTCTCTGACTCCTGAGTCCCAGCTGATTGGCTGGGTCTTCTTTTGTTGCCCTGTACAAGAGAACAGAGCTGAAAAGCAGATTAGTGGGGTGGGGAGGGAAAGGGGATTTTGCAGTATTCTTCCCTTACCATGCCCACCAAGCCTTGCCATGCCCACCAAGCCTCGCCCACAGAACTGGTAGTAAATTTTTTTGAATCCCACCACTGATCTGGAGGCTGTTGGGGTTTGGGTGGGAAAGAAATATTCATACTTAATTCTAACAAGTCCAAATGGTTTTGAATTTTGAGACCTTTTGTATCTGGCCATTTTAGTTCTGAGTAGGATTGTATTCCCTAATATAGACTTAGTGTGCAATTTGTGGATCTTCCAGGATGAATGGCTCCTATTTGAAGAATAGGTGACAGTGATGGCTCAGAAAGCCTTTACATAAATCCATCTTGCCCCACCCACCTTCCTGGATGAAGACACTTCCCTTATGCCTTGGCCATTTATTGTGTACGTTATGGTAATGTGCTCTAACATTTGGTCCAGAATGCAGGGCATGGAGGTGCTTATGGCTGTACCTTGATATGCCAATGTAATGCCAGTACTTCTCAAGCTGCAGTATTGCCAATGGACTTTTAGGTATATCAAGCCAGTCCAGGCTGGAATAGTTAGGAAACAAGAACCACTTTAATTTCTGAAATAATCTTTATTGCTAAAATAATGTAGCAGAATATTGAAAGCTTGTCAAATCACTTCTCCAGATTAGCTTATACCTAATGTAATTAAGGTAAAGCTATTCTGACTCTCATTTCCACAATTGCTCTTTTTCTAGCCTAATAAACATGTTCTTCCATATTCCCAGATCTGCTAGATATTTTAACCCAAAGGGTAATTCAAAATTCTGGTTATTGCTTTTAACCCCTCATGACACAAACCTGGCTATTTGTGGGACCTCCAGAGCTTTGATCAATTTTGATAGTCCAGTAAAGTATCATATGGCCAACACACTTCAAGCCCTGTCTCTTAAACAATGCCATCTTATGGAACTAAGAGATGTTCATTCTATATTGCTGCATCTGCTGTAAACAGAAGTATTTGATCAGAAATATGAATGACCTCAATATTGCCTTTTGCAAGGCTGCAAAGACTTGTTGCCCCCCTCCCCCCAGCTTTAGATTAGGAAATTTGTGAACCCACCAGACACTATAATTATTGAACAATTTTCATTATAATTTGTTTTAAATTTCATTGTATTTTATAAGCGTTCACTCTTGTTGCTCTAATTTTATGCTGCACTTTAGTCAATTGTCAAGAGTGGCTACATACATTGATTAAAAAAACAAATCTAGATTTGTTGTATTTAAAAAGATCTTTGACCCACATTTGGGCTTGAGAACAAGTCCCTACCAAATACTGAAACCATTGATTTATTTGCTGAAATTTCTAAACTGTCGATTCCTGCAGGTTCTGAGCAGCTTGCACACATAAAAAAAAAAGATTAAAAACAATATACACAGGAGTCCAGATTGTCTCAGAACAATCAGAGCACCACAAAGCAGGCTGGGACTCAACATTCTCCAAAAGGCCTTTCAAAGAGCCATATATTTATACTCTGTGAAAGCTCATCGGGGAGGTGGTGGCCTGATTGTCAATCAGTTCGAAGAAGGTATATATTTAATATAAAAAAATAAGGGTTCTGGGGTGAACATGGGGTGGAGAATGGTGAAGGTTGATTTTTACTCTGACCACACTTTTTAACTCAGAAACAATTTTGCTCCCAGACATTCCTAGGATTTATCTTGGAATTAGAGAATAAGAGATGTATTACTTCATGCTGCAATCCCATCTTTCTGCATCATTTTTAGATGTTTGGCAGGTACACAGTCGTTTTCAACCAATGTTGTTTTACTTTGTGGGGAATTCTTGCTTAATACTTGTGGCGAGAGACAAACATATCAGTGTCATGAAACCAAGTGATTTGATGAAGTTGTCAGGAAAACTGGAGAGGGGGTGGGGACATGTGAATGCCGTTAAAAGACAGAGCAGGTGGATAGACAGATACAATGTCTAATAATAAACATATGGATAGACAGGTATGCATGCACAGCCAGAAGCTGAAGAGAGAGAGAGGAACGTCAGAGCCAGAAGGAAAGACAAAAAGAGGACAGGTAGGGGAAAAAAATCTAGTAGCAAAACAAATACAGTAACAGAAGAAAGACTATAAAGAAAAACTGGAAGCTCCATATGTTTTCCTTTCCTATATCGAACCCCTACATCTTTCCTATATCGAACCCCTACATCGTTTATTGGACAAAAAAGCACCCTGGGTTTGGGGGCACCGAGAGGAACATACGTTTCGACAAGTAAAAAACCTATTGACCTCCGACACTGTTTTGATGCAGTATAATGAGACTTTGCCTTTAACGGTTACATGTGATGCATCACCCTTCAGAGTGGGCGCCATTTTGAGCCATGTTTTACCAAACGGAAGTGAAGCCCCTGTTGCCTATTTTTCAAAAATGCTATTGGATTTGTTTTTGTCAGTAATTTTCTTCTATACTGCTTTACTTTGCAATGGCAAGTTTAAACAGAATCTTTTTAAATTAAATTGTTTATATAGTTTTTAGAATTGGCTCTAGCAATACTTGCAGGAAATGAGTAAACTCAAGTACTCAGACTATTAGCAAGAAGACAGTAAACTCAAGTAGAAATGTGGTGACATGATGGCCTCTTTATCATGCACAAAATTGATTGAGGGATCTTCTTAGAGTATTGTTTCTTAGAGGATTCCCCACACCCCCTTTCTTTTGACTGGGAGGGAGTGCTCATCTTCTTACCAGATCATTAGAATGAACATTCATTCCACACATACCAGTGTGCCCTAGACACCTTATTTGCTGCTTGCCAGTTTTCTGTGGGTTTTTTAATGGAAAATAAATGAACAAATAAATGTGTTGCAGAACAAAAAAAACCAAACTCTACAATCATATTTATTTACAATAATGCCCTTGGCCTCTTGTAGGGTGTCAGTGAATATCTTGTTGCTAATTTACCTTCTGCCAAGTGTGCATTGTGTGACCAGCCTTACCAACTCTGGGCTTGGGTAAGTTTGGGTAAATTTTCCATGACAGACATTTTATATATTTGCCCTGAAAATTCCAAATGTGAATACAAATACAATCACTACAAAAATCAATACATTTTTTGTTGTTATTTGTTACCAATAAATTTCAGACAACAAAATTTAGATGAGCTGTAGATTGAATATTATTTTTATTATATCAATTTATGTAACTTCCCAACTCATAGTTATGATTCTAGGCAGTCCACACAGAGTTAAAATGAAATGAAACAAAACACAATAACAATAAATTACTAAAAATTTTAATAAACTAAGTTTTATTTTATTTATTTCATAAGGGGTAACAGAATAATAAACAATAACAGTAAATAATAGTAGACAATGATAAAACCAACTCACATCATAAGAAAGACATCTCACATTGATGACCTCACCTGACACCAAGCCCAAGGGAATATCCTAGTCTCGAAGAACTCTCAAAATACTAGCAGGGCCAGGGCTCCATGAATCTTAGAGGACATGGTTTTTCAGAGGGCAGGTTAGAAGCATGATTCTTTGATCCTATAAGACATTACTGTTTCATAAGCAAGATCTGGAACATGCCAATCTTGTTGGATCTATTGTCCCAAAGGTGCTTTTTCTAAAGGCAACTGGACTTTTTGGTTTTTCTTTGAAGATGTTTTGCTTCTCATCCAAGAGAGCTGAAGAAGATTCTTGGATAGGAAATGCCTGCAAAGAAAAACCAGAAGGTCCTGTTGCCTCTTGAAAAAGCACCTTTGGGACAATCATGACTTGGATGACTGAGAATCTCTATGGACATTGGATCTAGTCTATGGACATTGGATATAGTGAGATAGACACAAACAACAAGGGAAAATGTTCCCACAAATAACCTGGTCTCATGCCTGGAGGTCTTTATAAGTGAAACCACTACCTTAAATTGTATCTGAAAGTCCACTAAAAGTCAGTGCAGCTTCCAGAGCACTGGTGTACTGAAGGTATATGAGCATACACACAACTGCTTATCTTGTAGTTTTTGAGTAATCTTCAAGAGCAATCACAATCAAGATTGCATTGTAACAGTCCACTTGGGAGGTATCCAAGTCATGAGTGACAATGAGTAGTGCTTCCCAATCCAAGAAAAATGCAGTTTGTGCACAATATGGATTTGCCAAAAGTTCTATTTGCCATGGCTGCCACTGCTCTTCCAAGAAAAGGTATAAGTCCAGGACAATCCCCCAAATACATACCAGTCCTACCTGTGGCAGTGATACTCCATTAAGATTACAAGTACTGAGTTGCCCTGAAACTTGAAGGCCACTAGGTCTTGCTAGGGTTTATCTAAAGCTTATTCTTCCTCATCCAGACCTCCACAACTTCTAGCATTGAGAAAGAACCTCAACACCATCACTTTGCCTGCCCAGGAGAGAGATGTATAATTGATACCCTGATGATACTTTATCCCATGCTGGCAAATGAACTTATATAGCTGGACTCATGTAGATGTTAAATAGGAAAAGGGACTGTACAGATCGCTGAAGAACCCACAGAGAAGACACAAGAAAACTCCTGTCATCTTTTCATGCAATCTAGTAATCCTCTGGATTGTTACTGCACAGATTCTGAGATTTCTCTTATTTGGATACTCCTGTCACCAAAGTTCAGGAAAAACTTTTTGGGGTATAGGTTATAAGTCTTAGAATCATTAGAATCTGTTTTATATCAAAACAAAATATTTTTTCATCTAACCAACTGTCTACTTTCCAGCATCTTAAGAAAAAATACTTTTCACTCCTGATAATTTACCCTCCCTCAAAGCTATAGTCTTTGTAAATATATTAAAACAAACATTTATTTAAGCATCGTCTTCTCAACAGGTGGGTTAATTTGTTTGTATTTTTTCACTACTCTCAAATTCTAAATTTTTACTCAACAAAGGAGAATCCTGAAGTCTACAAGTTGAATCAATCCTGCGATTATTTTTTTGCCATATACAAAACATTAATTTCCTGATTGCTTGGCATGCTTGAAAGTCTTATGAGGGGGGTTTCCAGAGAGACCTATTAAAAGCCCTTTTCAACTGGTACTTGCAATACAGGTGTGCATGTTGTGAAATTGGCTCATCCTTAATTCCCAGATAGGACATGAAGATTAGCTTTCTATTGGTTGTAATATATACAACTGCGCTGTGGCAGAGAGGTGCCTGTTTTATGCAGTAATGTATTACTGGTTTCTCTGTACTGAGATATTGTAGGAACCATAACTGTTTTGATTTGAGCAAACCTAATGCACCCTACTGAGACTATAACAGGACTTAACATCTGTGTCTTTAAAAGGAAACACAGCAATAGCCCCTAGCCTTAGGAAATAATTGTTCTCTTTAAAAATAATAAAAGCCTGCCAGATCAGGATAACCATCTGCTAAAGTAGACACAAATTTGGAGAGGCTAGATGTGCA